>CP136064.1:189683818-190159451 GCA_032622095.1 Siphonodentalium dalli
GTCATTATAATTTTACTAAAATGGCGCATTCTCATTATAGGCCTGATAAAGAAGACAGCGTTTGTGATTAACAAGAAAAAGTTTCCACCTGCAGGAAAAAGATCTCAGCATATGGGTAAGACATACATTCTGGGTTAAACTCATAACTGTAGGAGCCTGAATGAATACAGCTATACTTGAGAAGTAATTGACCACCACTGCGGTAAGGTTTCGCTTATTACCGATTCAACATCGTTCGTAATGCGCTTAAACCATGATGCATGCGGTCACGGTTCGCGATAATGGGTTGGATTTTTATGGACAATATACTTAGCAGACATGGGGTTAATTATTGCTCAGCGCAATAATTTTTCGCGTGTCTAAGACTAAGTCTAGCCCTGTTCCATGTGTGAGGTAGACAACACTAGTCAATACATCGGTTCAAAGTATTCCAAGTATAGGACATGAGAAAACTTGATAGAAACTTTGTATATAGGGGTTAAATATAGCATGCCATGAACAGTATGCCATGAACTGTACGCAAGTTGCCGACATTGTTTTGGCTGTCAATATATAAACTCCACCTATCACCTGGTATCAGCCTCAGGCCGCTTTGATTGGGATTTACATCTGCAAGCATTAAAATAAAATGCAGAGATTCATCTTGTATCTGTGGAACTTTTAAAGAGATCCTTGTGGGCATATTATTTTTTCAACTTTCGGTAAGATGACTACTAAAAGACCGCGATATCATAACCACCGTAGCTCTACCACAGTGACCTTCTCGATATTGTGGTGGATACCATATACTACCGGTAATACCGCTGTCATTACGGGATATCACCCTATTTTTCAGGTCAATTGCTTTGAGGATAGAGGTATATATTGATATTTGTAGCTTGATGGGTCTGAGTCTCAAAGAAATATGAAAATTAAATCTGAAAGATCTTTGTAGACTCAATGTGTATTTTTATGAAGAGCTTTGTTGTGGAAATCTTCAAAAGAGATAACATAAGATAGCATTAGAAGTCAGGTGTACAAGTAGGAGGGCTTATTCTCACTTTGCCAACGAGCCTGCAAAAATATCGCCGACAAGGTGTGATCGTCGCGCCTATAGTCTGTATTAATTAAATGACAGTTTTCCCGGCTCCCGTTTGCAATGTTGTTTTGGCTTGTCGCTAAACGACTTTCACACGAGTCGTCATCCGATGAGCGATTTTCATGTTCACTCAGTGAAATAGTAGTAAACTGTTATTCGTATTGAGCGATCTCAAGTTCTCAAGTAAATGTAAATATGTTGCCACTTGTGTATGGATTCCTGTCGAACAAGAATCAGGCGACATACACCAGATTCTTCCAGACACTAAAACAAAAGGCCAACGATTTCAACATCCAGCTTAATTCGACGTGCCATCGCCTTACCATTCGTCCCCATCGACCAGTTGAGCGATGATTGGCTCAATGTACTAGAAGAATGGGAAGAATATATGGAAACAACAGACCGCCCAATCGACGACCGCGTGACAAAGTTTTCCGATTATGTGACTATGCAGTGGATTGAAGTTGACGAAGGCCGTACCATGTGGAATCACTATAATACAACCGGCACCCGGACCACAAACCACGTCAAATGGTGGCACAGAAAACTTCAAGGTTATATAGCCTATACAGAATCGACTATACTTCAACTGACTGGTGGCGGCAGAGTTCAACCACAGAGAAGAAAATATCGGGCGGTCAACGCGTCTCTTAGACGTTTCAAGAGAATATTAAGGGAAAACGAGATCGACGTTGTAGAATACTTAGATTCAATCGCTAAATTAGTTCGCCATTGAGTTTTTTGTTAAAGTAGTGTCGTGTATCTGTTATTTGTTTGTTATCTCCTTGGATGTATTTTATTAATTATTTTGCATCAATAAATAAATAAAACATGACAGATTAGTTCATCACATCAACATTGAATCAGCACCAAAGGTTCCAAAACCCTCGTTCCCAAATTGACAAATCATTAAAAACCTACAAAAAGAGAGGACAAACCATTAAAACACCAAAAGAAAAGAGGAATAGACTATAAGCGGCAAATGATTGAAGTAAGGGATTATTGACACCTCGTGCAGGTACCCCCGGAAACAATAGCCGTCGGCAAAGTGAGATGCTCCCAGTAGGAGTATAGCACATTTCTAACAGCTGTCAAAACAAATTAAAAGAAGCCAGATAAGGGACCAAATTGAACACCCTGTATAATCCTTAGTCACAACCAAGTCTGAATTTAGTGTGAGGTCCCAGATGGTGAATTTAGTGATGCTATCCCACATGGCGGGCTAGCATCACCGAATTCATCCAGTGGGAACCTCACTCTGCTTAGGCCTCATCTTCTTGGAAGTATCAATAGTCTAAAATTAACATTGGTTTTAGTTACTTTTCCCTTCTGTTCAGTTTGTATATCCCCTAATTTTCAGAAGGTAAAATTCATAATCGAGGTGACTAATGGGTGAAAATCACCAACTTCAACTGGGGAACTTCAATTTCATCCTAGGTCTCCCATAGAAGTTGAGGCCTAAACAGAATTAGGTCTCCCGAGGCTGAATTTTGCCATGCTAGCCCGCTGTGCGGATTAGCATCACTAAATTCACCCTCTGGGGACCTCATTCTGTAAATGTCAGACACACTAAGTTCAGGCTTGGCTACAACCGAAAATGAACACAGATTTACTGATATAACTGATAAAATTGCTTTATTAAAACAACTTATTACAGGATAATGAAAGTTATGCATGGCAACATATTTAGTTTTTTGTATATTTGTATAACAATGGCTCACTCAAATGTTTTAGATTCTGACCACGACAGAAGGGAAATGCTTAGGGTCGGAGTAGCTGCTCTCTTACACAATGATCTGAAGCCATCTAAGCCGAGTGTGGCCTGGGATCTTCCAGCGGAACAGGAAACAAATACAGCCGCAGCCAACAAAGGCTATATTATACCAGGAAAGCTGCAGGTTAGTGTGCTTGGTAAAACTTGACCATGTCATGAAATGACCTAGCGGCTGATATGACGATAAACTTCAACAAACCATACTGATGTACCTCAGTATATCATGGATTTTTTTGAGCAACAACAAAGTCTGAATATGAATATTACCAATGGAAATATTCAATTTTTCGCCCCAACTTCTATTCATTAAGTTCCTTATTCAGAGAAAACCTTGATTTATAAACAATAGATAGTACATGTACTTCACCCTTACATTATTAACATTATTTCATACTCATGCTCAATTTGCATATAATATGAATAAACCATCTAAAAAATGCAGCAAACTCTTTGATTATACTGATTTTTTTCACAATGACAACACCTGTCCCTATGTTCTTTATTACTTTTAGAAATTTTTAATTTAAGACTCATATGACACAAATTTACCCAAATGAAAAGGGGCCAGGAGCCTTTCATAATAAAGGTAAAAAAATCCCCATATATATACCCGTTGAAGAACAAGCACAAAATTTATATAAGTTATATGTACACCCCAAGTCTTGAATGTCATGTATATGCTGTATTATAGCACCATTTATATATTCATCAAAACCTACCATTCTATATGTCAAATGTTAATTACCCTGACCTGTATACAGGCTATTTGAAATGAAATTCTACAAAAAAATGGTGACATTCAAACTAGCTACTCTTTTTAATTGACATTTTTCTGGCTATTCTGGATAATTATAGATTGAACTTAAAATTAAAATTGAACTTTATACTGAATCATTCCAAACTGACATTCATATAGACAATTCTTGATCATTCCAAATTGTGAAGATTTGATGCATGAGAAAAAACTGTATGACTGAAAATATCATTTACATTACAACAGAACAAAAGAGAGAAGACCCAAAGAACATTTGCCCAGTCCTATCCAGAGACGCATTTCGCTGATCCTACACACGCAGCTAGCATGAAGGCTTCTGTGGCCTTATATAATCATGTTATAGAAGACAGGTCTTTTTCTGCACCTCCATCTCCAAGGTAACTTGCCTGATACTTCAGAGTGGTTGCTTCTTCATGACTTTACAAATTATGAAAGGGTTTGTGATGAGGCTAATTCACCCCTGCATTTCATTCATCATGAATTTTTCATGCTTAATCCAGAATTCTCTGAACAGCAACCATGACCTGTAGTCTATACTAAACAGTCATTGATGAGTAGTTATCTCTTAAGAAATGTTCAGATAATACGTTCAACAAGCATATGTCTTTTGTTGACCTCATTATCTGAACATTTCCCACCAAAAAATATGATTACTTCTGTGCTTGTAATTAGTTTTTGTCAGCCTGTTGTCTGCTTTTATTACCAGAACATTCCTCCAAATGAATATAACCGTTCTATATATGTATACTTTTATAATTGAATGGGAGAATCCATTTAGTATAGAAGGGGTTAAACTTTCTCATGCCACATAAAATTCCTCACTTAACTAAATAAATTTCATCTACAGGCTAAGCCCTATTAAAGAAACCCCTTGGGTGCCAGGAGGGTCTACATATGGATGCAGGGAGCAACATATGAGGAAGTCCAGATCACAGAGCCCCAGCTGTTGCAGAAACAGGTCGAAAAGCCCAAGGGAGATAATTCATCTTACAAAGAGGACTAAAAGCCCAATCAAAAAGAGGCCTAAAAGTCCACTCAAATCAAGATCAAAGAGCCCAAAGGCTGGGAAGTTTCTGAGGGATTACTCCAATGATGAACTTGTGAGGTGAGATATATGCCCATCGTGTTATCAGTTATCGGTCACTCAGTGGCTCAGTTGGTAAGATGCATGGCAGGTCAGGCCATCAAAATCGGTGTCATGGCAAAGCAGATTTCATTCCTGATAAGCATAGATATGTGATCCATGCAAAGGTAACTACTAACCTGGTACGAATATCCCCTCATAAGTACATCTAGGCAATGTAGTCAGTTGCTTTCCATGGTTCTGTGGTATCTGTGTATAGTGGAGTGATTCCGTAGTGAAATTATCGCCCCGTACAGTCTTTCTTCCACCAATAAAACTAGCAAATGATATGGCCTGGAGGCTGTAGAGGCTAAACGTATGGGGTAATTTAGAATCATTTGAACACAGCACTTGGTGTTTTTTTTTTAAACATATATGTTTTGTATTTTTTATTTAGATAAAAACAAAACAAATATGTTAATATTACTACCCTTAATGTATCCCAATTTTACTGCAGAGGGTATCCGTAGTCTCACTGGGACAGTTTCACCTCGAGTTTCCTGATTAATGATTATTTTGGTTTCCTCCGAATGATAACTTCATAGACTTAGAATATCTCCGTCAAATATATCTTGGACACTGAAACTAATGGTTATATATTTCTTGCTTGCAAGATCCTAGAAGTCGTTTTAAAAATCGGTACGAAATACCTCGAGTACGCGCACTTGTCAAATGCCAATTAATGGCGATTATATATTTGGACCAATCGTGTGAGTCCTTTCGCTATAACAGCGATTGAAAGGTAACATACATTCTATTTAATTTCTTCTATTCGCAAGATAAGTCGCATTTTTTATCTGTTTATTTCTCATGAACGTTTCTCTTCCGATATTACGAACTGCAACACGCAGTTGCCAAATTTCGTGCACTACGCACGTGTTTTCCTATTTTCGGAATTTAGTTTTACAATTGTTCAACAATCTTTTATTCTACAATACTGTCTTATTAACGACACTAGTCCGTGGGTGGATATTTTCATTAACAAATATTTCAATTTTGTTTTATTTACGAGAATCACTTCGAACAAATATCGTTTTTGTTTGCATAAAACAATAGAAAAAACCGATGCTCTTTAGAGTCATTCGGGTTCTCGTCGGGATTTTTTAACACTGCACCGGATGCAATATTGTGTTGTCGTCTCCACTAAGCTCCAGTTTGGAGTTTGGTCCCTGACAAACTCCTATCCAAATGTATTAGAAGTAATATTTTACAATATTTTACATTACAATATTTTACAATAATTTTCCTCACGGATGCTAGATAAAATGGCCACAGTGTGGCTTGCCTCTTCTCTCTACATTGAACATACGTCTCAATGCTTTTACGATGAAAACTTCGTGATGTTTTTTCCCTCCGACTGGTAGGGGTGCCACGATTGATCGTATAATCGATGAAACGTTGATACAGCCGATATTCAATTACCACTTTCGGCGGCGATTACTCTGAGTTCTTTATTTCGGATGTCGAAAAGTACCGGACATATTTGGATACCCTGTTTTACAGTTTAATATCCAACGGACAGGTTAACGATCGTTGATCGTGCAAAGATATTTGTAACGCATTGTGCTCATTACTAATTAACGGCTTTCCTTCCCACGAGACAGTAACGATTGCTCTCGCACCCGTATGCACTCGCAATTTTCTATTCACGGGTGTTCACCATTTGCACTTGTCCACCTGATCACAATCGATATTAAAATATGTGAAGATATATTTAGCACATTTCCCATCTCCGTTAATTTATGGGCATGTGAAAGTGTCAGTGGACTTGGGTATATCACACAATGACCTTTGATTTGAGATAACCCCAACTTACAATTATATTACCGGTGCAATTACACCCTTCTAATCAACGAAACTGTAATTTTTGTCATGGGAAGGACTGTCTCGGTGGTTTCTGATACAAATTATGCACATGTGAATATTATGCACTACTTCCTCTGTCCTTGCTATTAGATACGCTTCATCGATTCTAATCTAGTATTGACTATCGATTATCAAGTTCAATGATCGTGGCACCTCTGCTGACGTGGCACCTTCTCTTGCATCCTCCATTAACTTGGAGACTCCGCTGGAGTTGGTTGGTGGACATGCCTCCTCCCTCAGGGTCGCGGCGTCCATAGCCCCCGCAGAGAAGGGCAGCGATGGTAGTCCAAGCGCAGCTACCTTTGGTCCTGCCTCCGGTTCCGCTGGGTTCGTTCCATCGCTGCACCAGCCGGCCACTTGCTACAGCTACCACATCAGTGGTCCGTTTAGCTCGCAAGCCCCGGTGCCCTCGGCACATTGCCTGCCTACGCAGTTCAATGTGTCAACTGCCACTGCTTCCACTCCAGGGGATTTGACCGCACGGGTTCTGACCTGTCCTCCATTCGTCAACGTCTTTCCCGGCATCCGTCCCTCCCGGTTTTGGGTGGGTATGTATCCCTATTATTCACCTGTGTTCTTTCCTCCACCAGTGTGGCCTTGCTTCGTACAGTTTCTGGCCTCTTTTGGGCTCCTAGGCCAGAACTTAGACTTAGTTTCCTTTCCGAGGCTCCGGAATGTTTTGCTTCATCAAACCAGGTGACCTGGTCGGGATACTTGCCCCTTTCCCCCCATCTCCTGGACGGACGGTGCTGTTCAGAGACGAGGACGTGCTGTCGCAACATCCCCTGGATTTGGCAGCGTTTGATGCGTGTCCGAGTTCGCCATGCCTTCCATGAGGGTCATTTCGGATGGGTCAGTCCTTCGGTCTTAGGATAACAATTGCGCACAATTTTGCATGCATTACCAGCACGATACTAACAGTACAGAAAAAGGAAGAACAAACATGGCCATTCTCTTGCTTCCTCCATTCACATGGAGCCTCCGCTGGAGTCGGTTGCAGGACATGCCTCCTCCTTATTGGTCGCGGCCTCCTGAGCCATCCGCAGAGAAGTACGCCTGTCTTCCACAACCGAAGGACTGGATGGGGCCCACATATCAAGAACAAAAACCAACGTGTGACGATTTTTCCTCTGCCAACTCGATACAGCCTGTGCGGCAGGCTCAGGGTCTGTTAGTGGTCATGCCTCCTCTATTTGTAGTCGCGGCTTCCACAACCTTCGCAGAGACGGTCAACAATGGATTTTCCTCTGCCAACTCGGTACAGTCTGCGCGGCAGTTTCGGAGTCTGTTGGTGGTCATGCCTCCTCTATTTGTAGTCGCGGCTTCCACAACCTTTGCAGAGACAGGAAACAATGAATTTTCCTCTGTCCACTCGGTACAGCCTGCGCTGCAGGCTCGGAATCTGTTGGTGGTCATGCCTCCTCTATTTGTAGTCGCTGCTTCCACAACCTTCTCAGAGATGGGCAACAATGAATTTTCCTCTGTCAACTCGGTACAGCCTGCACTGCAGGCTCGGAATCTGTTGGTTGTCATGCCTCCTCTATTTGTAGTCGCGGCTTCCACAACCTTCGCAGCAACGAGCAGCGATGGAGGTTCTGCAGCATCTACCGCTGGTTCTGTCTCAGTCCATCCAGGTTCATGCTGTCACGGCACATAGCGTTTTTTCCGAACCCTTTCTTGCCTTGGCTACCTCATTGTGCCTAGTCGCCGACAAGTGGCATTCATTCGACTGAGTGTTTTGTACAATATTACCTTCGTTCTTTGTACTTTGAGGTTTCCTCTATCAGTCTGCGTTCTGCCATATCGCATTGCTCTGGCTATGTGCCGCATTCAGGAACTTCTCCTGAATAAGTTTCTTTCGCCTCCATTCTCACCTCCGTTCTTATCCCGTCGGGGTATTCCAGGTGTTGTTGAGACCTGTCTTTTTAGTTTTGGGCCTTCTAATCTGTTAGATTTTTATTCAACAATTAGACCGCTTTTATGAGACAAACCTAGACGTATTATGGACTTGATCGTGTGTGTGAACCTGATAAGTTAGTATGCGGGTGCTATATCTCACAGGGGACTTTGGCGCTCTACTCACTTAGCCGAACATATCATGAATATCGACCGTTCAGCTCCATAGACACTATCGTCTGAACTACGCTCATTTTCAATTTTACTTCTAGATTTGTGATGTATCTTTCAGTGACCACCTAACACCATAAGATTTCATCATATAGCGTATCAGCATTTCATTGGTGTCTAGGCGTCATGTATGTAGTCCATTTTGTTATCGTATTTGTCACAGCACCGACGTTGAACCAAGAATATTTTCCTATTCTATGTTATCACTCGGGCCGAGTGTTTAACATCACTTGGCAGGCGTGATTCTAATTCTAATCCGATTTAGCGATCTCCGATTCTCCCCTTTGCAACATTTCACAATTATTGCCGCTTGAGCATACCAGGTGGCGGGTTATCACAGTTTTTGTACCTTTCTGCTAACCTACGGTATGGGTTCCCTATACCACCACCTGACGTACGATATTAAACTAAGTTCCACATTTATTTTGAAACCATGCAGGCCGGTTCATTGCATCACAGATTGGCCATATGATCAGACAGTGTTCCATTAGCGGTATTAGTTCCTCTCCTTGGTTGACTGTACACTTCAATTTCCAGTTAATTGGCAGGCAGGCAGGCAGGCAATCTTTCCATCTTGGTCCCCTCCCTTATGTGTATGTTTTTTCTTTCCATGGACATGATTTCCAGTGCTCAACTCAGTCATGTTTTCCTGGTGTATCCCTGGTCCCCCCCATTGGTCTGGGCCCAACGGTTTCTCATATCTCCCCTGGGTCTCTCGGTCGGGCTCCAAATACTGTCAAGTCAGTCATACCGCACAGAGCGTTGACTCCTTTTGAGAGATCCATTCTGAGTATTGATTCAGCTTTTCTGGCGGGGGGGGGGGGGGGGGGGGGGGGGGTGGTGGGGTGTCATAACCGTGTTTCCCCTCGGTGCCCCCTTTTGCATGTATTGTGGGCCAGTCAACATCGTGCTAGTGCTGCTTCATCCTCTAAGGGGGGAGGGGGTAGGTTCCTTTATTCTATTAGGTACATGAACAAATGAGTTATCTCCCTTGCCTATGACTAATGTTTATCCTGGACACCTTCACCCTGTGATCATTACTAGTAGGGCACATGAAGTACGTGGTGTTTCCTTTTAGGAGGCTCAGTTGTTTTTGAGTTTATCTGAACTATTACATATGGGACACAATGATCTATTTTTTGGCACATGTCTACCAAGAAATCTTTTTGGTACAGGATGCAGGTCTTTTCTGCTTCAGCATGGACATAGTCGGATTATCTGCCTCGTGGCCTCCTCCTCTTCAAGAATTCTAATTATAACCATTAGTTTCAGTGTCCAAGATATATTTGACGGAGATATAATATTTTTTTACCCACAATATGTATCTCCTATAATAAATATCTTGGACACTGAACACAGTAAGGGCCCTCCCAGTTGGGATCAACATTCCCGCCCCGCGCACTCGGTCAAACGCATCAAACACACAGGAGGAAGAAATTAAAAAGAATGTATGTTACCTTTAAATCGCTGTTATAGCGAAAGGACTCACACGATTGGTCCTAATATATAATCGCCATTAATTGGCATTTGACAAGTGCGCGTACTCGAGGTATTTCGTACCGATTTTTAAAACGACTTCTAGGATCTTGCAAGCAAGAAATATATAACCATTAGTTTCAGTGTCCAAGATATTTATTATAGGAGATACATATTTTGGGCAAAAAAATATTATTTTCTGATTATTCTGGGGTCGAATAATACTAGGTGTGTTAACATCGTCAGTTGGAAGCAAAGTTTTATTCACTGATTTTTCCCAGAATAATTTTTTTATTGAATTTTTTTTATTGAAAATCTTCTATTGAAACTTAAATATCATTTTTTCTTTTTCTTACAGGAAAATGTTCGAACAAGAAGGCGGTAAAAGGGTAATTATTCGTTCAATTATATTCTTTCATTTGGATTTAATTTGGCAATACATTCATATTTATCAAACCTTTGGTAAAGCTTTCAGTGGCTACCTAAATTACATCATATTATATCATGTTTATTGATGCAAGGCAATGCAATTTAAATTTTCTGTTTCTCAGGGCAAAAAATTTTGAAAACCATTCGTGCGCACATATTTATATTTAATTTTTTATTTGAAATTATTTATGGGGCATGCATCAATGGAAGCATTCCTCCTCTGCATTGTCTAGCTCCGGGTCTAATTTCAATTACCCGTGGCCATTATTTCGCCATCAGATGTCCATAAAAAGTTAGTTGATAGATTCCATGTGATTTATTTCATCAAAAATCAGCCAATAAAGTATGACTGATGTATTTTTTAACTGAGATTGCAGTCGAAATACATCACATGTTTAACAAATGTTTGAACATAGTTATCAAATACAGTAATGAATCGCAAATCTAAACTAATAAATGTGTCTGTTTTATCTCAATTCTGTGCCTGTTTGCATAAAATATACTTCAATTATCTTGTACTAATTAAAACTTTCCCTGACAAATTGAACATGGATAAAAAGGTTGTGCTGGGTTTCATGACCATGCTCACGGTCCTGATAAACAGGCAATTTACATTGCGTGGTCTAAATGTCCTTTTTTATTATTTCAAAGGCCAACAGTGTACACTGATTGCTTACAATTTGGAGGTACTGGTGACTGTGGCAATGAGTCCTCTTGTAATGCTTAACCTTTTTATGATGGGAGCTGCACTGGTGCAGCATTAAATATCCCATAGGGAGCCTCGCATATATAGGAGAATGCACTGGCTTACAATGTCAATGTACATATTGTTAGGGCAATGCATTCTCTTATAAGCAAGGCTCCCTATATGAGACTCATATATAAGAGAATGTGTTGGCAGAGGGTTTTTGCAAAATTTCAGGAAGCTCCCATCATGGAAGGGTTAACTAGATGACAATAATCTTATTCTAAGTTCAGC
Organism: Siphonodentalium dalli; assembly: GCA_032622095.1. Classification (NCBI taxonomy): domain Eukaryota; kingdom Metazoa; phylum Mollusca; class Scaphopoda; order Gadilida; family Siphonodentaliidae; genus Siphonodentalium; species Siphonodentalium dalli. The sequence goes on from CP136064.1 coordinate 189,695,446, forward strand.
TACTAAACAATGTTGTATAATACAATTGATTTTCCTATCTCAGGTTAGAATATTTGATCCAAAGAAGAAACCTGCCAGGAGAGGGAGATCACCAGTAAGGATGAATAAAAGGTGAATACAATGTGTATGGCTGGTAACAACCTTGGGTAAAATCTTCTCCCTGAATTTGTTATTAGCTATTCTGCTGCAGAATGGTGTGTTTTTGTTCTGCATCTCTTGTTATATGCCTCTTTTTGGCTTGGTGCCTCTCTATGTGGATGTTTTGGTTTCCAGGTGAAATATTCAGCTTGAATAGTGATATATTATTTTTAAATTCGGTATTTATGGTCCGCTATCCAGCTAACTTGAACCTGGGCTAACTGGGACTTCCAGTTGGGTTAACTGGTAACTTGACCAACAAAGATCTTGGGCTAATTTGGGCCTTGGTTAACTGGAACAATAATACTAGCAAATATTTTGAAATTATTTGAATTTTTTTTCAAGTTGCTAGCTTAAGATTCCAGTTGAACCAAGGTCACAGTTAGCATTCGTATGTCTAAATAACCAGAAATGCAGCTGAAAGCTGCGCATGGACATTTGACACATTTATAAAAATCATTGACTTATTTACATTACCTTTCGATATAATTGCTCTTGAAATCTTGAATAGACATGCATGCATTCAAAATATTGGCAATTCAAGCAAATGATATCAGGTCTAATTGTATATCAATGCATTTGTTAGCCTCATCACATATATTGAGATTAGGTTAATCTGTAATTGGTCAGTATCTGAATACTGTACTCGTATAGCTCTGACTACTCAAATCAAATGGCATCAGTATTCATTGAAATATGAGACGACTCATTACTTTTCAAAAACAGACTTTCATTTGCAGGTCATCTTAACATTAACTGTGTTTAGACTTATTGTTGTTTTATTGCCTAGCATTCTTCTCTTGATATAAGTGATGTACATGTAGTATTTGAATGGCTCTGTAAGTCCCATTCCCCTGAAAGTATGTAAGAAAACTCAAGAGTAGAGCGATTGGTAAAATAGTATAAAGTCTATTTCAAACATTTTGTAAATAGTGTTTGTTTTTGTTCGGCCAATATTAGAGATAATTAAGCAGGAACCACCAACATCGCAGTGTCTTAGAATTATGGCTTGTTGCTGGTACACCTCTTTTGAATCCTTATCCGTCTTGATAAATGCTGGATTGTGTCATGAATGATAGTGTTTTAGTTTGAAAGAATCTCAAGTTAATCTCAAGGTACCGTCATGGTGTTGTACACTTGAAATCACAAGTGATGTTTCCAGGGTTTTGACGATGGTCTTCATGATGTCACTGTCTAACGTTCAGCAAGGCATAACCTATATTTGTTATCTATAATAAAGTGAGCCTGTACTTGAATAAAGCCGTTTATAGGGCCATTTATTATGCCCCCGATCTCCGATGGAGATTTGGGGGTATATAGTCCGTCCTTCCGTCCGTACGAACGTTTCAACTCATAACTTTGGTTTCACTAACTCAATTCAGTTGATCTTTGGTATGCTAATAGACCAGCCGGGGGGACAAGATTTCCCCATAACTGCGGTTTCGTCCGCCCATTTTTTCCAGAGTTACGCCCCTTTTTGGACTTAGAAAATTCAGTTTTCTGTGGCATACGAACATTTCAACTCATAACTTTGGTTTCGCTAATTCAATTCAGTTGATCTTTGGTATGCCAATAGACCAGCCGGGGGGACAAGATTTCCTCATAGCCGTGGTTTCGTCCGCCCATTTTTTCCAGAGTTACGCCCCTTTTTGGACTTAGAAAATTCAGGTTTTTTTGGTTTCCAGATGATAACTTGATTTTGGATTGTTTATTTGCAAAACCCGTTTTTTGTGTATTACCAATATCGCAATACAGATCAAGGTAAAATTTCGGTTCAATCGGGTAATATTTGTGAGAGTTATGACCCTTTTTCGACTTAAAAAATTCTTTCTTTTTTTAGAAAATTCAGTTTTCCTTCTATTTTTGTGGCACCAGACCAAATTTGAAGCTAATATAGAACAACATGTGGCATTTTTATAGCGCTTAACCAGAAAGTTTCTCTGATTGTACAGTCGGGGGCGTTACCTCCACCCAGCGGTGCACTTGTTATTATAGTCAGTTGAATGTATGCAGCAAAAGAAATAATTTTCATCAAGGATAGGAGTTGGATATAAAGATGCACAAAGATCTGCATGTAAAACAACATTGTACTAAGTGGCTTCGGTAAACCAAGTCTGCTCTGTCCACAACAGCTTGGGATATCGGTTCGGATGATGCTGTTTTGGACCAAGTGCCCCCCATTGTTCTTCTATCATTCAAAAGACGTAATATGTGTTCATGTAAACCCTGAATGTGATTAATCATCTGACATTTCCGCGATTAATCACTTTTCAAAATGATATATCATTTACCATGATAGAAAAAGGTATAGTGATGATACAATCGTTTAATGCATTGTTTACATGCATTTTCTGATAGCACGACAAATCAAAATCTCATGAAATCAAGGCTTTGTTTACATATAAATATCGTTGCTTTGATATTTAACGGACCTCTGGTATATGCATGTTTGATATCATGCTTGGGAAAGGCTGCCCTCTATGTTCATATATGCAAAGCTTCAATTTGACCTAATACCAAGACATACAAGAAAGATAATTCCTGCCCACGATTCTGGCCGTAATGTCCGTTATAGAAGAGTAACGGGATGGGACTCCATCCCAAACAGCATTAACCCAACAGATATCCCAAGCTGTTGAGGACAGAGAAGACTTTGTCTAGTGTGCAGCATGGTGGGGCACATCTTTCAGAAAAGGGCACTTTTTCAATCAGAGGTGCATGTATTGGCATAAATATCAAAATGGCAAATTTTTTGTTATCATACCACATTTTTAAAGCACTTTCCAGGTCAAATCTAATGATAAGCTGCTACTGGAATGGGTATATTTTTCTCTTAGGACAATATAACAATGCTGTTTTAGCTTATATCAGAGATATATCTTGCCCTTCTATGAAGATTGAAAGGGTACTCTGTTGGCATGTGCCCCTCTCTGTCCCCATGCTCCGGTGCCCCTGAAATTTGTACTGTATATTAATCACTATTATTGTCATGCTGTTTTCGCCATTATCTTTGTACAGGAGCATATTTCGCTGTCATCCAAGACTCAAATCATTTCATTTGTTGCATCTTTGATACAATGTCAAAGATCGTTAGTTTTAGTCTGGTCGGAAAAGCTACATTTGTGGAATACTAGAAACCTAGAGGCATTTTTGGGGAAAAGCATGAAACTAAGTTTTCTAGCATAATTCAAGTATGCTGAATCCAATGAGGGTGCCTGTCGCTGCCTGTAACCCATATTTCACCCATAAACTCAACTTAAAGTCACATACTGTTTTTATTGCCGCGAAAATACAGTAAGTCAATATCGAGACATATATCACACTCGTTATACATATAATCTCATGAACATGGGAATACTTTGTTATTTGAATCACCCCTCGTGACCTTTCTGTCATAACTATCTCATCATCTGCTATACATATATGGACAAGTATGTTATTTAATAAATGAACGCTCTTCATGAAATCACACCCGGTTGAAAGTTCTGTGAATCAGGATTAAGTTGAAAATATGACGTTTTTTCACAAATATCTTCTCGACCAGTTCATGCTGTTTGGAACTGCTTGAGTAATGTGACTTTATATTGTGTTTTGTATATTAACTGATCATTGGAGCAATTAAATATGCAATTATTGGAACACGGTATAAAATTTCACCAAAAAAAATCACAATTGGGATTTTAGTCATATTTCAACAAGAAATGAACAGAACTTTGTAATATAAGTGAGGCATACCATTACCTATGAATATTCCAACTCATTGGAACCAAAATTCTTACTTTGGCTCAAAATGGCTGCCAAAATGGCCGCCAAAATATGGAAAATGGTAAATATTGCCCCAGCGTGTCCTGCAATCGCTTACAAGTTGTGGTTGATGTATAAAACTGCCTTCTATACATTGAATACTAACATATCTGATGCACCATGGTTAATTGTTACTATTGTTACCACTGACATCACCAAAAATATTGGACTTTTCTCTAAATAAAAATGGACATAAATATCGGCAAAAATTAACTTTTCAGGTATAGACCATTTTTTCAAGTAAAATGCAACTATCATTGGTAAAATGTAACTGTCTCTGGATTCAAATGTGTTTATTGTTTTGGTCTATCTTAAATGTGTCACACTACGGTATCTATAGACCAAATTGCTCAAGATGGCTTCCAAAATGGCAACCAATTTTGTAAAAAGTTTTTTTGGACATATATCCTGAACATTATTCTCTGTGTTATCCGCAAAGGTAGTAAATTGTGACTCACTTGGTTATTATACGTGTTAGTTAATTAACTGACAACTGTTCTATTCTGGTTGTCCCAGTTCCGTATGGGGCATGACAAATTCATTTTAAAGTATGGAATTTTGCCGAGAACCTCTTTTGTGATTCTGGCCATATTATTGAATGGAAATGGGCGGAACGTTGAGACGGAACCGAGAAGAACCATAATCGGTGGCTATTCTGGTCCATTATGGTAACAAAAAATATCAACTGGATGCAGGGTGGATGCCAAGATGGTAGTCAGGGAGTTACTCTATGATCATAGTTGAGGTGAATAAGTATACAGGGAGTTATTGTATGTCATGAATGATGTGAATAGGTGTACAAGGAGTGACTATATGGTTATGTGTGGGTTGTCCATTGTAAGATGTATAGGTATACAGGGAGAGGTCATGGTCATGTGTGAGGTGAATCGGTATGAATGGAGTGACTGTATGTTGTATGGTTGTGTATATCCAGTACGGGTGCACCCGATGTGCCTGTATGGACATTGATGTGGTGTATGAATATAGTTACATGGTCATCTGTGTGTTGATTATGTATATATGGAGTGACTGTAAGGTCATGGGTGGGATGTACATGTGTTGTCTGTATGATCATGGATGGGGTGTGTGGATAAATAGGGAGTTATTTTATGGTTACGGGTAATGTGTATAGGTATACATGGAATGACTACGGTCCTGATTGAAGTGTATATGCATACCTGGAGTAAGCTGGGTGGACATTATCGAGCGTGTGGGTATATAGGGAGTGTCCTTGTTGTGTATATTTATATATCTCGTGGATGTATTATCATTGGTGGGTGTATAGGGATTAGCTGTATGATCATGGATGGCGTGTATGATTATACAGTGAGTTGCCGAATTGTCATGTGTGAGGTGTATATGCAAGTATGGAAGGTATGGGTGGTCGTGTGTGCATGTTTTTTGTATATCTGGAAGGGCTGAATGGCCGTTGGTGAGGTGTATATGTATACCTGGAGTGACTCTATGGGTCATGTTTAGGAGTATACCCGGTGGGCCTCCATTGTGACTCATGGATGTATGGTCATCCGTGGTAATGGGTCAGGTGTACGTATAAACATTGGGTCACTATATTGTTGTGTCTGTGGTGTTTATGTATTTATGGAATGACTGTGTGGTAATGGGTGGCTAACGCTTTCCACGTTTAACGTTTCCCCCATGTACATAAACACCATCAAGACGGAGAACTCTCTGACATGACCTCTCTATTGATTAACATATCCTTGATTTATTGTGGAAAGCGATAGCCACCCAAGGTACACATGTACAACCCACCCATTACCTCAGTCACTCCATATGTACATAAACACCACACAAATGACAATATAGTCACCCACTTTATACACGTACACCTGACCATACAGCCATACTTGGTTATACCCGTACATACCACAAATTAAGATACAGCCACGATTCACCATGCATGAACACCAGGTGTACTCCTACACCTGGCACATGACCATATAGTCACTCTATGTATACATATGCACCACATTCACGATCATACATTCACTCAGTGCATACATAGTCATCTCACTATGGACCATACAGCCACTACATGTATACCTGTTCGCCATACCCATGACCATAGGGTCAATCCAGGTATACATATACACCTCACCAATGGTGAGCCCTTCCAGATATACGAATACCCACACACACGACCACTTATACCTTCCGTACTTGCATATACACCTCACACATGACAATTCAGCAATTAACTGTATACTGTATTCATACACGCCGCTCCAATGATCAGTTAATATACAAAACACAAAATAAAGTCATATTACTCAACCAGTTCCAAACAATATGAACTGATCTAGAAGATATTTGTGAAAAAACGTCATATTTTCAACTTCCGGTGGCCATTTTGGTGGCCATCTTGGAGGGTGAGTTTCAATTTTGCGCCAAAAAAGTGTTATTATGTCTTAGCTTCACGAAAATATATACATTTGTATACATTTTACTAGATTTTCCCGCTATAATTTGCATAAAACTGACTTAGGATCTGATCTGAAAAATGGCGGCCAGGATGGACGCCATCTTGTCTGAAGTCTACACGACCACTTTTTTGTTCTTATTAACATTGCTTAAAAGTTGAAGGACATAATAAGGAACAAAATGAGTGGGGTGAAGTTAAGTCCCATGGGTCAGGTGCAATGGTACCCCTATTGGCTCCCGGACTATAAGAGAATTCTAACGAGAATCGTCGATAAATATACAAAACAGCAATGTCTTACCGTAGGTACCTGATTAATATGATGTTAATGTTTCAGAATTATTACTGTGATGATAGTATCATGATACAACTCGGCTTTGAACGTTCCGCGAGGAGTATATAAGCTTGAGTATGTTCAAGGCCAGTTACGTGATTTTATATGACGTTGTACGGTGCCGTATCAACAACCCTCCAGCGAAGAAAACACGAAGATTTTAAAAGCCTTATATTGAACCATAGGTTCATCCAATCGGGCGACAGGCAGTCTATTCGTGTTCGGCACCTTCGAATTATGGTAAAAAAGTTGGTTTGACACTTTTCCGCGGAAATGCTTCTAGAAATGTCTTTTCTGAGAATTACGACTAGACTATTTAGGTACAGACTGCCATTAGATCATATCTCAAGTTTTCAATATTTCATCAATTCTTTAACAGAAACGTCCGGAATGTTCCAGAACTAACAGTTGAAGAAGCTGAGTGGAAAATAAGAAATAGACTGCAGCCTTTACTGGACAGGGCCGAGGTAAGGAAAAATAAATATGTTTACTGAAATACATGTGTAACTTTTTGTGGAACTTCATGCAGTTTACAGTGTTATATCAAACATGAGTATGTTTTGTACACAGAATGACATTGAGTTATGCATGCACACATCATTTTAACCATTTGCCGGTGACGCATATATATGTTGCCCATGGCAGTTATTTTTCCATTCCTATGTTTATGCCAACAAGAGAACACATTCGATATTACCATACCTATTTGGTACATATATCGTCTACCTCACATTCTCGGTAATTTTCCTCTCACAACTGGACGAGAATAAGTATACCTGCACATGCGCAGATGACATGTTGAGACATTATTTACCCATCAGGCCAAAATACCGGATTGGCACATTTATAAATGTTTGAAATATAATTGTTCTCGTATACCTGCTGCCAATATTACATCACTTGTCCATCATATGGTGGATCAACCAAATGTATGTGTGTACTTCTCATAGGGCGGGGTACAGACCTGTTAATTAACCCTCCCGGATTCTGCGGGAGACTCCCGGATTTGAGCACGATCTCCCGCACTCCCGGACAGGCATGACAATCTCCCGGATTCAGCTACTGTAGAAAATCACAAAAAATAATCTCTTTATTTTATCTATTTGACCAGTAGACAGGCTATCTCAACACATGCTTGATATCGGATTGCGACATTATTGTGGCAATTAACACCCATGATTAATCTGGGGTCATAAAATCAACATTGTTGCACAGCAGGGGCACCGGACAATAAAACAACAAACACCTAAGTTCTATTGAACCGGATCAACAGACAGAACAAAGGTGACCTGTTCTCAATTAGCAACCCACTAGAGATAAGCCATGAGGTTATATGAAACTACCATTAAAGTTTATTGGTCTGATAGAATTCAAAAGAAGCACATGTTCTGGCTTTAAACTTTCGGAATCCGTTCCTGAGTTGTACTTTTTAATGTGACATTTGAAATCTCGCGAGATATAAATCAAATCGAAAGTAGTTTACAGTTTAAGATATACGTAATCCGGTAGCTTACGATATTTCCTCTATAAATTAGACAATAAAAGTAAAAACTACTCAGTAAATGTTTTTCTTAAGAATACTTGTTAATTTGCCATCAAACTTGCATGTTTCTGTGTTATAGCTGATCATATTTGTTTTATTTCTGTTGTCAAAATTATGAAAATGCAAAAGGAATCTGTAGGAATAAATTTTTGTTAAATCTCCCGGATGATGACTACGATCTCACGGAAAATCGTGACCAATCTCCCGGAAAATATTTTGTAAGGTTAACAGGTCTGGCGGGGTATCGTATCATTTATTCGCCCATGCGCAACAGACAATTTCGCCGAAATTTGATATAATATTCGCATTAGTCGCCAAACTGATTCGCCCGATGCGTTATGTTTGGTTTGACTTTGTCGACAATAACATTTCATCACATCGACCTTCTCATAGTCTTTTGACACCAGTATATAGGCCTATAACTATTCTACGTCTCACATGAAATCTAAGTGTAAATGCAAGGATCGATCAGATTCGATGAAGTAATTCTATCTATATTGTATCTACAAGTAGGACAGCGATAAAAACAATATGTACATAAATCATTAAATGACTGTTTTGGGGAAATTGAATGGTTGATTCTATGTTCATGTGATTGCTGATGTATTGTTAGCTGGCTATTTTAGAGATATTACCCTGGGAAAATTAACAAATGTTCCAATGAAACTCAAAATGTTTGTTGTCAAGTTTTGGTGGAAAACAATTATATATTGATATCGATTATCTTCAAAGATGTTGATGATCTATTTCAGTGTGTGACTCTAATTTAAAACTTATGGCACACAATTGATAACTCATGGTGCACAATTGTGTATTCTGTACTTTCACTATCATTGAGATAACATTGAAAAGATAAAAAGGACCTAGCTATCTCTTGCCAGCTTCTGTAAGTACTGTTTCTTGTCTATTCATTTCGAATTTATTTAACTTTTCTTTCTTAAATACTCATTGATGGGTAGTTCCCTTAGGAAATGTTCAGATAATAAGTTCAACAAACGTTTGTTGAACTTATTATCTGAACATTTCCCTCCAATTAATTGAATCCTTCTACACTGCTATTATCTTTTCACCTGTTTGACATCTGCTCATTTTTCATGAGCACCCCTCCAGTTGAAAAATAAACCATTCTATGTATACTTTTATAACTGAATGGGAGAATCCATTTTGTATAGAAATGGTTAATAAGATACACAGACTAGTAAGGGATAACAATGGGTCAGACAAGAGAATTAGACAATTGATCTTATCATGACCGACCATTTCAGAGAATGAGAAAACTACACAACTCTTCAATGGAGCTGTCAGAACAGACCCTGAAGCATAAGCTGGCTGAGAATTCATTCAAAGATGTAAGTTGTTAGATTCATTTCTCGCCACAGAGCAGGGACCAACCGAGAGATCTCAAATGGGAGAAGTGGACTGTTATCAGGGATTAAGTAACAATGGCTGAAATTCAGTTTACACCCCAACATCACCCTTCTATGATCTAATAAGTATTATGCAACACTAAAGTCCATTTATAAAACCACCATAGTGAGTAAGAACACCATTATAATCAGTAAATGTACTTTAAATATGCTGTTGAGACATATACAGTAATGCCCTAAATAATCGACTCCTCACTGAGAGCATTCCGATGAATGGCAACAAGCCATATTTCCGACTAAATCCTGAAAAGTTACCCATAATTCTAATGTGGTTAAGGAGTCGATTATTTAGGGCATTACTGTATATACTGGTATGAGAGAGAAGGAAGAATTGGCACATTTTAGGGAGAAGATGTCTCCCAAGTCACCCTCTAGGCTGGTCCCTGCTACAGACAGAATATCGGAATTGGGTATAACTTTCCTCTAGAGGGAAATTCAGCAGGTATAATTAACTTGAAAGTTCCCATACTTCCATATTTGCAGTATTTTGGTAACATAAACAAGAATTGAAAATTAATCAAGTTATTTTTGGAATTTTCTCCATTTCATTTTTACAAAAGGGATTATTGATGATGGATGTAAACATTGAATAACTGAAATTCATCAGCACATTGTATTTTAATCTATTGACATGGACATTCATAAATGTTTACATTTCCCACCAAATAATTGGAATCATTCTGTACTTGTATTATCTATTCATCTATCTGCTTATCTTTTCTCAACATCCATCCAGACTAATAATAGATCATTCCAATGTTTACTTTTATAACTAAATGTGGGATTCCAGTACAATAAAGGGTTAAACTGAAATATACCACCCATTTCTGCTGATTTTCGAACTTCATCAATAATTAACAATAGTAAATGCTTTCTTTCTTAGGGTGATGTGAATGCAGATTTGCTGAGTGAACTGATTTTGGGTGACATCCTGACGGAGACAGCTTGTGAAATGCAGCGTATAGAGAACAACCTTGACATAGAGCAGGAGGCTGCAGCAATGATTGACAGTCCTGATCTAGAATCTATATTTAACCGACTTGGAGAAATTGAGGTAGATTTGGTCCTTATTATTTGAGTGGGAGTATATATTTTAAGCAAATGTATTATTAATTTCATCTCAAATTATAGTAGGAATATGATTTTGATCACCATGCATTGAATGATCCTGTATGATAATTGAAAAAATTCTTTTCATCCTGACAATATCGGAAAAGGTGATAATGTTGTTAAGAATAGCGGCAGTCTTTTAATTTTGATGGGGAATGTTCTCGAGGAAATTACTTATCTAAGCTTACTCTTCCTAGCAATAATTACAAATGAATAAATGTGAATCCACAGGTTGTTTCTCTGCCTGCCATCTACTCATATTATTAAAATATTCCTATAAAGGAAGAATAGATCGTTCTAACTTATAATTTTAGAACTGAAATGAGAGAATCCATTTAAGGGTGAATTACTCTTCAATGAGTATTTAGTAAAGAAAGAGTTAACATACTTCATTTGAATAGTTGCATTCTTTTCCATATGCAGCATGCAGGGACCAGCCTAGAAAGCGGTTTGGGAGATATATTCCTATTTATTGGAGTGAAATGTTCAGATAATAATTTCAACAAATGTTTGCTGAACTTATTATCTGAACATTTCCTGTGGGAACTACTCATCAATGAGTAATTAGTAAAGAAAGGGTTTACTTGTCAATAGTGACATTGCCACTTCCTGCACTATGTTCCCAGTGGGAATGGCATTCTTGGTCAGTGCAAAATGTTGTGATAGTCAGTGAGGTATCTTCTGCGTGATCAAGAGCTACAATTGGAATGTTGACACACTGTTATACAATGAACCAAAATTTGTCTGTGAAAAGATTATTCATTCTCACAGAATAGCTATTTAAAAAATTTATTGCACAATCCATGTGTGCCTGTTTATAAAAAGGGGTGGAATTTCCACATTCTGCTCAACTCTTGGGAATTCCCTGTGGGTGTGACAGCCAACTTATAAACAAAGCGAAACCATGAGACATATTTGACCAATCCAATTATGCATCGATTGCATGATGTGAGCGTTTTCAACGCATACACAATAATAATCCCATATCATATTGTTAATGATTTCATCACGGCGGCCATGTTTTTGTGTTTATTTTTTTAAAAGATGCAATAATTAACACACTAGACACTAATTGCGGAACATTTTATGATATAGATGTATATGTGGCTAAACTTAAAATATTGCATTGTTGTCAACAAAGGATTAGGCACAACATTTATGTAGTCGAGTAAAATGTTAATTGAAAATAATTATACCAGGGTCGACTCAACCCCATTGAACGTAAGTGAGAGTATATGGAGTTGGGACTTAACTAACTTGTCAAGTACCCGGTATCTAGAACACCCCAGATAATAAGACAAAAAGTATAACATGTTATTGACAATATAAATATATTTATATATTATATAAATATAATATAAGTTCAAGCTTCTCCTCTTTATTTTAATTTTAAACAATTTTATGCCTGACATTGTGTGACATTTGTATAATATTCATTGCTAGCGAGAGAATATGGACATTCGGAAGAGATGGCACAGAGTTGAATTCAAGCCACCTACACTCTGTCAGTCACTCAAGTTGCTTGAGTCCAGTAAGTATTATGAAAGAGTGTTAACATTTATATGTTCATAGGATTTCAAATATATTCAACTGAAATTGGTGCACGTTTCCTTTTGCAGTATGGAGATATAGCATCAATTTGTTCTCATGTTTATAACATCACAACAGCTGTGTCAAACTGATCACATAATTAGCCAACAAGTTATAGCACCATTAACATTATATAACAATTTTTTTACTAAACGCTCAGTGACGAGTAGTTTCCATAGGAAATGTTCAGATAATAAGTTCAGTCGATTGTTGAACTTATTATCTGAACATTTCCCATCAATGAATAAGAAATCTTCTGCACTTGTATTATCTGTTTTGTATGTCTGCTAATTTTCCCTCAACGCTCCTCCAATTGCATAATAGACTATTCCAATATTATATTTGTATTATTGGTTGGGATAATCCATTTAGTATAGAAAGGATTTATAAACTGAAAACAACCAAAAATATTAGCTTTAGACCAAAAAAAAAAAAGGGTTTTGATTCTCAGGTTTTATTGTCTATCATCCATTGCGGAACATATACAGCCTCTAATTAGTCAGCTGAATAAGTGAATCAAGACTTTCTATGATAGTTTGGAAGATCACTTTATCTTTTTGTTTCGACTGTATTTACGTTCTGTATTTTTATATGAATCAGATATGTAGTTCTGCATGTAGTTGTTAAAATGGATAGTGCCGATGTTAAGATCATATCAATGTATCCATTAAAAAGTTCTCCCTACATTTTCTGGACCTGGGAAGGTATGCTTCAAAAATATAATGAACTTTCTGTTGCTTTGTGAAATGAAATGATCACTCCTGGGATTATATATAAATATAGCCTTTTTACTGCAGAATAAAACTTTATATGTTCTAGGGGGACAAGCATCAGACAGACCAATAGCTCCTGCTGCCTTCGAAATAAAGAAAACTGGCATAAACTCAACGTTGAAGGAAGAACCAAGGTTTAACATGTGAGTGAATATTTTATGCTCCTTCACAAACTGGAGACTTCCGGTGATGATGTCATTTGTATGTACACAATTTTTTTTTTTTTAAGGTTTGTTACTCGCAATTCATGTGACATTTATTTCCACACCCACACCTATAGCATTGTTATAGCAACTCATGTTATGTACTGAACCTGGCTCTTATTATAATAACGAAGTTACGGGGGGTGGGGGTATTTTGGAATAAGTTTGTCCGTCCATCCTTGTACATGGACGCAACTTTGTCTGAGTTTGTATTCCTATAATAAGGCTATATTTTTCTGTAAATTGATTTTAAAACTTGGCACAGATATTTTGTACCATGGGAACCTGAGCTTGAGCCAACTTTTTCTAGGGGAGTTATCTCTCTTTTTTACTTAGAAATTTTTCAACACATGGTTAAATTTGTCCGAGCTGGTATTCCTTGTGTTTTTTTCTTTTCGAGAAAACAAATATTTTAATAGGGCTACCCTTGAAGTAGCCCAATTACACTGCGGGGGTATCCCTGGTCCCACCTCTAATTATTTCTGTGTTTATTTCCAGAGACAAGTTCGAACAGGGAACTGAAAAGCCATTGATATTCACTAACTCAACTGAGACCAAATACAAGTGTAAACATACATACCCCTCGTTAGTTGAGGAAGTGCATGGTGATGCATTGTCAGACTTGATGCAAGGCCATTCTGATAGGATTCAACTGAGTCTTCCAAAACAAGTTGTTGGTAATATAAAGAATAATGTAGAGGAATATGAGCGATATCTGAAGAGAAATTCTCATCAGTCTCTCGGCAAATTTGATCCATGGAAGGTGATCGACGAGTAAGTAGATAGCTTTTGAATGAAAATACTCATTGAAATTATTTATCAATGAGGCCTAAGATACTGAATTTTGGTTTCTCAGCCACCTCTTTCATCAGGTCTTATGTAAAGAATTTAATTGTAAATATCCTCAGTTGTTGACTTTTTTGTTTGTCTGATGGATATGTTAGTGATGGGTTATTGGGGTCTCATTGAAATTTGATATGGAGATAATGGCACTAGTATTAATTTGTCAGGAAATAGTGCCATATTTTCAATATGGTTCACAAATAATGAGGTAAAGTTCAATTCAAATGAATTATGCATAGATTAATGCTCTTTTGCCACGTGCCATCATAAATTATTTTCATAATGGATACCCCATGCTGGTTGATTTGAAAGAATCATGGTCATTTGCAACTCTAGATACAATATTTGTCCAACTGGAATGAAATTTGAACTTGAGTTACTTACCTGAAGCTCCTTACAAATTATTTTAGTTTGCAAACATTGTAATGTTTACTATTCAACAGGGTATCCAATGAATTGCTCATGGATTGTCTTGGAGAAATTGCTGTGGAACTAGAAAATGTGAATGACTTGATAGCGGACAATGTTTACAAGTCAGAGTTCATTCTAAATGACAATGATCCACTGTCGCCTGAACCTCCTAACCTTTCTCAAACCGCCGACCCATATGACTCAGCCGACCAGGTGGAGAAAGAGGAACAATCTGCTCGAGAAACTGACGTGCAACCTGCATATCTCTCTAGTAGCGATCATAAACTCAGTGACAAACAGGACACATTCGATGACGATGTAGATTCACTGCGGAGACCAGATAATCCGCAGAGAGCAATGTCTCCACCTAAAGACAGCATCCGAAATGTTGTTGAGGAACATATTGATAAGTTCCTTGGTAATAGTGAAGCAGCATCATATGACTATGAGGATGATTTCGAACAGAGCGGTGCAGATAATGTTGATAGTTTCCATGGACGACTTTACAGTTCTCGAGATGAGAATTCGAGCCAAGTTGATAAATCTGATGATTCTGACAGCGAGGGCAATGGTAACAGGCTGCAGAATGTGTTTGATATATCTGAACTGTCATCTATTCACTGATATCATCTGACATTAGGTCTGCAAATGGGGCTTGTCGATTGATTCAATATGGGGTCGATGGATGCCAATTTGTTTTTTCTCAAAACTTTTGTTGCCTCACTCATATTCACATCATATTTTAGAGCCAAAAAAAGGAATATCTGTTGGAAATCATGTTCTGTGAATTTCAAAACATTTGTTACCACACTTCTGGCAACTAGTCATTGACTTGAGTGCATTGACGGTCTATGTCCCATCGTGCGTCACTGTGATGTTACATAATTTAATAGGGCTCCACAGATGGCACATTTATCTTACTAGAATATAATGAACGTCATACCGGTTATTTAAATTCTAACATGGAAAGCATGATAAAACATTACAGGACTCCTAGTTGCATTAATCTTACTTTGTCTCACATAACACAATATCCCACAATGAATATGCCTGTATTTAATAGTACAGTGAATTTCAGATAATTTCATATCATTTGGATATTGCATAAAGTTTGCATGCACCAAACATTTTCAAAATACTTTTTTACAAGTTTATTTGCATCAAGCCTCACAGTATTCTGCCTTTATGCATATGAAAATCACCAAAAAAATTGCTGACATAGTGTAACAAGATGCCTCATGGTGCCCATGTAATGAAACTGTTTATTTACATAATTGTAATTTACAAAAAAATGTATGAAATGATTCAAAATTTTGATATTTTATATAGACTGATTTTGGTCGTATAAACTAAAAA
The DNA here is from genome assembly GCA_032622095.1 of Siphonodentalium dalli. NCBI lineage: Eukaryota > Metazoa > Mollusca > Scaphopoda > Gadilida > Siphonodentaliidae > Siphonodentalium > Siphonodentalium dalli. The sequence continues at coordinate 189,711,418 of CP136064.1, forward strand.
TCTAAAATGTTGGTATGTGGTGATTCCAGCTATATGCATATTTTGTTAATTGCATAAAAATGGTGTGCACCAATGCTATGCAGATTAACGAAATTGACTGTTTACTGCACACATAGTTGATAGTACCTTTGGTTAACTGATTCCATTGCTACTAGTCTGTTGATTTGGTGACCATATTTCAGCTTGTCGGAAGTTTTAATCTTATTTTGTTTACTATTAATGTGATCAGTCTAAAGTAGTAGAGTTTGTTTTGAATGTAGGGTAGTCAACATAATATATGATCTTAAATACTGTATACACCTGTGATATTTTGTATATTCTATTTATAATTAACTATCCTGACCAAAAATGCAAATGTATTGCATTAAAATATATGTCATATTACACTTCATTCTTTAAAAAAAAATCATCTCATATGGCTAATAAGACATCTTATTTCCATTGTTGTTTTTGCTTATAAAAAGTGACCATTTAGTGATTACTCCCTATATAGATAATTAACTGTCCCTAGGGGAGGTTGTGCCAAATAATTCCATACACAGGGGTGATAATATAAATACTGACTCACATTTTTTTCGGGCTCCATACCGCCTACCCACCAGTAACAGTTTATACCCCCCCCCCCCCCACTTTATCATCCCAACCCCCTGAATTTTTCTAACCTTAATTTGTAATGGCCAGTTACTCTCATTTAATCATTCAATATGACTACTGATATGTGACTCAGAAAACTATCATTGGTGGCAAGGAAGCATAATTTTTCTTCGGCAGAGGTATTAGTTTGAATATTTTTTATTTTTTTTTAGTTTATCCCCCCTCCCCTCACACTCCCCCAGCCTGAATTTTTTTATCATTCAATATCAATATGACTATGCGACTAAGAAAAACTTTCATTTGTGACAATGAAGCATGTATTTTCTGTGAAAGAGGCAAAATAATTAACCCATGCTTCATTGTCAGCAATGGTTGTTTTTCTGAGTCGCATAGTCATATTGAATGTTAAACATGAGAATAACATACAATTAAATAGGAGTAACTGGTCATTCCATGTTAAGGTAAAACAAATTCAGGTGAACTTAGTACTTATCAAAAAAATTCTCTGAGCTTCAACTCTTGCCTCTTTTACAGAGAAAACATGCTTCATTGTCACCAATGATAGTTTTTCATGTCACATAGTCACATCAAACAATTAAATAGGAGTAATTGGCCACTATAACAAAAATTCAGATAAATTAGGTAATTTTCAAGGAAAATTCTCCGAACTTCAGTTATTGCCTTTTTCACAGATTAAACTGGGGAGATAAGGCCAAAAAAAAAAAGTTTTTTGGTTCTCGGGCAATTTTTTTTTCAAATCAATGAGGGAGGGAGGGTTTTATTTTTATTTTTTATTTTTTTCTGCGCATAGTAAGCATGGACAAAGATACCTACCTCTGTCTAGTAATAACCAGAAATGTAGAGGGAACTGTTGTGCATATAAACTCATTTAGTCTGGCATAAAAATGACATTGTACTACCAGTGTATGACTGGGATTACCTAACATTATATAATCCCCCTGGGCCCTGACATTAACTACTGTTATTGTTGTCTAAAAACTGATACCTCTCCATTCCAATATGTGATCCTGAATTAGTACTGTGCCTTTCAATTGTATAAAGTTACTATTAGTGTAAGTTAGTTCACAATGACTAATTGTAAGAAGAGCATGAGGATCGGCTAATCATTTTCTTAATTGTAGTCATCTACTTCATGTTGTAAGCCTGCAAGTCACTTTTTAACACATTACATGTTAGAGCTCAATGCACACTAATATTCAACACATATCTGCTATGGACATGGTTATAAAAATTAATAAATTCAAATTATTTTTTTCGTAAGTTTTTTTGTCATAACATCAGGCATTGCAATAAAAAGGCCTAATGCGGCCCTTTTTATTCAATGCGGCGGGGCCTGAGAACCAAAAGCTTCTTTTTTTTTGGCCTAAACTGGGTAAATTAAAAAAAAATAATTACGAATTGTTTTTCTGAGTTTGTCATATTGAATAATAAAATGAGAGTAACTGGCCACTACATATAAAGGTAAGAGAATTCAGCTAGGGGGATTCAGGCTGGGGAGATGCGCAGTGGGGGAAGATGTCATAGCACACTGTGTATGAAATTTTTCGGTATGCCCCTGCTGTCCCCTGAAAAAAAGGGGGGGGGGGTGAGATCCAATCCAGGGGGCGTGTGTGCAAATGAATTTTTGTGAACCTTGAATACAGCCAAGAGGTTAACCCTTCCATGACTGGAGATTCCTGAAATTTTGTGAAAACTTTGTGCCAATCCATTCTCTTATATATGCCAGAATACATTGGCCAAACAATATTTACCTTGATCTCATAAGCCAGTGCATTCTCATATATATGCAAGGCTTCCGTCATGAAAGGATAAAGAAGACTGAGATATCTGGAAGATGTCTCAAAGAATTGTGACCCCGAGCAAAAACATAGAAAAAACACTTTAATTTTAATAAATGGGATTTTATTCTTTATTTTATGGAAAAATAAATGACATATTATTAAGGTTTAAAATGTCACTGATAAATCATTATTAAAAACAATAGTAGATGTTTCAAGGTTAACGGTAACATATCCAGTGCATATAAAAGAATACATCCACAGTCACAATGTTTTTACATCAAAATCTTCATGAAATATAAAGGCCAGAAAAGTGGTATTCTCCAAGATAAACGTTGCAGATGTGGTAGTCATCTCATATTATCGAGACAGGTACTGTGTATACTATACAACATAAGGGCTATTTAAAAGTACATTTTATAAGATAAATATGCTCAAATGAAGAGTGTCCACATAATATTTTCATGTTTTAAAATTAAAATAAATGTGCTTTAAAACTTGAAAAATATAGTCATTGCAGGTGTACACAAAGACAGAACAGGTCTTGATGATAATATTCCAAATATATAATCATGTTGAGCTACCATTATATTTGAATGTGACTTGTGTTGAAAGTGTTCCTATTGTGAATAGAAGTAACATTACTCAGGTGATCATTGTAACTACATATACCTGGCAATATATATCCCTGGTAATTTGGTTGAATAATTTTTCTGGAACATGATGTTGTGCAAGTAAATATGCTAAAATAGAATAATTAGATCTTGCTAATGGCAAGAAGATCACCTTTCCCTATTTTATATCATATGTCTGGTTAAATTGGCTATTTGATCACTTTAGAAGATTATGGCCTCGTAATTCTCATCAGAAAATGAGATAACACAAGAATTTTGTTTTATTTGGCATATTTCAGTCAAAGCATGAAAATCGTACGACTGTTTGAGTGGCTTCGCAGAGCAAAATTATTCAGTCAATAAAGAGAATCTTAATTTACCTTTGCAGAAAGGCTTTAATAAAGTCATCAAACCTTTACATTAGGAATTATGTGCAAATTGGTTTGCTGCCACTATATTCTATCACCATAGCAACACATATTACACAAACTTGTAGCTAAAACTATGTGGAGATATGATGGAAGATATGGTTTGCCAGCTAGCTAAATCATTCAGCTAGATAAATGTGTAATCCTTTAGCTCAGTATAAATATATTAGGAATATGATGTTTGAAATAATGTGTTATTACCGGTAACATAATTAATATTATTGCACATATTTTACTGGGATTTATTTAAAGGGGTACTGTACGCCAATTTCAATAAATTCCCGGTAACAATTGCGATCTAATATCAATATTATATTTTAAAATAACGTATTTGAATCGACGATGTCTACTGAAAATGTTCCGGTTAACAGGCTATCATAAAAGTCAAATTGAATTATTTAATATAAATGAATTTATGGCTGGAGTCATAAAATGGCGAATTATGCCATTACGAGTTACCGTTCTTGAAATCTCACATGTTTGGTGTCTTTTATCGACGGCCATTTACGATGAACATTATTGAGTTGCGAACAAAACATGTTACATGCAAAAGGAAGTCACGCTATAACCAATTTGGAAAAAAAGAGAAGAAACAAGATTCATAAGGCGTCAAGTATTTTTATAGGGGGTGAGATTGTTCGATGGAAGAGATTGCAGGCATCAATTGAACTTCCGGTTCATCCTGCAACCTGCGTCTTCTCCGGTGAAGGTCAAAAACATGGCGCGTAGTTTGAAATCGTAATATTTTTATTTCCAAGATCAATATTTTCGTCGCTAAATTAGGTTTATATGAAACTCATATAAACACGAACACAATCTAACTTGAAAGTTATGTCAATGGGAGTAAATAAAAAAATTGCCTATCTCTGTGTACTGTACCCCTTTAACCCTTTATTTACTAAATGCATTCTTCCATTCAGTTATAAAAACATGCAGTGGAATGGTCTTATCTGGAGATGCGATCAGGACAGATAACACAAGTACATAAGGATTCCTATGAATTGGTGGGAAATGGTCAGATAATAAGTTAAAAAACAGCCATCAGATAATTATCTGAATGTTTGCTATGGGAACTACTTGTTAACCCTTTCATGACGGGAGCTGCGCTGATGCAGCATTAAATATCCTGTGCCAGTGCATTCTCTGATATATGTGAGTCTCCCATAGGGAGCCTCGCATATATAAGATAATTGCACTGGCTTACAAGGCCAAGGTAAATAGTGTTAGGTCAATGCATTCTCTTTTTTTATGCAAGGCTCCATATGGGAGACTCGGTTATATAAGAGAGTACATTGGCACAGGGTTTTCTCAAAAATTCAGAAAGCTCCAGTCACGGAAGGGTTAATGGGTATTTAGTAAAAAAAATGGTCAAAGTATAAGGGTCCTTACAGATGGCGCTGCGACCATTTCGCAGATGGCAAGTGGTGCGTTATATATGATTTTTGCATTAAAAATAAGTTTATACATTGTCATTTTACGTGATAATTAGGGCCTCATGTCTTTGTTTATTTTTTGTTAAAATATTTAGACCATGTAGACCAATGCTCAACATTTTCAAACCAGAAGTGAATTAATGGTGTTACATTATCATTCTCATCCTGAATTTGACACCAAATAAATGATTGTGGTTAGGAGAAACATATCTACCTTTAGCCATGATGTTCTCTGTACATTATCCCTTTTTGTACTAAATACTCATTGATAAGTAGTTATCATAGGAAATGTTCAGATAATAATAAGTTTAAAAAATGACTATAGCTGAACATTTCCTACCAATGAATAAGAATCCTTGTTTTATCTGTTTTTGTCTATCTGTCATCTGCTCATTTCCCCAAAACATCCCTCCAAATGAATAATAGACCATTCCAATATATTTACTTTTATAACTGGGTAGGAGAATCCATTCAATAAAGAAAGGATTAGAGTGATATCTTGATGTAGAAAGACAACATAACAACCTGAGATATCACATGATATAATGGTGTGAATGTGTTTAGACACAACACATCTTGTGATGATTATCTCCAATTGATTTATATTTTGACTTCTAATTTTGTAATTTCCAAATGGATTTTTCACAGAAATCTCTAAATGAAAACTGCTTGTGAATATTTCAAGACTTGGTCTTGATGGCCTGTATAATTTCACAAAATGCCTAGAATAAAAATAAAATTTGAAATTATCTTATGAAGGGGTAACAATAGCACCAGTTATAAAACAACCATTAATACAGTACAGTACAGTGACAGTCCAACTGAAATGCATTGCGGTGCTTGTGATCATTAACATTAATACTCTTTCTAGCTTTTAATAAGTTTGAATGTATCAGAGTTTGAAATTATCATCAAAATCCACCCATAAGTACACAACCCCATCACTTTATAATAATAATAATAATAATATAATAATAATAATAATAATAATATATAGACTAGTATGGAGAGCTGGCCAATTCAGAGCCACAAGCCTGCAAATAGAGTGCCATTTGCAGAATGAGATCTCCAGAGGGGTAATTTAGTGACGCTATCATCACCAAATTCACACTCTGGGAACCTCATTCTGCTTAGGCCTCAACTGTTATGGGAGATCTAGGATCAGATTGAAGTTGGTGATGCTCACCCATTAGTCACTTCGATTATGCATTTTATCTTCTGCAGATTAAGGGATATAGAAACTACCCAGAAGGGGAAAAGTAACTAAAAACAATGTTAATTTGAGACAATAGATAGTTCCCAGAAGATGAGGCCTAAGCAGAATGTGTGGGATAGCATCACTAAATTCACCCTTTGGGGACCTCATTCTAAAAATGACAGACATACTATTTCCAGACCCAATAGGATTCCCGCTTCCACCACTCATTTGAAGCCTTGTTTCAGCATCAAAACTGAAAAATATACTAACTGTAAAAACATTTCTTCCTCTCAAATCATAAGATATATATATTGATTGTAACACTGAAAATCGAAATTATTTGCCAGTTTTTGCGACATTAATCACTTTGAATTCTCAACAACATCAAGTTCAAAAATCTGATGAGTCACCATCCGAGTTCCAGGCTATAATTGAAAGGCTTAAAAAGCAAGGGCTGATTATGAAGTTTTGTCCCCGCATCCAGTTGTAACTAGCAATCTGATTGGCTACAATGCCACGTTTAAATCGCCATGTACCACGTCACCGTTGACAGCGGGGTATAAGAGAACGTGCATGAAACATCAGGGGTATATGAGCATGTGAAACATTGGGGGTATGACCCTTGAACTAGCAGTTCCCATCAATCATGACATTGCTCTCGCAAGCCGAGTTTGATGTCACTTGACACTGGATCCTTAGTTTTGGCCACTGAATTATTCTTATTGGTGTGAATTAATCATTGGAGAACCTATGAAAAAACACTTAATTTAAGGAGACATGGCCACTGGTGTGGGGACAAAATCGATAATCTCCGGCAACATTGTGGGGTACATGGAGATTAAATACCTGGATGTCGATTCTGAACCCCATGTACCCCCGATGTTGCTGAAGATAACTAATAATCTCAGATTGCGACTCGTCAATCTCACACAGGAGCTTTCCATACTTGTCTATATTATTATTAAAGTAATGGTATGTGAACCGGTATTTATCGGTGGATTTTGATAGGAGTTTCCAACAACTGTGGACTACATACCCCCAACACCATTCCCAGACTATATACATCCTAATTCCCCCCCCAAGTAATGCTATTGCTATATTCAGAACTTTGTTTGATTGCTATCTCCCTTCCAATGACCATGTCATATTAAGCTACTGATATTTTACACACAAGTATACTATTTAGTGTGGTGAGGTTCAGTGAGCAAAATATGCACAAAATGAGATCACAACCTGATATGAAATTGTCAAATATTTGTCATATGTAGATATGTTTAAAATGTAAATGATATATGGCACATATAACAATAGTCCAAACAATACAGTTTCATACGTTGGCTAATAATTACAAAAATTGAAATTTGGACAGCGATTAGGGAGGTGTGGGTGGGGTGAAACGTCCCAATCCTTGATGTCGCTACATCTGTGTGAACCACAGAGGTGATACAGTAATGCCCTAAGTAATCGACCCCTTAACCACAGCAGAATTATGGATAATTTTCAGGATTTAGTCGGAAATATGATATTTAAAAAAATATAATATATATTTCCTTAAAGAAAGCCTGAACACTGAACTATATGGATATATGTCCTGCATTTGTAAACCATAGTAGAAAAGGGGTTAACTTTTTGTGTGGTCGCCAACGATCCCTCACGGTCTTCAGTGGCTTGCTCGGAATCAGTCACGCATGTGCAGTCCCAATATAACCGGTTGAATCTCGTCAGTTTATTTTCAACTCAATCAGGAGATTGGCGAGTTGCGGGGTTTGGAATGGCACCGCCATGGGAGGGCCCTATGATAGTTCAGTGTTCAGGCTTTCTTTAAGGAAATATATATTATATTTTTAAAAATATCATATTTCCGCTAAAGGAAGCCGTTCACACTGAACTATATGGATTAGAATGCAAGCCCAGGAGGAGGCACGAGCAATAAAGTTAATAGCCAAATTTTGGAGGGAATGCACTCTTCTAAAACAGATTGTACCTAAATATGAACTCTTTAATGAATTTGTTATGATTAGTTACGTGAAATAACTCATATAATTAGAGTGCTATATTGTTCAAACATGTACCTCCCCCCCTTGTTTTTGGAAGCAACATCCCAGGTGGTGCCATTCAATTCAGAATTGCGAGCGAACCGAGCAATTCTCTGTTCTTCATCCGTCAGTTCTAAGAATCCAGCCGATTTGAGATGTGAGGAGACTAACTCCCTCTCCGCCTTAGCGACTTAACGACCTGCACTGGAGGAGGCCCACTCCAAAGATGGCAAGACAACCCACATTAAGAATTAACTAACTGCTGTTCACCAATGCAAATGGCAGATAACCTGATGCCCAATCTGTGGCACAGAGATCAAATGGAGAGCCCATTAGCCCAAACAACTATAAGCGAGTCAAGCCATCAGATCAGAGGGAGCCCCCACCATCTCATGCTGCAGGTGGTCATGCCCAAGCTAATATCCTGGCCAAGCTGGAGGGTGGGGAGAGGTCATTTTTCTCCGATCCCTTCACGGAGGAGTGGCAGGCAAGGCCTTGTCGTTAAGACGAGCGTGACCAGGGGGACTCGGCGCTTTACCTCATGGGTACGGCCCCTGCCCTACGCTTAAGCTGCCGAAGGCCATTCAGCCGGTGTCGATACGTGCGCACGCGATTTGGCAGCTTTAGCGCCCAGAACCGCTAGCGTCTGGTGAGGGCCAAATGGCCTGGAGGTCCCAAGTACCCCGACAGCTCCACCAGACGTATCCCCACGAATTGGTTGAACCGTTGAGACGTAACCGGAGGAGCGTGAACTGGTCCTGCCCTTAGAACAGTTATCATACGTTCACATGTCCCTGAGGTACCTATGTATCACAATATACACATTGCGTATATATATATATAAAATGATATAATATATATATCCGGGGGATATATATATTAAGTTTTCCTCATGAGACCATGTCAGAAGGCCCTTCCAGAGCTGCGCCCATCAATCTAATGGGCGGAGCCAGATCACAGCTCCCTGTCATGATCCAACGTATCACTAAATATAGATATACAACCCCACAGAGAACATGTCTCATGTCTCTGAGGTACCTATGTATCACAAGATATTGCAGAAACCCGGTGACACAAATCTTTCGCATATATAGATATATAAAATGATATAATAGATATATCATGGTGATATATAAGTCATCATGAGATCATGTCAGAAGACCCTACTAAAGCTGCGCCCAACAATCCCATGTTCGGAGCCAGAGCAGAGATCCCTGGCACAATCCAATGTATCATTAAAGATATATATATAGCCCCTCAGAGAACATGACTAACAGCCATGAGCATCAGGAGCGCATGGCCGAACACCGCAGGTGACCAGAGCATCCAATGAGAAAGCAAACCGCTACCCTCAGGTGCCAAACAATAGTGTCGGTACGAGTATTAATTTTGGAGAAATTTCCCAACGAGCACCATCCTTTGGAATGGAGACAGACAGCAAAATGTGCAATCACAAGTATTATGTTCAGCCTAAATCCACACACATTGCTATTATTAGGCCATCACGACCACTAGGCACCTGAGGTGTGTGATAGGTCAGTTAGTGTGAAGCATGCAGCAAACTAGGGGAAGACCCGCTCTAAAAATGGCTCCCCTAGGAAGGAAACGAATGAAATTATCATCCTCCTAGTAAAGGATACACATCACTTTATAATGTTGTTTTATTTTAATATGAAGAGCCAAGATAGAGAGGAACTCCCCCTACCTAAGTGGTCCTGCTTATGGCATGTTTAAGGAAGAGAGGACAAACCCAGCATAGACCGAAATGCGCAGAGTTGGCAGCATGGTTTCAGGCCCTTACGATCGGGCATCTGGTGCCATGGGGATGGGATCCACTCGTATGATATTGACAGTGGGCCAGTTAACTGGAGGGGTCAAGTCACCACGATTCTAAATACCTGTCAGGCTGGAATCATTCTCATAATTGAATCAAGAAGGGGAAAGGTTTCTGAAACCAAAGTATCTTCAAATATAGTTGTAGATAGTGAAACCATGATTAAACACCGTCAGAGTGACGATAAGCTTCTTGCCTTACTCTAGAGAATGCAAACCGGAGCACCCATGATTTGTATTTTGTGTCCCAATTAGAGCCATATCCAGAATCGTAGTAACCCAGCCCCCACCGCTTCTTTTCGGTAAACCTGCACAGGAAGGAAAGCAATTATGTTTGTATTCCGGAAGGAGACACCATTTAGTCGAGAAACAACCCAGCAATTTTGAAAGGATGGGTTAATTTTGGATACAATTCAGAATAACTAAAATCTGGAATTGAGACAATAGTGAAACTGTCATCACGATTAATTTTAGCGTCATGCTTGCAATCATTAAATGCTAGCAGTTCAAAATTTGACAGTGAAGTTGAAACACTGTACGAGAATCGAATCAGAGAATCGAATCATGTACTCAACAGAATTCTGACTCCTGTCAGATGTCAATCCCTGTCTGAAATTAATGACACTAACGAATCTTAGTACCACGACAGTCGTTATTTTTCTGATATTGATAACTGTAGTCAACTTCAAGCGTCGACAAACACATCTAAATCATAGGAGACATGTGTGACAGTATTGAAACAGAAAACACAAAGTATTTTGTGAAAGCATGTTGTTTTGATGAGTTCTAGTGACTCCAGTAGTGTTCTTGATGCTCTGTTACGAGAATCAAACCATGAACAGAATTATAACACTTGTCCAATATCAATCTCTGTCAATTTATTAAAGTAATAATGACACTACTGTTATTCTTAGGTATCTGTTTTTACATTGATAAACCAAGATGTAATCAACTTTAAGTTCAAATGTGACCAACACATCTGGATCAGTTGTATTGAACCATAAAACAACAAAGTATTATGAGAAAGAATGTTGTTCATAACATTATGATAGATAGCGTCAGTAGCGATGGTAATTATTGCTAAATAAATGTCCACGCGTAAATAAATTCCCACGAAATTAGGAGACTTCCGGTAGCGAATCACGTGGCATTTTTTATATCTGACAAATTCTATCATACCTTATAGGTGCTATAATAATTACATAGATGTATTGCTCACAATAATCTATGCGCCTCGTAAGGCCTTGAAATGGCGACTGATTATGGCGAAATGTCGATTTTCAGCTTCGAAAATTTTTAAGTCCGCCGCCTGTTCGAAAACACGGAACAATTGTATGTTTGAAGCGAAACGGTCCGTGAATTCGAAACAATAATTCTAAAAACTAACGCGTAGGCGACCAGTAATTATTGTATCGATAAATTGAATTTGTTGTCTAGTTGTTAAACGACAAATTCGGAACAATACTCCCTTTAGACTTCCGTTCGGTTTGGTAGCAGAAAATAAACTGACGAGATTCAATCGGTTATATTGGGACTGCGCATGCGTGACTGATTCCGAGCAAGCCACTGAAGACCGTGAGGGATCGTAGGCGACCACACAAAAAGTTAACCCCTTTTCTACTATGGTTTACAAACGCAGGACATATATCCATATAGTTCAGTGTGAATGGCTTCCTTTAGCGGAAATATGGCTTGTTGCCATTCATCGGAAAGCTCTCCTCGAGAGCTTTCCGATGAATGGCAAAAAGCCATATTTCCGACTAAATCCTGAAAAGTTACCCATAATTCTGCTGTGGTTAAGGGGTTGATTACTTAGGGCATTACTGTATTTACCATATATATGGCTGCAATTTGTAATCGAAGTAAACTACAGATCAATATGTATAATAGTGGGTTTGATTGCTTGTTGTAGACTTTATATTTACTGAACTGGCACAAAATCAAGCAATAAAGTCAATAGCACTAACTGTTTGCAAAATCCTTCTTCTACATGGAAAACACAATATCCCACCATTAGTTCACTGGGAAACTTCATATAATGATTTGGGAGTACCCACAGCCTGATGGATTGAGGATGGGTAACCTAAAGTCATCAGGACATACAACATTAACTCATCATACCTAACATATAGTTGTCAGTCTACATGGTTTTCAAAACTTACATTAGAAGACATAAGAAACAAGAGAACCATGGACAGTTATTTATCACATTTAGGAGCCTATGAACAGTGATGCTCAAAGTAGGTGAGTTCTTTTGCATCTGGTTGAGCTCATGGCAGACTATTTAGAACATCAACCTGTTCTGTCACAAATAGCAGGGTATCAAATTACTTAAAAGCAAATGTTAGGTCAGGGTCGGCTAACCACAATGTCCATGCAACTATCTTTCAATTGGTTCCAATCAGATTTGCCATGATTTGCGATTGGCTGACACTGACCCAGACTTTCTTTGCACTATCTTAAAATCAAATTATATGACATTCTGTATGGTTCTCCGCCAACCAATAGTACTGTACTGCATCTTTAATTTATATAATAAAGGGATACACACATATCACTCAGTAACTGAGTTACAGAGTTAGGTATATACATCTATTTCCTAGAAAAGAATAAATATTTTGACAGCTTGATGCAAGTTGGCACTATGGTAACATACTGCATGTTAAGTAAATAATCGCTATGGACATGCTCAAAATTTTCTAAAACGCACAAGAAATGTTCTATTTTATTATTCATGTTTCACATAACCGATATGTATTAGCAGGTAAACTGATACCAAACTGTTTTTGACATCCAGCATGGTTTTGTATCACCATGATTAAGCTATATAAACTACAACTTAGCACGTTATTTTCATCAAGATGCACAGCCAAAATGAATGGGATCATTAATTAAAATTAAAACGTTCCCCCGATGGGTCACTTGGTTGGGAGGGGGTTATATGGTGGCAATTAACCATAGTTTGCTCAATGTCCTCGTATTAGGAATATTATGGGTTAATGTTGTTAGATTGTGGGTGCTCTTCGTCTGTCCTAATATCGTCAGTGCCATCCTAATGGCATCATGTTGAAAAGATGACTTGCAGATGGCAATGCAAGATGAATTGTCGAATAAATGTAACTCAATACAAACTAAATCCTCTGTTACATGTTGCGGCCAATCAGAATGCAATACATTGCATTTCAAAAGCACACAAGCCTGACACCAGAGGCACCCATTATTAAGAAAAAGCTGTTGCCAGTGATGACTCATAGGGTGAAAATATAGTAGTAGAGGTAGTAGGAAGGCGCAAAGCGCCCAGGATGGTCGAAAAGATCGAGAGATCTTCTCCTTCACTATAGTACTTCCTAAACCGACATATTTCTAGGAAGGCATTTTTCTAATTGCAGTGATTAACAGATAAATGATCTTTCTAAAAATCCATTATGTGAACAATTTTTGTTGGGCATTCAAATGAAATTGACATGATAATGCAACTGACAAGATTAGGACTGTGACGACTATAGGTTGATGTATGTTACTCAAGTTAGGGCCATGTGATTCATTGAATTGAATTTCGATACTCTATTCAGTCTCCCGAATCAAATCATTAATGATTAGGAGTCGTCAGCATTTCGCTTCGACTCAAAAGTATATGAACTGCACTATGATCTCGTAGATTTACTGTCTACCGGAGCTTTGAAGCATCAACATCAAAACCCATTACATTCTACGACCTTCCCCTATCAAACTGCACATACAACCTTTTGATGTCAAAAACAGGCATAGGAATCACTTGCAATGACCTATCATGAAAACTGCTACAGTGGGCGGAAGTTGAGAAAATAGTAAAACTGGCTCTTTCGATATGTTGCCATTATTATGTTGTGCAGTGGATCATTGTCAGCACGGATGAAGCATTTGGCCGAATTGAATTGAAGCATATCGCGATACTACACCCAAACTGAATCAAATAAATAATGCCTGAAACACAGGGTCCTAACTTAAATTTTACCTATCCCAAATAAATTGCATAAATGGTACTAATATCATATCCTTGTCATGTTTAGTTGTCACCTCAGTAGTGGCTTCGTTTGCGATGTCACATTAAATATATCTTCCTCATCGCTGCTCGTATCTAAAGGAATCTCATGGCATACTTCATCATCTCTTTCGTGAACTGGTGCTAATCGAGCTTTCTTGGAATATGGAAGACAAATCGGAAGGTATTTGGCTTGCTTTCGGAGAACGTCTGAAAATCAGATGGAATTGAAAACATATAATGAAAACAGTAATGTTGAGGCAATTACAATGGTGATACTAGTTAATGACTTTTATTTTATGAACACTTGCAACCAAAACCATTAAAGACATATCGTGGACTTACTTCAGTGAATAAAACCAATAAGTTAGTAAATAACACTATTTCCACTGGAAGAATGTAGCAATCATCTAAGATTATCGAAAATTCCAACAACATAGACTGTGCCACTTCAGAGAACACAACGTTTGAAAAACGCACAAATGTAAATATTTGCTACTTTATTCAGGACAATTTATTGGCCATAAACATTATGGAAATGATTTCACCAACAATAGTTACTGCATCTAATTTGTTTATAACAATTCACAGTGTTTTCTGACTATTTTGATGTGAAACTTATGACAATAATCTATTTGGGCATGTGTATTTGTTATTACGTTCTGATCATCTCAGTGAAGTGTATCACATCACTTTAACCCTTTACCCAACAGAAGGGCCCTGTGCCAATGCATTCTCTTATATATGCGAGTCGACCATAGGTCGCCTCGCATATATAAGAGAATGCATTGGCTTAACACATTACAAATTATAAAATTGTTAAAGAATGTAAGAAAAAATGGTAAAAAGTGTTAAAAAAAGATTTTTTTTGGGCCAATGCATTCTCTTATATATGCGAGGCGACCTATGGTCGACTCGCATATATAAGAGAATGCATTGGCACAGGGCATAACTGTAACTATCACAATGTGGTCAAGAAGCCGGTTCCAATGATATCCATATTTGTATGGTTCTATTGAGACAGACCGAAGATATTTTAGGCTGTTGAAGCTTTATTTGGCCGGTTCTGGCCGGTTTGTTGGGTAAAGGGTTAAGAGAGAATGATATATACATATAAATAAGTGGAAAATTTCCTTGAATTAAATAAATCATAGAAGTTATACTAGACACCACATATATTACACACATATGTGCAAAGAATAACCAAATAATAAGAAATTTCTTTGACAATGAGCTAGTAAGTAGTCCAGTAGATTCTGCTGGCAGGTTCTGATATCATACAGTACAAAAGGCATTAAAGACATATTATGGAATTGTTTGGGTGCGTGAAAATGGTAAGTTAGTATCAAGGCGCTATGTCAACCTGGAGAATTCAGCAATCTACTAACATAGCCAAAAATTTCAATGAAATCGACCATACCACTCCATAGAAAACATCGTCTGAACTACGCCCAATTGTAAATATTTACATCTTGATTCAGGATGCAACTATCGGCGATAATCTAACATAAATAATTTCGCCATCGAGAGTCATTTCATTTAATTAATATATAAGAATGACGGTGTGTATCGTCAATTTGGATTAATATTTGTAACAAATAACTACTTTGAGCAAGATTAGTCTTAATTTCTATTTTATCACCCTACCGGAGTGCTTCACATCACTTTAAGAATCCTCACAGTTAATGAGGCTTTTTGATTATACATGTAGTGATAATTAGACTATATAGAGAGTATGATATGAGGGAAAGATAACTGTGAAAATGATTAACACTGGATGGATAAAATGGCCACCTACCTCTGAGAGGAATAGCATGTGACCAGTCATTCTGACTGTAATGTAGAGGAATACCATCACACTTCTCCCTCTTTTTACAAAGTTTTATACACCAAGCTGAGAGGGCTAGTACCATAAGCAGGGATGTACAGCTAGCTAATGCCCACAGAGGTTCCTTGGAACTAAAATGATAAAATACTCAGCATAATTAATTATTTGCAAGTGCAAATTCCTAGTCTGGAGAAAAGAGTATTATCAAAGTAGGAAAAAGGGTAAAAGATGGATTTTATTCACATTATACCAAGAATCAGACCTGACAAAAATGAAAGTGGTTACTGTTTTTAAATAAATTGCCAACTTGAACAGGAAAATTATGCGAAAGCTTAAAGTTTCAATATTTAATATTTCACAAAGATTCAAAGGTGTAAGCGATTACCCTCTGGCAGGAATTTGAGCCCTTACAAGAGTTCTATAAGAAACATCAATGGTGGATTGGCAGCTAACTGAATCAAATTAGAACTACAGTGCAAATTTTTAAACCAAATATAGAAACAGCATTAATCTATTAAATGTTTTAAGCAAGGAATACCATGGTATGATCGCGGCAATGTCAAATGACCAATTGTGGTGAAGTTTTCAGTTAACGAATGAACAACAGCATACCATAAGAGCAAATTTGATTGGCTTTGGTGATATGATATAAACTTTTTGCCACCACTTGGCAATAACCACTGTTGACAAAAATTTGTCAATGTAGTAACTACAACTGACAGCAAGTATATTGGAGCTATGAGTAGATTTCTTGTCATTAGTCCTATTAAAATTAATTCCTGCATCTAAAAATATGAAAAAAAGCTTTCTAAATTTATCTGCATTTAGGAAAAATACTAAAAAAACCATTACATATTATTGGCCATAACACAAAATAATTATGTTGTATCCCTGCAAGTATATCGCTCATCATAGAGGCATACCAATACAATGACTGTAATCAATAGGGGTACATGTAACACAAAATTGTGCAACAAAAATAAATGTCATTGTTACTAACTGTTCATCAGTGACCATTTCCATGAATTTCTTCGAATTATTTAAGCTCGCCGGTGATTTGGTTATGTCCACAGTAACACCTCGATCAGGATATTCAGTTTGAGATTCTGGTTCCACAGATGTTTTCCCTCTCTGCGATGTTTTTGCCTTCAGCCTCTTCAATCTTTGCAATGCCTTAATGTAAAACAGCTGATCGTTGGATGCGCGTTTAACACGACGATCATGTTTTTCAATAATTGCACCTCTGCCCTTAAGTTCTGACAGCTTGATTCCCATTTTATTTGTAATAATATCCAAACAGATTTCTCTGTTTGTGTCTATAACCGAATGTAATAAAAAAGTGGAGACAATCTGAGGATGATGTGAAAGATGAAGCAGTGCTGTACAAACTTTGATCACACATATCTTTTTACTATCTGTAGTAAGGTTAGATAAATGTTTAACACAGTGGAAGTCATGTGGATACAATAAGGGAACGATTTTCGGAAAGTCGTGATACAGCGGTATTAAGTGATCTGAGGTATCTGCAGTTATCATGGAAGCCTTTGTTTTGTGGTGGAATTCAAAACTTCTGTCAACCTGGATATGAATTCTCTTGCTGTCTTCAATGTTATGTGTATCTCGTAAGGGATTTCCCTGAAAAGACATATATGTATGTGTTATCCAGTGCTTGAATGTTTTGTCTAAAGATTTATATATTATTTGGACAGAATCAATAGCAAAACACACATATGAGAAATTTGCAACAGATGTTGTCATAACTTGTCAATATGTGGGAAAGATAATTACACCCAGTTCAGACAGATGTTCTATCAACGCATCAAATTTAATTCATTAAGTTCTTCTAAAGTTTGTCTCAAATATGTTTTTATTCAGACAGATGTACTAAACATGTGATGAATGTAATTCATAACAGTGAAATATGCACACTACTGCCAGTACTGGATGTCAGAACATGGTAAATAATTGTAAACACATGGTTTATCGTTTCTGTCTCTGTGCAAAGGCTACACATATATAGACTCATATAGCCTAAATGCCTTCAATCTTAAATCTAGTCGCGGAAAACATATTCCGCGATAGCTCCCCCACCCAACTTTAATAAACTAATCACTGCCAACAACGAAAACGCACATGTTTTGGAATATTTCTGTTCCCATTTTAAGCTACAGTAATGCTCTAATTAATCGACCTCTTAACCAAAGCAGAATTATGGGTAACTTTCAGGATTTAGTCGGAAATATGGCTTGTTGCCATATTTCTGACTAAATCCTGAAAAGTTGCCCATAATTCTGCTTTGGTTAAGAGGTCGATTAATTAGAGCATTACTGTATGCATTGTCGCAACTCAAGCTATGTCCATGTACCATTATTGGTGTTTACTATTCTAGTGTAAATATTAAATGGCCTTTATTAGAAATTCAAGGTCATGCCTATGTGGTCAACATGATGGAGCATATTTACCCCCCCCCCCCCCCATTTGAAATAAATTATATTATATAAATTCATATTATATATGAAACATATAAGCCACAGACAAGAGTAATCTATGCATATATTATATAGTGAAATGTATTATATAAGTCAAATGCGGACACCATTCAGCCCATCACCAATAAAGCCATGCCCCTGCTGGATTGATAAAACGAGAGGCCGATCACGATCGGCAGATGTTAACCCATCCCTTGGCGATAGTAAATTACTATGATCGGAATCATAAATGAGAGTTTTGGTGTTGAATTATAGAGTATACTTTTATGTACTATTATAGACAAATGTACATAACACAAATTATTTGAATTTATGGGTCACTAGCATTTATATAAGAGAATGCACTGGTACAGCTAAACCACCACAGCCTTGGGTTAAATGTGAAAGGTGGCCAGGACATGGAATACTTGGGTTAAGAGAGTTTACAATAACCAGAGTAAGAGTGCAAATTAATTAGATAGAGCTACTGCCTATAAGCCTGTGTCCTGTCCCTCAAAAACATAGCTGGTTTCACCTCACACTAATGTCTAAAAATAACTCTAATTATCAATAACTCAGATACTGTTTGTCTCTCACAGAGTTAAAGTTTTACTGCTGGTAATCAATTAGTTGTTGACTGCTTTGGTTATCTGTTTAATTCTTAGTTGAAAAAGGGCCATAACTCTGGTATAAAATGTTGGATCTAACCCATATTCAATCTCGATTTGTATTTTGAGTTGAGAAACTCGCATACCAAATTTCGTTCTTATTCGTTGAAAAATGGTTGATTTATCAAAATATGCAGAAATTCTATGTCAAAAAGCCATAACTCCATTGAAAAATATCGGATCAAACCCATATTCGAACTCGATCTGTATTTTGTTCCGAGAAACTTGCATACCAAATTTGATTCTGATCAGATAAAACAATTTTTAGTTATGGTAGCATGCATGAATTCTAAGTCGAAAAAGGGCCATAACTCCGTAAAAAAAACTCGGATCGAACCCATATTCGAACTCGATCTGTATTTGGTGCTGCGAAATTCATATACAAAATTTGGTTCCGATCAGATAGAATATATTTCAGTTATTGCACCATGCGTAAAGTCTCTACAGACAGACAGACAGACGGATGGACGGACTAACGACGAGTGGTCAATCCGGACAACGACACTATGTTTACCATACTATGGTATGGGTAAACATAAAAATGAAGAAATAAATTGTTGGGAAACGCAACTTTACGATAAACAGTGCAAGTTTACAAGCATACATGTATATATAACATACAAGTATATATTTTTAACTATATACGATTATTGAGTTGAGTGCAAACTAATTTCTTTGCACTACTAATATCAAATATTTCCTGAAGTATGCATGCATAACCGAAAACACGTGCCACACTTTATATGAACTGTACTGATTGTTTTAGTCATATTCTATACAGAAAATTTATGACACATAAAAGAACATTAAAAAGTGAACTGGCACGCACATCACAGGTTGCGGGTTTATTGTATACCATCACATATATCGTAAGAAAATATGGCACATGTGTAAATAAATTACTTGTATTAATATTTCTGTCAATCGGTACTGAGCTTATGCCAGAAAACTTACTAGGGGATGCTGAAACGGTATCTGGAGAAGTTGACCCACACGAAGTCGGCCCCATATGAAGAAGGCCGCAGGGAAGTTGGCCCCATTAATTAGATGGGAGTTGAATGAAGCTTAATTTGATTGAGATAGTGTTTACGTCAGCTAATTGTGTAGCCTGCAACTTAATTTGATTGAGATATTGTTTAGGCTAATTGTGAAGTCCGCAATGTTTTCTTAGTTATAACAACACAATGAACTTCACTTATGGGTAGTCATTGGCATCAGCTCAGTAAAAAAAAAGAAGAAATTATGGCATTGAAATCCATATAAAAAGGACGACGGCCTGCACTATCCAGAACTCTATGTAATGACTTATATGAATGTCAAGATTAAAATAACCATATGTATTACATGACTATACAATTTTTCGACTTGAGTTACAAGTACCCCACCATTGGGTTGGAAATTCCAATTGGGGCTCAAATGAGTGAACAAATTGGTTCGCCCCTCCCACAATTTCGGTTGGAAATTATATTACAACTGCATGCAGGTAGCTACATTATAGCACATACGTGATTTGGTTTCTACCCCCGGCCATTCTGGATGACAATTTTTATGAGATATTTTCAAAATAATCTAATCTGCAGTGGATTTTTTTTTATCTCATTATTCTCATGACTTCCAAGGATGGTCGTTATAACTTTTACCCCAGTCGCGTATAGTTTCTATAGCCTCATTGGCACACCATACGACTACGTACGTATATAGAACCTATTAATTATTAAAATTTTTAAATGGTCTGGTAGTCTGTCTTTCGGATCCTCAGTAGGCTATGTTGCGATTTGCTTTGAGTGTGCTATGTCATTGGCAAAACGTCAATAACTTTCACAGGGAAATGCGCATGCCAATATGACGTCGCTTTGGGTACAACATATGACGTCACCTAACAATTTACTGTAAAGCGTGAACGTGCTTTTACTAATTGTCTAAACTAAAGAAAAGTTTATTTAGTGATATGACAAACATTTTAGACATTTACGAGATTTTGCGATATGGCTGAGGAAATTGTTCAGTTATAAGATTACGTAATTTCCATCATTTTCCGAATAGCATAGCAACCCGAGTCTGGTCGAAAATATTTATGATTTAAGTAATGATTATTGTTTAAATTTCAAACCATGTGATACCTTCACGCAATGAATACTGTTATGTTGGCTATATGAAAAATATAATTTTGTAGTTTTCATTTAATTGCAATGACGTTTCCAAGATGGCGGTGCCTCATATTCAGGATGGCGGCGCCTCAAATTCAAGATGGCGGCGCCCATGTTGAAAAGCGAACTTAGTATAAGGATGACCAACTACGCTACGTAACACATGCGCGGCTGGGCTGTTCCCAGCTGGTCGTCCTTAAATTATGATAGTTGCCGACAAACTACTGGTTGTCCCTCAAGCTGTGGGGTCCAGCATCGTGGTGCACCCTCGTGGCACCTCAAAACAGTGCGCGGAACTGCGCAGAAGTGCGCGGTACAAATAAAACAGTTAAGCACGCGGCGGCAGGTGGGGTTGAATTCAAACTTTTATATTAGTGAAATATAGTAATAGAAAGTATTCAGTTGCAATTTGTGATGGTTTTTTTTAACGTTTTATTAGATAGAGTGTGTGGTAGAATCTTCTGTGCACTGTTTCGAGACAGCTTAAGATTTACTGCGTGGTATCTTCTAGAAGAACAAAAATATAAGACTAGCGGCAGTACAAAGGCTGACACCACGGCCAGGTGTTAATTAACTACGGCTTATACTTTGTCTTTTTGGGAATTACACATCATTGAAATGAAAACATGGACTAATTGCGCATGCATGGCTTAACTGTGTCCGGAAAATCATGGTTACAAATGGCTTTCAAGACATGCTTTAAATGTCATGTTCCGCCTTATTTTCCCACAGCTTGGTTCAGCTTGATATTTCGACGCACCAGTGGCCACTAACTAATACGATACAGCGCAGTAAGTTTTCTCAAGACAGTGCTACCAAGATTCTACCACTCGCTCTCTCTAATAAAACGTTAAAAAAAACCTTACAAATTCGCAATTAAAGGCCCACTTAATTTTTGAATCACCAGATCACATTATATACAACATATTCCATGTTATATACCATTTGAAAGAGGAAGCTCCAAAACATTGTATTATAAACTGATCCGGTCGAATAAACTGGGAACATGTTGTTTTTGTCGAGGTACCAAGGTGTGTCCTGCATTTAATTTTGATCCGGACTGTACTATAAAGTATATTATAATCAATGGAAGGGGAATAACTCTATCTCTTAGTTTGAATTTTGATGCATTCTGGATTGACAAGGGGGGGAAGTCTTGGAATGAATCTCTATCACTTGATGGACAGTCCTAGGCCACAGCTGCTTCGTATTCTGGTGGAATATATATTTTTTTGGTTCCTCTTCCATATGGTATATAATATGGAATAATGTAATCTGGGCATTCGAAAATTAAGTGGGCTTGAATCTTAACCTCTTTGCTGCTATGACGTCTGTAACTATTACGGACGTAAAAGTGCATGTCGTGTGCTATATGGTCCTTAGGTACTACGGACCTACTTCAGCACACTAGCAGCAGGCCATTAATGATAACTGGAACTCAATTGATTGGTTCATTGGAATAACTGTATCTCGAAGTTTCAAACAGTATATGATGTTCCAAGATTGCGAACGATAATAGCCTTTCAACTGAGTAGTTTTATGGTTCTTGTGATATTCCCGTTATATTTTTCCACTGGAAAATGGCAAAAACGTCAACAGCCCAGCACACGACTTCATAACGTCATTTAGCAGCAAAGAGGTTAAGACGTTCTACTACTATATTTCATTAATATAAATGTTTTAATTCAACCCCCCACCTGCAACATGTGCATACTAACAGATTTATTTCTACCGCGCAATTCCGCACACTTCCTCGCAGTTCCGCGCACTGTTTCGAGGCGCCCCACCCTCGTGGTGTCCGTCAATCAGAACCAACAAAGTTCATCATTGGCTGAAGTTGACCTCCCACTTAATAGCTGATAAAAAAAGCCTGATGAATGAAGATGTTTTGTCTTTTCTGTGTTGTCTATGGTGCAAATCACAGATGGAATGTGTCAGTTATATTTTCATGATATATTCTTCAGAGTAAGCATCCAGAAACTGTTTTCTCACCTGTCTCACCAATGAATTTTGGAGTTTGAATTTTAAAATCTGACACTCGCACCCGCGAGGGATCAGAGGTGTCAGTATCATGCTACATATGGCAGTAAAAATGTGCATGATTCAGATAATAAGTGGACGGAATGATGAAATATTTCATCACGTCTTGATGAGACAGAACTCTAAAATATGCCAAGATGAGAGCACTTTCTAAGTTTGTTTACATCGACGAAAATAATTAGGTCGAATCTGCGTGTACCCTTAACAACGTGTCGTGACGTAAGGGGTTATGAATGCGACCAGAAATTGAATTCTTCCCTATTATTTCCATAATTGTGCTAATTATTGAAAATGACAACGAAACCAACGATTGATTAATATGATAACTAGTTAAGAGGTGCGGATAAGGTTGCAGATAATACTGCACGGACTGTTTTTTTTTAACAACTCATCGCTTAATAATAGGATCTGATATTTTGTACCAATCTAAATGATTTCCGGTAAAATTACTTCCGGGTTTCAAATGGGAGTCGAAGGAGTCTGTAAAATATAGATCAAACATGACCGATGAAGTCCTTTTTGAGTTCTTGCACATGGAAATAGTCAACCAGATATATAACAGTACAGATAAGGATGAAACGGTATTCAATTTTTTAAATATCAAATGGGCAAAGCCGTCCTGTAAAAGCCAGCTTTGGTCAGGTCGGGCACACAGGCCTAACATATGCGCAGGTCGTCCTTATACTAAGTTCGCTTTCGAACATGGGCGCAGCCATCTTGAATTAGGGGCACCGCCATCTTGGATTTGAGGGGCCGCCATCTTGAAACGTCATTGCAATTAAATTAAATCTACAAAATGTTACTTTTCATA
Organism: Siphonodentalium dalli; assembly: GCA_032622095.1. Lineage (NCBI taxonomy): Eukaryota > Metazoa > Mollusca > Scaphopoda > Gadilida > Siphonodentaliidae > Siphonodentalium > Siphonodentalium dalli. Next base: position 189,735,336 of record CP136064.1, read on the forward strand.
TAGCCAACATAACAGTATTCATTGCGTTAAGGCATTACATGCTTTATTCTTTGAACAATAATTATTACTTAAATCATAAATATTGTCGACCGGACTCGGGTTGCTATGCCATTCGGGAAATGGCGGAAATTTACGTAAAACTGCAAATTTTCCTTAGCCAACTCGTGAAAACAACATAATTCATATCGTAAATATATTGAACGTTTATTATATAACTAAATAAACTTTTCTTTAGTTTAGTAAATTAGTAGAAGCATGTTCACGTAAACTGTTAGGTTACGTCATATGTTGTATCCAAAGCGACGTCATATTGGCACGCGCATTTCCCCGCGAAAGTTAATATTGACGTTTTGACAGCGACGCGACATAGCACACAAAGCAGGCATAATGTTGGCATGGTTCGCATTAGGTTTGGTTGGGTTGACGTTGTTTCATAGTGCATGGCTCCGAGTCCGCGCTGGTATAAATGTAGCTCCAAGCAATTGTAATCAAACTGATCAAATCCCAACCTATAAAATCACTATAGAAATTGTACAGGTACAAACAAATCATGTTCTTGGAAATTGAATGTTCTTCCTGCCTTATTTTCTAATGATCTGGGTTGTGATCTCACTGATCTGAAACAAACAAACAACCCAAATTATGAGGGGGTAAACCCAAGTTCTCACTCATAATAACCCCAATTACCAACCAAGGCCAAGGGTTGTGGAGGCGAGTACAACTAATATTTCATCCAAATTGAGAATGGGCATATAGCCTACGTGCCAGTCAAAAAAATGGCTCCGGGGAGCCACGATCGAAAGGCTGGAAGATACATGTATGAGTACAATATGATAATTATGAGGTACAGACCCAATCCCCCTACCACAAGCAACCAACTTCGTGTACGTAATTGGTTATAAGAAATATTTATAGTTAATTAAATCTTGACGTTCATATAAGTCAACACATATTAGTCTGAGTAGTGCAGGTCGTGACTGCACGGTCGTCCTTTTTTACATGGATTTCAAAGCCATAATTTCTTGTTTATATTATATACTATATACATATAAGGCGGGACATTCTGGTGGTAAGATTGAGCAGCCATTGTTGATTCGGCCTTGTAGGAGTTAATTTGCACCGATTTTGTTCGGGTAAACGGCAAAATGTTTGATTACTTACTTTGAGTAAACATATTAATCAATTATTAATGTCGATAATTGCTCCATATATTGCATATTCCATCATTCCACGATAAATAGTTTTATTTGATCAACGTTATGATTTTAAATAATGTGCTGATCATGGATACTTCCGGCATGCACGGTAAGCAAACTCCATGCAGGGTTTACCTCCCTTGATGAGGGTCCGAACACAACCGAACACAAGTTCAAATAATGGGAAATATAACAAATAAAGTTCATAGGCATATGTATTCATGTTCAGACTATTACCACACGAAGTTTGGGCCAATAATAAGTATTTTATTTGATGTTTTTGGTTGTGTTCGGCATAGAAAAGCCGAAAACAAGCTTATGTTGGGTCCTACTAAAAACCGACCGCACCTCCACCAATTAGGGTCCGAGTCCGATGGGGTTTGCACTATCGTGCAGAATAGACCTGTATATATACCAAAGTCCCAATCCCCGGCACTGTTAACCCCTAACTTGCGGCAAGTTCCGTCGGTTACTCAAATTTCCAATAGGGCACCGACCGCACCTCCCCTGGCTGCCTGACCACGGAAATGGACATTATATCACGCAGCGAATACCCCTATGCACACATGGGCGATCAGACAAGTCGCTAGATGCGGCGAAAGTGAATAAATTAACACATATATACGCTGCTGCCGAATTCGCTTTGAATGTGCGCAGAAACGCCGAAAATTACACCCTCCGTCTGCACCGTCCCCACGGGACCAAGAGAAATGGGGCATGCACTGTCGTGCAGAAGGGTCCCATATGTACCAAAGTTTCAACCACCAAGTCGATAGCTCGAGCGGAATCACTGTAACCAGAGCGGGATCACTGTAACCATTACCAGGACATGCATGGCATTGGCTCTAATAATTACTATAGCATTCACACTGATATCACCGTATGATATATTAATAAAAATCATCGTTTATTTATCTTTCTGTATGGAATATGACACTTTTCAACAAACTATTAAAGTGAGAATTCTATAGTGGGAATGTTTTCGTGTAAATTGTGCCAGGGTGGTGTGTCCATATGTGGGGAGGGGGCAAGTGTCCGAGGGCAAATTGTCGCACAGACAACCGGTATCTGTAATGTAAATACACTGTACATGAACGGATAAACGAGCAAGGTATTTCCGGTCCATCCAAGATTGACATTGAAAATTGTCACCATTCGGACCATTAACCTGCATATTGTTTTCATTGTTTAACTGAAATTACTGTTGGAGCCTGTTGGAGCTATATTGATTCACCCAATCTCAGAAATCGAAAAATAATGATATTGCGCGATATAAAGCTTGTTTACGAGATCACCGAGAAAATTACCAAAAGAAATATCAATGTTTTTGAGGGATATCAGTCATATCACGTGAAAAATTATGCGTTCTTATCATAGTAAAGCCTGCTTGAATGTGCTAACTTCGAGCAGATCTCAACATAAGTTTTTGTTCTGTGTTTGTGATCTCGTACACCTGCTTCTCGGCATTATAATTTGTCAATTTTGTCAGTATACATTAATTTGCCTCTTTTTGCATATGAAAAAATATCACTGATACTTCGGCTCAAAGTGTTATAATCAACTTCAATTTTAATGGCCAATAAACATGCTGTTAGATATAGATAGCCAAAGAATCAATTTCAAGATTCCTTCCAACAGCCATGTTTTTTCAGCTAAGATAAATTACATTCACACATTGTATAACTCCGGCATATAGATGTTGTATCCATCATGCTTGTAACATTTCAGATATATCCGAAGATATTAAAAAGACAAGATGGCCACTTGAGACCATGATTTTTCAACAAAATTTCGGAAAGGTTTAACAGTAAAGTGTGCATACATGTACATGCATGCATACAACTATAGTGATGAAAAGATTAAAAACCCAAGATGACTGTAGGTGGCAATGTTTCTCATCAATACGCATTCCAATTCGATAGCTATCATCAATAGATGGCATCTCAATCCTGTCTGTAACATTTCATTTCAAGGGAAGTTGGTAGCCGAGAGGTAGCGTACTGGTCTCACGTGCTAGCGGACCGGGGATCGCAACCTGGTCAGGGTATTCTGACAAAAATCAGAACTCGGTCAGATACCAAGTTTGTAAGGCTGAAAGTCTCATTCGAGATCACTGAATAAAGATCCGAATGCAAAAGTGCCGACTTCTCCCATTACAACATTTGTCCAGGTATGTTGTTGTGGTGCAGTACGCTGTCCGATCGGGTGCGGACATTAATGGCTGACCCGTGTACACACCTCGGTGTGTGTACGTTAAAGAACGCTACTGGAGTCACCACAGGGTTAAACTCGGCCGTGGTAGCACCTGGACCGAGCTGTAATGTGAAGAAGAAGAAGATATTGATTTGCTCATTATTTCAGGCTGGAATTAAATAGTGATTTTTAAAAAGAAACTCTCAAATCTCATAATATGTGCATGGCAGTGTCATAAATATGCGAATAATGTGTTCGGCGGTGAAAACAATACAGTCAGTAAACAAAAGAATTTTATTTCGTGATAATGTATCGATGTTCGAGACGAATGTGGTAAATGAATACACCACATTTAATCTGAAGCAACCAAGTATATATTTTGCGACAAAAAAGACTACCACCAGTACCGGTACTAATAGTTCTCAATGCGCGCCCAATGAGGGCTATAACTTACCAAAATTGAATATTAATATCCCGTTCACTTTGTGAGATATGCTTAACTTGTGTAACTACACCACTGTTTCTGGAGTCTTGGTAACTTTATCACACACAAAAAACGCGATGAGGGTGAAAATTATGGGTTAACATTGCCGGGTCCGCTCGAGCTATCGACCTGGGGTTTGAAACTTGGTACATATGGGACCCTTCTGCACAACAGTGCATGCCCCATTTCGCTTTGTCCCGTGGGGACGGTGCGGACGGAGGGTGTAATTTTCGGCGTTTCTGCGCACATTCAAAGCGAATTCGGCAGCAGCGTATGGGTTAATTTGTTCACTTTCGCCGCATCTAGCGACTTGTCTGATCGTCCATGTGTGCATAGGGGTATTCGCTGTGTGATATACTGTCCATTTCCGTGGTCAGGCAGCCAGGGGTGGTGCAGTCGGTGCCCTTTTGGAATTTGCGTACCCGACGGAACTTGCCGCAAGTTAGGGGTTAACTGTGCCGTGTCCGCTCGAGCTATCGACTTGGGGATTGGACTTTGGTATATATACAGGTCTATTATGCACGGCTCGGACCCTTGGTGGAGGTGCGGTCGGTTTTTAGTAGGACCCAACATAAGCTTGTTTTCGGCTTTTCTATGCCGAACACAACACGCGTTTTACAAAACATCAAATAAAATACTTATTATTGGCCCAAACTTCGTGTGGCAATAGTCTGAACATGAATACATATGCCTATGAACTTTATTTGTTATATTTCCCATTATTTGGACTTGTGTTCGGTTGTGTTCGGACCCTCATCAAGGGAGGTAAACCCTGCATGGAGTTTGCTTACCGTGCATGCCGGAAGTATCCATGATCAGCACCTTATTTAGAATCATAACGTTGATCAAATAAAACTATTTATCGTGGAATGATGGAATATGCAATATATGGAGCAATTATCGGACATTAATATGTTTACTCAAAGTAAGTAATCAAACGTTTTGCCGTTTACCCGAATTAAATCGGTGCAGATTAACCCCCGCCGGCCAAGTCGCCAAACCAAATTTAATTTGGCCGCCAGAATGGCTCACCTTTCTTTTTTATATTAAGTAATAAAATATTTGTTACATGTACCTGTGGTCGGGCACACACCCAAAACGGTCTACGTAGCTCGTTTTGTCTACTGTAGCCCGATTGAGCTACGTTTTTAATGTGATTTACACACCTCCATCGATTATCGTCATACCACGAGAAAAGCGCATTTCGAATTTTCGAATTAGTTGTGTACCACTATTGCGTCTGCAAAGAAGCAAAAACTCAACGACTCACCACGGCTTAGGCGCAATTAACGATGTTTTAATTAAGACCTGTTAGCGTTTGATAGTGACTTTCCCGAAAATATCAGATTTTGCACTAAAAAGTAGGGAACAATCCATTTGTTTTTGCAGGATATTTATTTTTGAAGATCAAGAACGTCCGGTTTATGTGGCTTACCTGATTGGATAAAGCGAACAGCTTCACTCGGAGACGACTATTTGTTAAATGTTTGGCGACCGCCATTCAGAGAAGCCAACTACGGAAACACGATTCACAACTCTTCTTTGAAATTTGGAAGCACCTCGTGTAACATTACAGTTATACAAATATGGTTGTCCATTTGTCGTTCCGGACATTCCAACAGATAGATGTTACACTGAAATCCCATTAAGAACGTACCATTAATCCCCAGCTAAATGCAACCAATCAGATTATCGCCTGCACACGGATATTTGTCAACACAATTGCGACCAGAACTACCTCAGATTTGATGAAGATTTACATTTCGATCAAGAGAATTTGATGATCATTTCTTACCGTTTTTCATGGTAAATTGACCAAAACAAATTGATTTTGAATTGCTCAAAAGGTATTAAAGCCGTGGTGAGTCGTTGAGTTTTTTGCTTCTTTGTAGACGTGATAGTGGTACACAACTAATGAACGAAAATTTGAAATACGCTTTTTTCGTGGTATGGCGATAATCGCAGGAGGCGTGTAAATCACATTAAAAATGTAGCTCAATCGGGCTACAGTAGACAAAACGAGCTACGTAGACCGTTTTGGATGTGTGCCCGACCTGTTGGTCACTAGGAGTAGGACGTAACAACTACAGATACAGATAGAAAGGTGGGGGGGGTACAGATAAGGATCCAGGGGTATCTGCAGAAGTCGGCCCCGCGCAAAGTCGGCCCATACGAAGACGGCTCCACGTGAAGACGGCCCCAGAGAATTCGGCCCCATTAATTAGAAGGGATTAAATCTGCTTAATTTTATTGAGATAGTGTTTATATTGGCTAATTATGAGGTCCCCAACATAATTTGATTGATTTAGTGTAGTGTTTGTGTAGGCTAATTGTGAAGTCCGCAATGTTTTCTTAGTTGTAATAACAAAATGAACTTCACTTATGGGCAGTCACTGATATAGCGGCGCAGTTATAAATACGATCCGCCAATAAAAACCTGTTTCTCAATTGCGCCATGATGATAATCCAAGACCATCCAAATGTCCTATGTGGAGATGTTCAGTCCGAGGAAAGAAAATCTTATGTCCAGCGACTGTCAGCGAGAGAAATAGCCACTTCATTCCTGAGACTTCCAGAAATTTCAGCACCCATCAATGACAACAACTGGTGATAACGATGACGACGTTGTTTGAATTTGTTAATTGAATTCATATTATTATATTGTCATTATTATTATTATTATTATTATTATCAGTTTCATATTTCATATCATAAAAAATGATTTTAAACAGGCCGAATTCTCCTGTATTCAATCCAGGTGGTCAGACCTGACTTGATGAACTTAATGTTAGTATCAAGTCAGGTGCTGCTGCGGTTCAGCATGGGCGAGTAGCTAATTTTTTTAAATACACTTAATTTTAAGAATCAACTAACACAGTCATTAATGTTAACAATATTGCAATCTATATTAACTCTGACACCTACATGTAGCAGAAAGTGTGTATAATTCCGTAATTATTTAATAAAAAAAATCCAATTGGAAAACACATGTAGCAAATGGCCGAAGCAAGGCAAGTAGGTGGTCCTAAATATCACATGACAACACGTGCACGTCACATGTGACCGAAAACATGGGAGTTACCCCAAGTAAGGTTAGTAGAGCAAAGGTAACACATGCGCAGGGTGTAGTTAAACTCGACCTAATTGTGGATAGTTCGGATATTCCAAGGGGATTCACGAATTTGTCGGATTTTAAGAATAAATGACATGTAGGTGAGTGGATGGTTTCAAACATATTAGTATTTAGTTGATAAATACATGTGCGTTGGTCATAATTGTTACTTTTATTGAAAATCTACTCGCTCATAGCGTTCATTGACCACCGGTGGAACTTAGATGGCATAAGCCATGCTACTAAGTTCCAATGGATCTAGGAGCCAGGTCCCTCACTGGCACTATGAGTATGACATGTGCAGTGCATGCATAATTTGCCTTAGGCTTCAGCTGTAGGCTTAGGGACATTGCAGCCTACCGAGAGAAGTTTTCAGACAAAGATCGAATACTATGCATGTTTTATCCAGCATATTTTTTACGAATTTACATACATTGGAATTCTCGTACTGTTCAAACTCTTCAATCCTGACCGGGATAAGTTTTAGGTATTAGCAATAGATATACAATACGCAGTTTCACATGTAATTTCTGGTGCAAATTGTACGATTACAATACTAAGAAGTTATATTTTTGTCTCTGAAGTCTGACCTTCTGAAGAAATTTCTGAAATAAAAATATAAGGTTCTTAGTAATAGTAAGGTAATCGTACTGTTTCGTACAGTTTGTGGAAATGCCTTCAAATGGATAGATTCGATACTCGATTGACCTGCGACAGCCTTCATCAATGACTGTGACCACCAGATTATATACACTCTACACAGTAGTACACACATATAAATATAAACATTTTTATAACAAATCTAATCTAACAAATTTAATATAAAACAGTGTATTATGAATAGTGCTTCCATTAACTTAACAGGAACTAGTGAAGTTTGTTTATTGCCACATGTTCGGGTATTGACTGGAGACATATGCCGCAATATGCACTTATCTGCTTAATTCTGCTCAATTTACTTGACATGAAATGAGGAAATAAATTGCATATCCTATATTCGTAATATAGACAAATCTTCCGGTGGATATCGAATCGAGTCAGATGGACGATTTCAAATCAAATCGATTCTCGAAGTTTTGTCCGACCCAAGTTGAACCCCATGCACTCTTCAACAAAAACTGATATTTGAAGACACAAAAAAAAATTACATTCCACATTTTCAAAATTATTATGAATTAACATTAAATCATGGCGGATATAAATAATACTTATTCTGGCAATGGGGTAATTTTCCGATTGTATTATTTGTGGTGACGCTGGTCCTAATTGACATGCATGTTTTCAGTCTGACACGATGTTTTGAAAACAACATAATTAATTTCATTATTTCCAATACTTTTTGTTGATTTATTATGGGGTAAGCGAAGCTACACATAGTCTAAATAATGATTTGTTTACAATGGCGACCAATTCAGCCGATCGTGATTACGTACCGCTCAGTGTTCAGAATAATTTGTCTTTTGTATATTTAGGAGATAAACATACTCTGTTGAGTTAGATATTTGGGGATTCAAGCATGAAAACAGTTTGTGAATGAACAGGTGCGTTTATCTCCATTCAATCCACCAAAATGTTTTAGGAAACTGCACGAAATGCGCTTTTTATTGGCAATCCATGCCATGAATAGAATTGAATATTTTATTAACCAACATAATGGACTGTTGAGGTACATGTATACATGCAACACATTTGATGTGATATTACCTAAGCCTTGGCTAAGGACACACAATTACATGACAAGCAAATAAACAACAACATGTAACCATTTCAGCAGTTGCATACGCACATATAGCTTAGTATTAAAGCCTACTGAATACCTTGCGTCAAGGGTGCAGTGGTATGCTACATGAGCTAAATTGATACATAATATATATACACCAGTGACCAAACAACTGACAGACTTGCCAAGATACATGAATCATGTTACGTTCCTTTTGTGTAGATCACAAATCTGCGAATATCGGGATTCGAACGATCTAATGGTCTAATGCACCTTACAATCTGAGCCATTGAGGAGCCCACAACACCTTTGTTGTGGACACAAGTTTTTATGATGCTCCAGAAGGACAAGAACAGTAAAACAATAAAGAGTATAGAGTTTTCACATTGCTTGTTTGTAGGCAAAAATCACCTACACTGTATAAGATTATTAATATTAGGAGCGAATATTGAGTTCTCATAATATTTTTTATGACAATTTACATGCACTATCATGTCAACCATAGAAATTATCATTGGGCACACTTCCTGGTAAAAAGAATTACTTTTCTGTTTTAGGATTCATCAATGTCAAAACTAGAAGTCCTAGGCTACCGGGTCGGTCAAAGTCTAATTGAAAGGTAGGAATCTCATACAGTATCATATTCTTATTGTTGTTCTCTTGTAGAATTGTTTGCGATGTTTAATAAAAACAGAACGACAATGGGTTTGTTGACACGGGACTTGTGCCATCGCAGAAGGATAGAACGCGAGGCTGCACCTCTCTTTCTACTCTTCTGCATTAACACATGTGCCGTTATTCCTCCAGTTTGGCAGTTTCTGGGGATACCCATAGTTCAGCAAATCCACACTCACAGCATCACACAGACTCTGAAAAGACTTTGCCAACTGATAGAAATTTATTAACGGTTTTCACTTTCAACACAGGAGTGAGAAGAATACTCTTTATTTTCAATGTTTGAGCAAAACTAACAAGGAATGCTCTTCATTGCTGGTATTACATGCAGCAAAGAAAAAGAGATTTTTTATCTTTCTGATCAGATCATTTCTATAAATTAATTTATAAGATTCATTGTTGGCTTTTTAAAGAGACTGTCATTTGATAAAGTGCTATCATATCCAAGGTATATATACAGTAATGCTCTAAATAATCGACTCCTTAACCACATCATAATTATGGGTAATTTTTCAGGATTTAGTCGGAAATATGGCTTCTTATCATTCATCGGAAAGCTCTCAGTAAGAGCTTTCCGATGAATGGCAACAAGTCATATTTCCTACTAAATCCTGAAAAATTACCCATAATTCTGCTGTGGTTAAGGGGTCGATTATTTAGAGCATAACTGTAATCATTATATTTCCTGTATAAATCATGCTATCTTAATCCCCAGAACAATGAGCAACATATTACTAGGTCTAAATTTTGCTGAAGGGGTCACTCTCACCCAAAATGTGCTAAATGGGAAATTTATGTTTTGAAAATGTGTTGAAGGCAGGGTAGTTTCCAGGCCAGTAACAGATATGGGCACCCAAACTCCAGGCGCCCAAAAAAAACAGTTAGAAAGAGAATAAAAATACTCAGTTAATTTGTTTTTGACCATTACTACTAGAAAACAAACACAACTAACACTAAATCATCAAATAAAGCAATAAATTGTCATTTTATGGCAGTACTAGGGGGAGGCCACCGCATACCCTCTCCCAACTTAGGGCTGCGGTCTTCATATATGACTTTGGCATATAAAACAGGTGTCCCCAAATAATTTCTGGAAACTACACTGGTTGAAGGGTACACGAAATAATGTTGTTTATTTGTTTACTTCTGCTAGAATATTTGTTTACATCCCAATGAAATTTAAAATGAACTGAAAACAAATGCTGATGGGTGACAGACTTTCATTAACACGGTGGAAGTGCTGCGTCGATGGCTCGTCTGATAACCAATATTCATATCATAATAACAAGCATTTATTATTATATAAAGCGGTGATTGCAGTTATTATCAGTTCATTCAGAACCTTTGTACCCTTCAGCACAATTTAGTAAACCCTGTGTACCCTTCAGCACATTTTCAACATTTGTGAACCCTTCAGCACATTTTCAAACCGAGTGTTCTCATTTCAGCACTCTTTAGGCTTGAAGATTATAGGTTGCTTTGATAATGACTACTTAACAAGATATTTGTCTTAGTTTATTGAGCTCTGGTCTGTAAAATTGGATAAATGAGTTGCTCTATTTATGAAAGTTTCAGAATAAAACAGAAGACTGCAAATAGTGTGTCTGTCATTTGCAGAACAAGGTCCGAATAGAATTTAGAGTGAATTTAGAGAAGCTATCCTGCACAGTGGACTAGCATCACCAAATTCACCCTCTGGGGACCTCATTCTGCTTATGTCTCATATTCTGGGAAGTATCTATAGTCTCAAATTAACATTCTTTTTAGTTACTTTTTCGAAAAGTCTTCAATTTCTATATCCCCTAATTTGCAGAAGATAAAATGCGTAATCGAAGTGACTAATGGGTGAACATCACCAACTTCAACTGGGAACTTCAATCTGAATGTAGGTCTCCTTTAGCAGTTGAGGCTAAAGCAGAATGAGGTCCCCAGAGGGTGAATTTGGTGATGCTAGCCTGCTGTGCAGGATAGTAAAACTAAATTCACCCTCTGGGCACTCTGGGGACCTAATTCTGCAAATGACACACTATTTGCAGTCTTGAGTAATTCATAAGTATTTGTTTGCATTTCTGTGAGATGTTCATCTCAAGTATTGAGAATTCAGACATGAACATTTTACTCCAGTTATAATAAACTATCGCGAATATTATTGCGTATTTGCCATCATATCAATTAGCAACGATGTATTGACGCATTAAAGTGATTATTAATATCTATTAAACGTTTGGTGCCACGAAAGCAATGTATAGATGAACTTTGTACATGTCACTTTCCTTATAATGTATTAATGTAACACTGGCCAACACTATGTAGCACCCTATCAATGTGACAAACATGCAACTGAATGAGTATGGAACTATTTGTCATAAACAGTGTAACATGGCATCAACTAATCAATTTGGATGGATATCGAATCGAGTATTCTATTGTTTTTCACAGTTATACTTATCGAAGAAACATGCAAACCACATTACATAGTACATACACAAGACAGTCACATTAATCCAATAGTAGTTGTACTTATATATAACTGTAATTGTCAGGAATATACAATCAGCCATCATAATCTCCAAGACTCCAATATTAATGTAGTAGTCATATTAGTACACATTTGTATAATTGTCATCAGTATAGTTATTTCGTTTGATTTCAATTTAATGAAAATAAGTACCGTATGACACGAATCATGCATACGAATAGTTGAGTGCCATGTTAGATTGGTTATAACACATTCTGGCCCTAGCTATATATCTGTCCAATACATTTAATTAGTGCATGTTCGCATTACTAGATATACTATTATCGTGCATCGTTCCCAGTATATCACACCAGAGACAGACAATGATGCATACAATCGGCAAACAATGTAAGTTTTAACATATATGGACTCATTGCAATGCACTGAACTCAGTAACCGTATAGTTTGTACATGTACTATACAGAGTAAAAACTTTGAGAAAACAGAGAATTCATTAACATATAGCCTATTATAGGTGGACCGGACCATTTTGGACCGGTCCAGGCATGTGTACCGGACCGGAATGGCCTGGACCGGACCGGACTGGACCGCCTTGGCAGTGGACCGGACCACCCAAGGTGGTCCGGTACGGTCCGCATCACTACGTAGCAGATAGCCGAAGCCAAACAATGTGACTTAAGAGGGCTGTATAAATTATCTTATTTTTATCAGATTTACAAAAGAGTGTTCACGCTTCAAAGATGAATTGGATGTAATGAAGTTCATCTGCAAAGAGTTCTGGAACTCTGTTTACAAGAAACAGGTTGATAACCTCAGAACAAACCACCAGGTTTGTATACAAAGAGTATATAATTATGAACTTATCAATCTCTATGGGGTTATTTTAAAAATTAAGTCCCTAAAGTCATGTTGTACATTGTTCCGTAGTTATTCTGCTCACACACAAACTTTAAATTTATTACAAAATTGCTTTTATAAATGGGCATGCCAAACTTGGGTCATTTGTGATTTTGGAAGAATGTCCCATCATTTCAGCATTTCCACACATATTCTGCTCTACCTATACTAGTATACACTCAATCACTCATTCTACTAGAACGCCTAAAAGCAATATCATTATTTAGAGGTATATGAGACCTATTTGGCAGAGAAGAAACCACATCAATCATAATACAAAGAGATCCACTCAAACACGTCCTAAGTTGCTGAGCTATCAGGTTGGATAAAAGGCCATTACATCACAATTTAACCTCTGTCACTGTGAAATGTCACCTTTCACAGTGACAGAATGATAAGATTCATCTGTGGAAGGGTAAGTAAACTTGTTAAACAGACATGATTCTATTAACCAGCATGGTCATTTCACATTTTTCTATGCAGGGTGTCTATGTTCTCCAAGACAACAAATTCAAGTTCTTGACATTGATCTCTAATGGAAAACAATATATGGAGACAGCACCAAAGGTATGTTCTATTTTCCTATTGAACTTTGAGACTTGTCACTCATCTTGATACTAGTTAATTTTTTAACTTCACAGCTACAAGTTCTCCAACATTAGTGTTGCATACATCACAGCATGTTTATAATATTATTAGAACAATATTCTTCCAGTATCAATTTCAATGACACAATTATTTTCAAATTTTTTTTACTACAATATCTTTCAGTAACAAATTCAATTACAGGTATTTTCAACTGCTGAAGCTATGTTCTTCTGCTCCTGATTAAACCCGAGAATATAGCATCATCCTATACTTTTCATATGTGTCTTAAATTGAAAAACGGCGAATTTAAATATGACTAAGCTATTGTAAATCGTACATAGTAAATTATGCATGCATTTCTAAATAAGGTGATTATGCGATAGTGTGTCATCTCAATAGCATACACAGAACATATGGTTTGTTGATCATTTATATCAGTACTTTCTTGTCATTATACATTGTTGTCGGTACCTAGTGATTTCCTTTTGAGTTTATGATAAATCATGTGAAGAATAAATTATATATAGCATAGTTTGCTCCCAATCCAGCTTAACAGAGGTTTAAGTGTTGTGTTGTTGTGCACATATGTGGTCGTTGTTTACGCGTAAGATTCGCGCCAACAATTTCCAGAAATCCACAGATAAATTTGTGACTCTGATGATAAACAAACAACATGCTTTTTGAATACGTAACAAAATCAAACTGCATTTTCTCTCACGCAAAGTGTGTTTTGTGGATAATATTGTTATTATCATCATGCTATAATATTAGTATATTCTTGAGGAAATTTTCATTATTTGGTAACTTTTATTTTTAAATTATAACCTCCAACCAAAGCCATCCATGGCTCTTTTAGCCATCAAATTGATGTAGTACCACAAACTTTTCAGAGCGATGACAGCTCTATATTTTCTTCCCATGGTCTACAGTTGCAATTTTTACATGACCCCTGACCAAAAAGATTGAACTGGCACAACCAGCACAAACAAAACAATCTCAAAATTAGTGAAAAACATAAGAAACAAATCTAAATGAGCAAATTTTATTGGAATCTTCCACGTAGGTATTTTTGAGATTCCTCTTAGCAATTTTGTATAAATAATTTTGGGGTTTGATTGAGCCATGTCCTTTTAACCCTTTACCCAACAGAACAGCCCTGTGCCAATGCATTCTCTTTTATATGCGAGTCGACCATAGGTCGCCTCGCATATATAAGAGAATGCATTGGCTTAACACAAATTAAAAATGATAAAATTGTCAAAGAATGTAGAAAAATATTATAAAAATTGTTAAAGAATTTTTTTTAGGCCAATGCATTCTCTTATATATGCGAGGCGACCTATGGTCGACTCGCATATATAAGAGAATGCATTGGCAAAGGGCATAACTGTAACTATCACAATGTGGTCAATGAGCCGGTTCCAATGATATCCATATTTGTATGGTTCTATTGAGACAGACCGAAGATATTTTAGGCTGTTGAAGCTTTATTTGGGCATTTTTGGCCGTTTTGTTGGGTAAAGGGTTAACATACCATCTTATCTGTCTTTCAGTATTTAGCTCTGCCATGTGGTCTAATTAGAGGAGCTCTATGCAATTTAGGGATCAACTGCATAGTAACAGCTGAAGTTAGTGCAATGTCAGCCTGTAAGTTATATGTACTTGTTGAAACTTATGAAAATACATTACATAAAACAGCTGATAATACATATAATGACACATGTGTGTTAATGGGTCTGTTGATACCACATTGAGTGCCAACGCGAAAGGATATAATGTAAGAGCCTTGAGTTCTATCTTTCTGCAATGGCACAAGTGCTGTATCGACCAACCCATTAGCAAACATGTCATTCTGTGTTTATTACATGACACCCATCCTGGAATCTGTGAATTTATAAAAAAAAAACAGACTTACAAGGTTTATTTAGGCACATACAGGGCTTGTTTTGTCATGTGTGATGATGCTTTTATGTTATAGTTCTGGTTTCGTTATAGAGGCAAATGTGAGTTACTTCATGTGACAGGATACATATGGCACATGCGTAGTATATGGATATGTAAATACGACATTGCAACAACACATCCAATTCTAACAACGAGCATGTAATAATCTATTAATGCAGGAGATATGTAGTCAACACTACTTACTTATTTGTTTTGAAATCAAATAATATCTTCGCATTATGTATCATATCAGATTGTATGTTTTCTGAAATTGGAAAACAAGTTTTTGTGGCTACAGTGAACCCAGCCTATTTGCACAGCAACACGTTTGATAGTCTGAGACAGATAGCAGGGAATCCCATTACTTTTAAGAAGTATTATGTCAGTGTCAGGCAACCACAAATTGTGGCAGGATGCAGCTGAAAGCCAAGTAGAAGATAGTTTTGTGGAATGTTTAATATTAATGCAAAATGTGGCAGTACCATCATACTGTGGGCAAGTGGGGAAGATCCTCTACAGCAATGGCAATACAAAGGATATCGGAATGTTTCAGACTATCAAATGCCTGGATGTTTAATAGTCAGGGCTCACTCAGACTGCAGTGGATACAACTGGGACTAATTCATCCTCTAAATATTAACAGCAAAATACATTCCTTGATATTAGATTTGTTCATGAAGAAATAAATGGATGTATGATGATTACACAGAGCAGAAGTAAGCTCTAGTATGTCTTGCAGAAACTTTGGAAAGAACACACATTTTGATGGGCACAAAGAAAACAAGCATTTATTATTTCCTTAGATAGTATCAAATCAGATATTAATTATTTCATTCAGATACATGATATGATAGTTATTAGACATGTTGATAATATATTCTGCTAAGTATGGATTGTTTTTTTTCTTTTTCGTTTTCAGGTAAATTTCAAATACAAATACAGAGGGTGTGACATATCAGGTTTTTATTACTCTGGTTACCATCATATGGTAGGGTGCTTGCAGACTATGAAAGGCTGGGTATTACATTGCTGAATTTCCAGGAAGCTACAAGCATGTCTCTATCCCATTGAGTGCATAGTGTGTTGTGCGATTCATGTTGCAAATGGTACATTCTGTCATTCGCTAGCATCTTCTCAGTGTCAAAGATTCTCGTGGGGAAAGATGCTAACAATATGTAATCTGATGAATGGATGAATGGATGAATCAATGAACAGTGGCATAGCTAGCCTAAGGAGATGTTATACAAAGTTCAGATTGAAATGCATGCAGGACACTTTGTATCATGTTATGGCTATGATTGTTTCGGTGATAGGCTATACATTTTACTGTAATAAAGCCTGGTGATTGCAGTTCTCTGTCAATATTTTCACTCTAAGCATTTCTTCCAGATTAAATGGAATATATTTATACAATAGATGTAATAAATGTAATCATAAATGAAAACATACTGGTAACTAACTGATCAATTAATGTATGATGTTACACATATAAGATCTTTGACAGTGGCACAGTCAGATTAGTAATATGCCTGCCGTGCTTTGCATATTTCTAAGTTGTTTTGTTGCGGTCAAGGATTGTTCGCATTTAATGTCATACCTTGAATTAACATTTTCTCATTTACCAGTATGTTTTCTTGTGTGATCAGTATGTTTTCTTGTGTGATATGAATGTTAACTATGTATTGCATTATGCACTGACGAAAGACAAGGGCTTAAAGCTCTACTAAATGAACATCATTTTTACCGTCTGAAATATTAAGATTTAGATGGAAAACCGGATGGCATATTCCCTTATGGATGCATACATATATCAGGTGTTAACAAATGGACAATCTTGTCATATTATCATAGCATTGCATATGAAATAATGTTCCAAGCACCATTTTGAAGAAATGTTGTTGGTGGAATCTGATTAGACAGGGACCATCAAATTGGATTGTGTACCTTTAATCATCATTTCTGTTATTATCATGCTCATTTCATTTATGTCTTAATTTATTTATGCGATCATGAATTGTTAATAAAATGTATTGAAAAACTCTATTTTCTGTTTTATTTAATCCTTATTGGTGTAATCCTGTAATGACCTGTATAGGAATATGAGACAAACTGATCATCAACATTATGAAGAACAGATTGTTTATCATAATATGATTTATATCACCTTCTTGTTTATTATTCATTTTGTCACTACTTCACAATTGCCTTTTTCAAGTCATTATAAATACGATGAGTGCAAAATCATTCAGCACAGTTTGCTCCTGTTTTCTTCAACAGAACCGACTTGTTGAACTTGGTAACTTTGGTAACTGTCAAGTCGGTTCTGTTGAAGAAAACAGGGCATTAACATGAATATTAATGAGGTGTCATGAGTTGGGGGATTCCTTATTCATCTCTGAAATCAATTTAAGTACCAGAGTCTCTACACTCTAGACCTAGTGTTGATTGAAATGAAATATTGGTCTAGTTTCAAGGAGACTGGACTAAGGTGTCCCCAATCCCTCCAAGAGTAACCATTCAACTATCAGAAAATTGTCATTTGAAAATCCGCACTATATTCTGTTAGAATAAACAGGATTTTGTGTGTAGTGCTCAATGGTTAAAAAATTTAAACTAATAAAATAAAATAAATTAAAATAATTTTAAAATAATGAATATTCAACAAATGAATTCAAATGCACTTTAAGATATGGTAAGCGTTGACGTGGGTATTGCTGTTTAAATAGTAACACTTGTTAAAACCGCCATAAGCAGAAAGAATATAAAAATGATAGAAAATATTTAATTGTTCTTAGACCAATCATAAATATTACTTAAATTGCCTGTTATTGTCATGTTAGTATTCTGTGTTATGTAAACAAAAGCCATGTTATGTAAACAATCAGTACGTAAAGGGTATACAATAAGCAAAACACTAAATGAAAGTGTCAATGACACTGTAGCTCAACTTAGGTAGGGGAATAATTTAATGGTTGACAGTAAATGGAGGAATAGGAAAAGTGCTAATTGAAATGTCTAAGTAAGACTAGATGTACATGTCAATATCAACATTCATAACAGGTTTCATAATGATCGGATCAGGGATGTGGTGATTATGGTGTGCCGAAGGATTTATTGATGCAAAGAGTAAATTCTAAAATGGCCACCGGCAGCCATGTTTTTTTCCGAATTACCCCAAAATGACTTGTTCCCATCTACAGCCTTTACAAATCTCATAATGATCTGATCCAAGGTATGACCTGTAGCCTGTGCCAATGGATTTAGTCATGCAAAGAGTAAAATCCAAGATGGCTGCTGGCGGCCATGTTTTTCGGCTGAATGACCCCAAAATGACTCGTTTCCCATCTACATGTCAACATTCATGACAAATTTCATAAAGATCAGACCAAAGGTACGACCTGTAGCCCGCGCCAAAGGATTTAGTCATGCAAAGAGTAAAATCCAAGATGGCTGCTGGCGGCCATGTTTTTTGGCCGAACAACCCCAAAATCACTCGTTCCCATCTACATGTCATTGTTAACATCCATGACAAATTTCATGAAGTTCCGATCAAAACTACGACCTGTAGCCTGCTGACGGCCATGTTTTTTGGCCGAACGACCCCAAAATGACTCGTTCCCATCTACATGTCAATATTAACATCCATGACAAATTTCATGATGATCAAACGAACAGTACGACCTGTAGCCCGCGCCAATGGATTGAATTTTGAAATCCAAGATGGCCACCAGCGGCCATGTTTTTTGGCCGAATGACCCCAAAATGACTCGTTCCCATCTACATGTCAATGTCAACATTCATGCAAAATTTCATAAAGATCAGACCAAAGGTACGACCTGTAGCCCGCGCCAAAGGAAATTGTTGACGGACACACGCACACACGGACACACGACACACGCCAAGCCATGGCAATAGCTCAAACTTACAAAAGTAAGTTGAGCTAAAAAGGGGCCATAACTCTGATATAAAAAACAGGATCTGATCGACCATATTCAAACTTGATCTGTATTTTGAGTTGATAAACTAACATATCAGATGAAAACTGGTAGATTTATCGAAGCATGCACGAATTCTATGTCAAAGGGCCATAACTCCATTAAAAACAAGTGCACCGCTGGGCGGAGGTAACGCCCCCGACTGTACAATCAGAGAGGATTTTTCTTATTTTTGTGCAAATGCTTATTAAATGGCACTTTGTAAAGTTATGTTATTCATGAGTAAACAATCCAAAATCAAGTTATCATCTGGAAACCAAAAAAAGTAGCAGAAAACCTGAATTTTCTAAGTCCAAAAAGGGGCGTAACTCTGGAAAAAATGGGCGGACGAAACCACGGCTATGGGGAAATGTTGTCCCCCCGGCTGGTCTATTGGCATACCAAATATCAACTGAATTGAATTAGCGAAACCAAAGTTATGAGTTGAAACGTTCATATGCCACAGAAAACTGAATTTTCTAAGTCCAAAAAGGGGCGTAACTCTGGAAAGAAATGGGCGGACGAAACCACGGCTATGGGGAAATCTTGTCCCCCCGGCTGGTCTATTAGCATACCAAAGATCATCTGAATTGAGTTAGCGAAACCAAAGTTATGAGTTGAAACGTTCGTACGGACAATTTTCTAAGTCCAAAAAGGGGCGTAACTCTGGAAAAAATGGGCGGTCGAAACCGCAGTTATGGGGAAATCTTGTCCCCCCGGCTGGTCTATTAGCATACCAAAGATCAACTGAATTGAGTTAGCGAAACCAAAGTTATGAGTTGAAACGTTCGGACGGACGGAAGGACGGACGGACGGACGGAGGGCTCCACTATATACCCCCAAATCTCCATCGGAGATCGGGGGCATAATAATCTGATCAAACCCATATTCGAACTCAAACTGTATTTTAGGTGGAGAAACTGACATACCAAAATTGGTTCTGATCCGAAATTTTTATTTTTAGTTATCATAGAATTTGTGAATTCTAAGTCAAAAAAGGGCCATAACTCCGTAAAAAAAAGTCCGATAAAACCCATATTCGAACTTGATCTGTATTTTGGGCCGAGAAACTCACATACCAAATTTGGTTCCAATCAGATAGAAAATATTTCAGTTATCGCACCATGCGTAAAGTGTCTACAGCCAGACAGACGGACGGACGGACTAACGACGAGTGGTCAATCCGGACAACGACACTATGTTTACCATACTATGGTATGGGTAAACATAAAAATGAAAGACTTGGAATGTATGGCCTTTTTTTTCGGAAGACTCGCTTCAACAATGTGGAAGAACAGCAAATGTTTAGTTGAATGAAGCCTCCGATGCGAAGTCCTCAGAGAATAATCACATGTTTTCCTTGACGAATCTGTGTCTCAGAAGATCCTCGGCAGATGGACGGTCTGAAGGAGTTTGATTAAATGCATATATTAAGAAGTCCTGACACACATCAGATGTACTATAAGGAAGCTCATATTTTGGGTATGGATTTGTGCCGATTTTATAAATGGCAGCCACTGTGTCAAAATCCGACCATGGAGGTTTTGTTGTTAACATTTCAACCACTGTACAGCCGATGCTCCTGGAATAAGAAGAATTGAAATGTTACATCTCTATACCTAAACAAATATTAAAAGCCCATTTAATTTTTGAGTCTCCGATTATTGTTTTATAGTGCCTTCATTGATATACAGTTTTAGTAACAATCTATGACATAACATATGATTAAAATACTGTGACTAATTACCATTTGGAACATCTGTTTCTCAGAAGGTGCCCATAGAGTAATAGAAAATAGCTGAAATCATAGAAACATTATCCCCCGTCTCACTCCCAGAATGCAACAGAATTCAAACTTAGATATAGAGTTATTCCTCTTTCATTGAAAATAATAGACTTTGCACTGCTATCCAGATGAAACTTAAGCACAAAAAACATGTTGACACCTCAACAAAAATAACATGTTCAGTTATTTTACACCAGATGAGTTGATAATAATTTTTTGTAGCTTCCACTTTCAAATAGTATATAATATTTTATATAATGTAATCTGGGGGTTCGGAAATTAAGTGGGCCTTTAAGCTGTTCATGATGGGATCTGTGATGGTGCAGCATTAAAGACCCTGTGCCAGTGCATGCATTCTCTCATATATGCTATTCTCCCAGAGAGTCTCACACATATAAGAGAATACACAGGCTTACAAGATCAAGGTAAATATTATTAGGCCAATGTATTCTCTGATATATGCAAGGCTCCCTTAGCACAGGGTTTTTGCAGAATTTCAAGAACATCTAGTCATGAAAGGGTTAAAGACATATACTTCAACTGGGGAACTTCAATCAAAATGTAGGTCTCCCTAGTTGAGGCCAAAGCAGAATGAGGTTCCCAGAGGGTGAATTTGGTGACGCTTGCCAGCTGCATGGGATAGCATCACTAAATTCACCCTCTGGGGTTCTCATTCTGCAAATGACAGACACACTATTTGCTTGAAGCATCCTGGACAGTTAGAAGTTGTGACTCACCAGATATCGGCCTTCCTTCCGTAACCTTTACCATTTATCACCTCAGGAGCCATCCAATGTGGCGTCCCCAGAAAGGATTTTGCAGCAGTTGAACTGCATATGGTTTGTAAACGTTTTGAGGAACCAAAGTCACCCAATTTCAAATTCCCAATGGAATCTCTCAAAACATTAGCACCTAGATGAAAAAATAAGAGAACTTTTTACAAGCCAAAACTTATGTAACTTATAGTCGGGAGTAGTGGATATGGGAGTGGTTATTTAACCTCTTGGCTGATATACATCTGTACTCAGTATGGCTGTAAAATGTAACACTGTAAATTATACGTCCATACTGAGTATGGACCTACTTCAACACATTAGCAGTCAGCCATTAGAATGGCATGGATTAGTGCATCGGAACCATTGTATCTCAATGTTTTAAATGATGTTTTTACAACAGAGTCAGTTTTATGGTTTTCATCATATTCCTGTTATATATTTCCACTGCGAAATTGTCATGTCGATGGCCCAGCACAAGATGTCATAATGTCGTTTAGCAGTGAAGAGGTTAAGGAATAATATCCATCTCCTCATGTGAATTCATTGTATTAGCACCTTTGGATCAAATCACAAACATAACAATTTTATTAGGAAGATATCACACCATATGTTAACTTGAGATTACAATCCATACTACCCACATTATGTAATTTCATTACTCTTTCTACAGAAGTTTGGTAATTTAAGCCAAACTTTGAAAAAAAATTGTGATTATAGTGCATTGCATATTAACACGTTCACTGCCACTACGAGTTAACTGGTAGTAAACGGTTCCATGGGGACTGCTACTACGAGTTAACCCGTAGTAATGTTCATACCACATAAATAATAACACAAACGGCAAGCAATGTTGCTGTGTGCGCCAATGCATGCCCAACGATCCCATTGATCGATTAAATATGTATAACTTGCAGGGTTACCCGGCGTTGCCCAGGTTAAAGTGATGTGAAATCCTCTGCATGCTGTGTATATTTGTTGGGAATAGTGAACACTCTTGCTCAAAGTGTTACACGTATTCTCATAAATTGTACATTCAAATAGTGACACACCTTGTCGATTGTCATATTTATTTACAACTGCGTACACTTCAGACATTATAATATGATACATGAACATCATAAACACATTAGTTTGCAAAAATAAAAGACGACAATTGGGTTTTACATATAGAGATGTATCAATCAATCTAATGGGTTGGACTAAGATCTTGAGGACACTTGGCTATCATATATCCATGAAGATACAGATGTTTTAAAGAAATTTCCAGGTGCTCCTCTGTTCATGGTGCTATGTATTGGCTAAATATTCTCAGTTTAAAAGAAATGTTGCTGCGCATGTATATCATCTACCTGTGCAAGACACAGAGCGAGATTTTGAGTTGTGTATGTCAGTCGATGAGTCTGTTCTAAAAATTCCGCTGTATCGTGCAGATTGACCCTTGTCAGATGTCAGTATTGGAGGATCCGAAAAGTCGTGTGCTAATGACTGCATTTTCTTTTATATCAGAAGACAATATATTTGACTGCACACTGTGACCACTATTTTTGAACAGCCCTTTGATACATTTCCATATCTCTTGACAAATTGTAACTTTTTTGTGGAAACTGTATTGAATGGAACCGACTCAATTGTGTTATAATCTATATGCAATCCTCTGACGGTTCGAGAACTCTCAGTTGCAAGAATATGTGTATCTCTTCTTCTATGTATCTCTTTATGCTAGCTCATTATGTGAATGCCCTGATTGCCATACATATGACAGTTGAGAAGATATAATTGTTTAAGTAACTTAATTGGGTCACCATTTGTCGAGATTGTGACAATTGAATGCCAAAAACTCCTTAAAATGATATGGAGATGGCCTGGGTGGCTATATATAAGTGGATATCGGCGAATAGCAATCTTATCAATGATAGTGCATATCCTATCGCCACCTGTAACCCAGACGACACCAAATGTGATTTAATTCAGCGTATCATTAGATAACGTGTATGAATTTGGTGGAAATTAGTGCTAAATATATTTGTATCAGCTTTGGTGCAACTGTCATCCTCATGCATGACTTTAACTGCGCCACTTTTGACATATTTAAACCACGTCCATTAGACTCATGGATGCATTATATACTGGAGATGATTATATATATAGGTTTGGTGGTAATCAGCAACTAAACAAATTCTTAGAATAGTTTTGACCCCCCCCCCCCACATCTCTCACCCAAACGGCAGCAATTTGGCGTTTTAAATCACACGATTATATTCCTCGTATCATAGAGAAGAATAATATATCAATTTGGTGGAAATCTGCGCTAAAAATAGTTTATTAAATCAATTGTTGATGCCTCCCTGCAATGCTGACTCGAACAGCGCCATATCGCGGAGGTGGTTATGTATGCGTTTGTTTTAAATCGGCGACAAAACTATTTCAGCATATTTTTTAAATTTTGCCGACCTCCCCCTTTTCTTCCCCTGACACCAACAGCATCACTTTAGAAAATTTAACCCGCATCATTATCTTCTCGTAAAAAGTTACCCCTCTTAGAACGCCTTGGTGCCATCTTGAATGCACACCGTGAAGTTATATACAGAACGCATGTAGACAGACAGAAAGACAGACAACACGATTTGATTTCTCATATCATTTGAGAAGAACGTGTCTGAATTTGATGTTAATTGGTACTAACAATATTTTTTATCAGTTTTGGTGACCCTCCCTTCCCTATTTTGGACTCAAGCAGTGCCACTTTTGTCACGTTAAACCACACACTTAGACTCATTAGAGATTAGAGATGCATATACACCACTTACTCAAATGACCCCACTTGTGACATTATTCAACCACACAATTACACTTATGATATCATGGAGATGATTATTTATAAGTTTTGTGCTAATCGGCGACTAAATAAATTTTTATCAAATTTGGTGATCAACCCCTCCCCTCCCCATCTCTCACCCAAACAGCACCAATATGGCGTCTTTAAATCACACGATTAGAGTCCCCGTATCACGGATAAGAACGTGTATCGATTTGGTGGAAACTGGCACTAAAAATATTGTGTATCAATTTTGGTGACCCTCTCCCTTTCAGTGCACCCATTGACTCGAATGAGGCCACATTTGACAGATTTAAGCCACACCATTAGACTCCTCATACCATGGGGATGGTTTTGTATAAGTGTGGTGGCAATCGGCGACTAAACCCATTCTTATCAAATTTAGTGCCCAATCTCTCATCCAAACGACAACAATTTGGCATTGTCAAATTGCACAATTAGATTCCTTGTATCATGAAGAAGAATATATATCAATTTGGTGGAAATCAGCGCTAAAATTAGTTTGATAAATTTTGGAGCCCCCCCCCTCTCTCCTTCCGTGCATCCCTGACTCGAACGACGCCACTTTTGCCATATTTAAACCACACCATTAGATTCTTCATATCATGGGGATGATTATATGTAAGTTTCGTGTAATCAGCGACAAAACAATTCTGCCCCTCCCCATTTTCTGCCCCTGACAACAACGGCGTCACTTTAGAAAATTCTAACCCCCACCATTATCTTTCTCGAAAAAGTTACCCCTAGTATCCCCCTTTGGTATCATCTAGATGGTCCCCTGTGAATTTCTATAGAACACAGACAGACAGAAAGACAGACATTCGCAAATATAGATATAGATTACGATGGCTTGAGATACGATTTCCACAGCCCGAACAAGGGGTGGAGTCCAGATAGAAATCTTGGTAGGATACTCCAATTCACCAGCACCTCTTCTGTACGTCCCTGAACCATGATATACATGTGCAACTAGACCATTGCAGGACACATTATGTATATAATGAAAGTGTCAATGACACTGTAGCTCAACTTGGAAAGGGAATAATTTAATGTATTACAGTCAATGGAGCGATTAGGAATGTGGAAAGTTGAATGTCTAATACTAGTTTATAGACATGAAGAGAAAAGTAAAATCCAAGATGGCTGCTGGCGGCCATGTTTTCGGCCGAATGACCCCAAAATGATTGTATCCCATCTACATGTCATCGTTAACATCCATGACAAATTTTATGACGATCAGACTAAAGGTACGACCTGTAGCCTATGCTAAAGAATTTAGTCATACAAAGAGTAAAATCCAAGATGGCTGCTGGCGGCCATGTTTTTTGGCCGAATGACACCGAAATGACTCGTTCCCATCTACATGTCATTATTAACATCTATGACAAATTTTATGACGATCAGACAAACAGTACGCCCTGTAGCCCGTGCTAATGGATTGAATTTTGAAATCCAAGATGGCCACTGGCGGCCATGTTTTTTGTCCGAATGACCCCAAAATGACTCGTTCCCATTTACATTCCAATTTTAACAGCCATGACAAATTTTATGATGATCAGACTAAATGTACGACCTGTAGCCCGTGCTAAAGGATTTAGTCATACAAAGAGTAAAATCAAAGATGGCTGCTGGCGGCCATGTTTTTCTGCCGAATGACCCCAAAATTACTCGTTCCCATTTACATTCCAATTTCAACAGCCATGACAAATTTTATGATGATTAGACTAAAGGTACGACCTGTAGCCCGTGCTAAAGGATTTAGTCATACAAAGAGTAAAATCAAAGATGGCTGCTGGCGGCCATGTTTTTCTGCCGAATGACCCCAAAATGACTCGTTCCCATCTACATGTCATTATTAACATTCACGACAAATTTTATGATGATCAGACTAAAGGTACAACCTGTAGCCCGTGCTAAAGGATTTAGTCATACAAAGAGTAAAATCCAAGATGGCTGCTGGCGACCATGTTTTTTGGCCGAATGACCCCAAAATTACTCGTTCCCATCTACATGTCATTGTTAACATCCATGACAAATTTTATGATGATCAGACGAACAGTACGACCTGTGGCCCGTGCTAATGGATTAAATTTTTAAATCCAAGATGGCCACTGGCGGCCATGTTTATTGGCCGAATGACCCCAAAATGACTCGTTCCCATCTACATGTCATTATTAACATTCACGACAAATTTTATGATGATCAGACTAAAGGTACGGCCTGTAGCCCGTGCTAAAGGATTTAGTCATACAAAGAGAAAAATCCAAGATGGCTGCTGGCGGCCATGTTTTTTGGCCGATTGACCCCAAAATGACTCGTTCCCATCTACATGTCATTATTAACATTCTTGACAAATTTTATGATGATCAGACTAAAAGTAGGACCTGTAGCCCGTGCTAAAGGATTTAGTCATACAAAGAGTAAAATCCAAGATGGCTGCTGGCGGCCATGTTTTTTGGCCGAATGACCCCAAAATTACTCGTTCCCATCTACATGTCAATATTAACATCCATGACAAATTTGATGATGATCAGACTAAAGGTACGACATGTAGCCCGTGCTAAAGAATTTAGTCATACAAAGAGTAAAATCCAAGAAGGCTGCTGGCCGCCATTTTTTTTGGCCGAATGACCCCAAAATTACTCGTTCCCATCTACATGGCAATATTAACACCCATGACAAATTTCATGATGATCAGACTAAAGGTACGACCTGTGGCCCGTGCTAATGGATTGAATTTTGAAATCCAAGATGGCCGCTGGCGGCCATGTTTTTTGTCCGAATGACCCCAAAATGACTCGTTCCCATCTACATTCCAATTTCAACAGCCATGACAAATTTTATGATGATCGGACTAAAGGTACGACCTGTAGCCCGTGCTAAAGGATTTAGTCATACAAAGAGTGAAATCAAAGATGCCTGCTGGCGGCCATGTTTTTTGGCCGAATGACCCCAAAATGACTCGTTCCCATCTACATGTCATTATTAACATTCTTGACAAATTTTATGATGATACGACTAAAAGTACGACCTGTAGCCCGTGCTAAAGAATTTAGTCATACAAAGAGTAAAATCCAAGATGGCTGCTGGCGGCCATGATTTTGGGCCGAATGACCCCAAAATTACTCGTTCCCATCTACATGTCAATATTAACATCCATGACAAATTTCATGACGATCAGACAAACAGTACGCCCTGTAGCCCGTGCTAATGGATTGAATTTTGAAATGCAAGATGGCCACTGGCGGCCAAGTTTTTTTACCGAATGACCCCAAAATTAATCATTCTGGTCTAAATGTTGATGTCAACAGCTATGACAAATTTCATAATGATCCGACCAAAGGTACGACCTGTAGACTGCATTGTTGACGCCTTACGTACACACGTACACACGTACACACGTACACACGCACACACGTACACACGGACGACGGACGACAAAGCCATGGCAATAGCTCAAACTTTACAAAGTAAAGTTGAGCTAATAAAGGAGAGACCCCACTTAAGAACTTTTGTCAGAAATGCCACCAAGTTGTTTACAACATACCCTTATTATAGCGCTCGCTGATTCTCGCCTCTCAATATTTTATTCGGTGTTGAATGGAGTAATTCGAAGCTTGTGAACTCTTCACAGAAAATCAACATGGCTTTCGAGCCAAAAGATTCTGGGTTTCGCAACTACTGGAAGTACAAGAAGACCAGACAACATACATCGCCGAAGGTAAAAGCATCGATGTAATATACCTCTACTTCCGTAATGCGTTCGATCGAGTTCCCTATATAATGTACACGCTAACACGTTTCGGGGAAACGTCCATCGATGGCTAAATAACTTCCTCATCGCATATTTGAATCCCAGTCGACACTCTTTTCCTATATTTAACAACAATTACTTTGAAATTGACTATATATATTTATCCTGTGCTAACGAGACCGGGACACATTAACCAGATTATCGATGTGGCGACAGGCACTGAAAATCTCGTTGACTAATATTTTACTGATCAATTACTCAACCGTAGTGTTTAAAAGTGTCTAGATTGTTTTGGTGTCCATGCTGTTAGATCCTCCGCTTACAAATGTTTACTCTTTAATTAGGTTTATGAAGTTTTGACATATCTATCGGCAATCTCCTATATCACTCATCTCAATGTTGCATTTATAGATCCAAAAATAATGAGACGTAGATTAAACATCTCGAAACGACAACTTTTATAGATGCACAGTGTTTTTAATTGAGTTATTGTTCCTAGAACTTTTAATCAACGTGTTGATTAAATCCGAAACAGGTAGGCTATCCTTATTTGTCATTGTTGTGTACCAGCTCGTGTCAGTCAACCGCTGAATACAAACCGCTCAACAAATTATCACTCAACGTGTTGAGCAGTCTGGAGTAAACTACATCCCCACATATAAAAAATAGTGTCATTATGAATCTGAGTGTATGTTTACTCAGACTGCGTGTTGAGTAGACATTTTAGTCAACACGATTTTCACTGCCGTGGGGGTGCATGGGATGTCTCATCCACCCAATTTTTTGTCAACATTTTCGATAATTGGATATTTTATACCTCACGCAATATTAGCTGGAAATCTCACACCAACAATAAGTTTAAATTGCTATCGTATATAATTTGATTTTCCAACAATTTAGCAATGGGGAATTTGCATATTTTACTACTTTTGTTTAAAAAATTGGACTGATATGGCCATCAGTTGGACATTTTCCAACCTTTGTGAGGGGGGTCAGGTTGGAAATTTCCAACACTTGGAAAGCTTGAGGCCAGTCTAGATATTATAGAGTTTTGCAATTTTCGTGGTCAGATTTCAAAATTTTCTCACGTCGGGCCGAACCATGGTCGGTTTGGTGTGTCCTGGTCTCGCCCATTGTCAAAAACTGTTAATAAGTTTAAGAAAAACAAATTGGGGGTGAATTTTCCTGGAGTTAGACCACTAGATGTTAGAATGTCAGCTAACTGGGACCTTGTGCCAACTTGGACCTTGGCTAACTGGGACTTGAGGTTAGCCAAGGTCCCAGTTAGCTGGATACCAGATGTTAGTATTTTGCAATATTTAGGTTCAGGTATCTTAATATTTTCTCACACAATACGCCAATATTTTCTCACAGAAAAATCCCCCGTCAAAGCCTATATACTAATAGTAATTAATTCAGAACAGATCGATGGCCTGTCATGTGCTACCGTTGGGAACAACCAAAGCCCAAGGGGGTTGTGCAAATGGAATGAAGCAAACTTGTGAGTTTGGTTTGGTTCAAGTGGTGGGGTGGTGCAGTTGAAAATTCCAAGGTGCCAGTATGCACCCACAACCGAGACACTAGCCACGTCCCAGGTACTCAACCCGTAAAGAGGGTCCCCATCTCAACAGATTCCAACAACAACAATCCGATCATAGGGTCCTATATTACTATTTCTTTGGCTTTGGGGGTAAAAAATATTTGATTCGAGTCGAGGAACCCATCAAACAAAGCTCAGAGTTATTAGATATTGATTTTTCAAATTTGTTATGTTCTCGAGATGAGTACTAATAACTGCCGTAATCTGCTCTGGATGTGTACTCCAAATCTATTCAAACAGACAAGGATGAATAACTCTAAAATCAAGTGGTAATTTTAACGCAATTTTGACTGAGTTCTGGGCCAGATAGTATTCCCGATAATGAAAAATAATAGATTTCTAAAATCGATATCTAACAAATCTGAGCTTTGATGGGTGACTTCCTCGACTCGAATCAAATATTTTTGACCCCCGAAGCCATTGAAATAGTAATTGAGAGGAGTTTTATCGGGTTGAGTACCTTTAACGACTTCAGTAAAGACACCTTCAAGAAAAAATATAGTTCCATTTTAATGTGTTTTTTCATGTTGACAAAAATTGTTCAGCAACCCTTATCACCCATGTCTATCTCACAGTCAATACTAAAAAACTCAACACAAATCAACAACCCTTGAGGGGGGGCCTACATGGTACCACATGTGACATGCTTGAGTTGAGAGTTACACATAAAGGCCCCATGTAACGTGAAATTATTTGTGGTTGCCTGTTAAAAGTCCCCACGCTTTTCCAATTATGCTTAACAAGGGAGGCAAAATAACGTCGACCTGTTTTAAAAGCTTGAGATGCCATACGTGTTTATGTTCATATATATTCACATGCACAAAAGTGCAAAAGCACTACAATCTGCATTTGATCTCACACAAACATGACAGTGAAAACGTGCAATATGTATTTGAGTTTTGTGGTCCAGCTGTTGAAAATGTTGACAAAAGTTGGGAGTGTGACCCGAAAACCCCATGCACTGCCTGTTCTATAGGACACTCGGACTATCGAACACTCGGAATATTGAACCCTCGGATTATTGAACCCTCGGACTATTATCTGTTACCTATCTGGAGATTCTGCCTTCAAGGGCACATGCACCGACGGTCTGTCGTGGTTATTTGTACAGTTGAATGACATTCATAAAACCATCACCATTGTGCATGTATGTACAGTTAAGATTGGCAGCATGTCGGTATACATGTGTATCAGTTCTAAAAAAACTTCTGAATAAAATATATCAGTTTCAATCTGGGTTTGAACCCTGCATGAGGCTCAACCCTCGGACGATTGAACCCTCTGACTAACGCACTGTCCCCGAGTTTCTTCCCCAACACTGAAATGATTCAATAATATTCGAGATACAATGTTTGAGTTGAGATTCATGTAGTTAAAACCTAAGGCTTTTTAAAAAAGTAAAAAAAATAGGGTTAAAATTTAAAGACAGTCATTTTTGAGTTGCACATGAACCTCATCACAGTTGGCTACTTCATTTTGTTGACCTTTGACCTGTCTACGGGATGAGTGTTTGATAAATTCATTCTCAATTTATCGTTATTGAGAGCTTCTGGGCACGCACGATATAAACAGAACAAACATTAGAAAGCCGTATGTATTTATAAAATATGGTAAAAGTATTCACTATTTGTTATTTACCGATAATTATGCTTGAGTATAAGACGAACTTGCCAATTTTCGATGTAAACAGTGCCCTGTCAGTGTCACTAGTGTCAGTGTCACACTTGGAAGTTAGATCATGTCATGAATCTCTAGACTCTACTCTGGCTCACGCCCGTAGAGATCATATTCCACCAGTACAAAACCTTTATGCTTGAGATGCATGTAGGTGCATCATTATTAACACTCCCTTCCGGTTTAGCATAGACCCAGTTGAGTCACATACATGATATACACATGTATGAGACTCAGATTGGGTCAGTAGTGGCCAAATCTGATACTCATACCTTTTCTAATTACAGGCGACAAAGGACTCCTGGTCGCAGATTCTGCTTGGTTCTCTTATTATGGTGACAATAAAGACAAGATTCCACCAAAAGTTCCGAAATCCGCGCCTTCATGAGCTAAAATAAAGACTTTTGTCATTTGTGCAAAAGAAATTGTTGTCTGTCTGTTTACGGAAGCGATATTTCACCACATGTTAATGATGTTTGTCATGCGCAGTTCAATGTTTCACGATGGTCAATAAAACGTGTACTCCACCCCGAAGACGACTGTTGGAAATGTGTACTTGGAAGATATTATGGAAAAACTAAATTCTTTTGCTAAATGTTATGCTACTATGCCAATATATTACATATGTAATAAAAATATTACCGAAAAATTATCAACATATACTTTTTAATAGAATTGTTGCATCGAAAATATACTATTTAAAAATTGTACTCCAAGCCAGAATGAGAAAAAGTGTAGCCGAGTTAGATCATGCTTTATTACCCACTTCTACAAAATGTTGTATTATACTTTCAACAAGTTGTAGAAATATATTGGTGATATGAAGTAATTATTTTATTCAGTGAAACATAATCAGTTCTCACATTTGTCATGGTGTCAAAAAATGACATACTCCGGCCCTGACGCCGACTCGGGGAAATTGTGTGTATACCGGTACCGATACTCGGAAGATATATGGTATAATTGCATCACTATACGGTATATATACTTATACCATTGTTAACTTCATTAAAAGTTGAACAAAACAATCATTCTCCTATTATAATAAAGTGTACATCGAAATAGCATTAAAAAGTGTAGGCCTACTGCCCTACTCCGGATCCGACTCATACATTTGGCCAATATCGGGGTGTTTTTTTTCATTCAGTGTCTATTTGTTCAGTTTAATTACGGTACCTACTCTCGTCCTGTATCTGGGATTGGGATAAGCAGACTTCATGGTAGCCGTTTTGTTATAGTTTTCTTTGTCCTGGTTTTCCCCCTGCACTAACAGCTACAAACTTGCACCATCATCTGGTCGTCCGTTGTTCGCACAGTAGTGAAACAAACGCTATTTATTTATACCATATCAGGAATAGACTCACACGGAATGCTCTTTTCCAAAAGCAAATATTTTTAGGTGTAACATGTTTTCATATTAGCGAAACAAACGCTAATTATAATAACCTATTTAGTGACACTTTAGTGATAATATATCGCCATTTTATTGTTCATAAATAGGCCTAACAAGTTTTGAGACTTTTTTTTACCATACAGTTTCAAGACTGGTTTATAGCATTAGTCTGTTGCAGTAAATCGATTCCGATAACTAAAGCTTATTTTGAACAAATGTTGTTATTGTATATATATACGCAATAGGCACACGAAAGCAAACCTTATGGGTGTTAGAATACAAACACAGTTCGCGCAGCTATCAATGCGCGACGATGTGATTATGTCATTTTTTTGACACCATGCATGACAAATGTGAGAACTGATTATGTTTCACTGAATAAAATAATTACTTCATATCACCAATATATTTCTACAACTTGTTGAAAGTATAATACAACATTTTGTAGAAGTGGGTAATAAAGCATGATCTAACTCGGCTACACTTTTTCTCATTCTGGCTTGGAGTACAATTTTTAAATAGTATATTTTCGATGCAACAATTCTATTAAAAAGTATATGTTGATAATTTTTCGGTAATATTTTTATTACATATGTAATATATTGGCATAGTAGCATAACATTTAGCAAAAGAATTTAGTTTTTCCATAATATCTTCCAAGTACACATTTCCAACAGTCGTCTTCGGGGTGGAGTACACGTTTTATTGACCATCGTGAAACATTGAACTGCGCATGACAAACATCATTAACATGTGGTGAAATATCGCTTCCGTAAACAGACAGACAACAATTTCTTTTGCACAAATGACAAAAGTCTTTATTTTAGCTCATGAAGGCGCGGATTTCGGAACTTTTGGTGGAATCTTGTCTTTATTGTCACCATAATAAGAGAACCAAGCAGAATCTGCGACCAGGAGTCCTTTGTCGCCTGTAATTAGAAAAGGTATGAGCATCAGATTTGGCCACTACTGACCCAATCTGAAGCTCTAAAGAGTGTAAATCTTTAGAGCTTCCCTGGAGCTAGGTTTAGCAGAGGGAAGAAATACAGAAGTGTTTTTGCTGAAGAATATCTTTATTTTACAAGTTAATTAAAATTGGTACACCGTATAACTACAAGGTACAGCCTACAGGTATTCACAATGACAGAATATTTACATTCACAACCCTTATAATTGGTTATGGCAATCAGCAATGCCAAGTCTTTTTGCTGAAGCAAACTGGGCCATGGTAAAGGGTAGTCCAACAAATTAGACTATTGGGATTAATACATATTTTAATTTTTGGACATTTACGATTGTATTAATCCTTCTAGTCTAATAAAAGAGCTGAAAGCAAAGTTAGCACACATTTTGAATCAGGTCAACATCAGTGACCACCGATATGACCCCATCAAAATACCATTTTCTCTTAACCCTTTGAACCCGACTGACCGCAAAAGCGGCCAGCCAGAAAATGTTCATACACCCGACTGGCCGCAAAAGCGGCCAGCAGCATTCAGTTACATCATAAACCTATGTAGCATGTGTATACATGTTATAACCATTGGTATATCCACTGATATCTATGTAAATGATCCCAATTAACTTCAGCAGTGCCATGGGTGCATGTGTATGAGTTTGTTGCCGACTAGTTGGGGTAGAAAAACATGCGCACAGCGCAGAATTCAACAAACGTACATTATTTGAAGCGATTCGGGTAAAGCTCTATACATTGTTGCGCGGTTCGCAGGATTGTAGAAAGAAACCATTTCGATCACTCTTTTTGGTTTAAATCAGTATTGCATACATAATCAGAGTTCTGTCATATGTGAGGAAGGCGCACGCAGTTTCTTATTTGAGTCGATTTGTTTCGCGCATGGGCATAGGATAAAATGATAAATGTATGGATTTTTGTGAAATGATACAATCACATCAAGGATCTCCATAGTACATAAATTTGCGTTATACAGCTGCACGTTTTGACATTGCACCAGAGTAGTACTGTGGAAATGGGTTGCATGGTCACAATACCATCTATAGTCCGATCTACTTGCGCGTGCACATTACAAACACGTGGTCAAATAGTGCATTATTGAGCAATTATGTAAAGTTTAAGACTCGTGGCACCATTTGAACATGACCATCACCGTGCCCTATAGGCGATGTCTAAAACGGGACGTAATGCCATTGAATGCACAGGGAAGTGGTGTCATTCGACCACTTGGGCTATATGCTTAGCAATCATTGATACCGTTAAATACAAACTACATGTAGGTTCAATCTTCTGACCTGATGTATCTCCAGTTTCACAATAGGGTATTGACTGCATAGAAAATGCCGTTTCTTAGCGCGGAATTATACGACGCTATAATTGCATTATACTTTCAGTTCCGGGTAGTTGCTTAGAAACCGTTACCAGGGAGTGATCGTGCGGCAAAGTATACCGTTCTAAAAAAAAATGCACAGTGGCCCATGGGAACATACCTGTAAAATTTCAGACCTGTAGCACCATTTGAACATAACCATCAGCATGTGCATGCCAAGAATGTCTAAATTGGGGCATAATACAATTGGATTCACAGGGCAATGGTGTCATTCGAGGTATTTGCTTAGCAACCGTTGCTACCCTTAAATACAAGTTAGGATCAGACTTCTGGCCAGATATATCTCAAATTTCACAATAGGGTGTTGACTGCATCAAAAACGCAATTTCATTGGGCTGAATTACGACCGTAAAAGCTATAATTGTATTTTACTTTCAATATCGGGTAGATGCCTAGCAACCGTTACCAGGGAGTGACCACGTGGCAATGTAACCAGATCGTAAAATAATCAGTGGTCCATGGGGAACATACATCTAAAGTTTCAGAAATGTGACACCACTTGAACATAAACAACACCATACATCTAAACACTGGTCACAATATAAAAATTACCACTGGGAGCCCAGGGTCAGGGTGTCGATCGTTGTGGGGAGCCAGGGTTCAAAGGGTTAAATTATCTACAAATACATTAGTCTTACCTGTAGCGGAGATAGTATTCTTTGTGTTCACACATAGATTGTGATATAAAAGTTGTCAGAATTACAGATTTGTTAGTTTAATCCCGGATTGGAAAACATATCACCATTTTCAAATACAAATAAATTATGTTAATTTCGCGTGTTTTCCCAGATTTCTGATCTATTACGCATGTGCGTGCTTTCGTTTTCGTATGTGTTCGCTAGCGTAGACTGGTTTGAATATTTCTGTTGGTTGAGTTGTTATAAAATTATATGGATTAATAGTGACACAAAATTATGCTAGTTAGTTCAGTCATCATATTTAATATTCCAACAATGAAAAGGTATGTGTTTTTTATTTGTAGTTTTATTTGTGTCATTAGACGTGAACAGTGTAAGTTAAAGGGGCATGCCCTTGCCACATAACTCTTGCGACTTCGTAGCGTTCAAAGTTTTCATGTCCTTTGTTGGACGATGAGGGATTAAGACCACATTTATAAATGTCCAAATATTAAAATAGGTCTTAATCCGAATCGTCTAATTTGTTGGACTAGGTAAAGGGTTGCCGTAGCGGATTGCCGAAGCAAAACAATCTGACTTAAGAGTGTTGCATTCACCTCCCGTGGGCCGCCATCCTAGTAACTTTTTACACAAAATCAGAATCACTGTGTTGACAAAGGATCCGGGCCAGCTCGTCACAGGGCCAATTCGGTCCAGGCAGTTTTTGGGGCGAGCTGGCCCAGCTTTTAATTTTATGGCCGAGTTGGCCCGGGAATTAAAGTTCAGATGATGATATATTTCAGAGTTTTGTCCATCATTTTTGACATTTAGACTACTTTAGGCACGTTTGTTTACAAAGATAATAGCCAGTTTATCACATTTTTAGATTTGATTATTTATTGGTAACGGTACACGAAAGTATCCGAATACCAGTCTAGAAGTATCAGCAAAGGTTATGAGTTGTCATATATGGTATACATGTGCTAATTGGTGCAGTATAGTATGATTTAAATGGTATGCATGGCTATATAATAGCTACCTATATAGCTATAATGTATGGTAAGATATGGTTGACAAGTGAGAATCAAAGTACCGGTAAGCTAACAACACCAATCCCATGTCTAAGTTTATTGTAGACACGTACCTATGAACAAATATCTATATCCATCACCCGGAAAGGACATTAGTCGGTTTGAACGAGAAACCGGCGAATTAATAAATTACAATAATGAACTGTTTTCAACTTTTCACATTCTGAATATTAAAGTTTCTCTTATATCTATGAGTTCATCTCACTATCTCTGGGTTAATTTTGGGAAACCCTTAGCCATTCCTATCAAAACAATAGAACCAGTTTGTTTCCACAGTATTACCAGTCGGCTTATCACACCTCACCTTACCAAGACGGATTCCCCAAGAAATGCGCTTCATTATACCTAAAGAATTCGTCGAGAGGAGTGGCGGCCAACTAACTGTGACAAATTCATTCGCCGTAATTTGTCATATTCATTCTTCAAATTCATTCATCGTAATTTGTCAAATTCAGTCAAGTTCATGTGTTATATGGGAATTTTTACTTATATTGAAAAAATTAACGGTAACAGTAGGGACACTAGGTGTGGGTGCATCGTCATTCGACCTGATCCGGACAGGATCTAGGGGTGATTAATGTTGCACTTCACTTTCCTCTGTTCTAATGGATAGCCCTCCACCACGAAAAGCGGGTAAAATATGTTCTCTCATAAATTCTTGAATATCCAAATCGGCCACATTTTATGAAAAATAAATTATCACAACCCAACTATCCAATTTGATCTGTCTCTCGACAACCCTTTGGCTTAGAGAGAGAGGGGTAGAAAGAGGGAGATATAGAGAGAGAGAGAGACAGAGAAAGCAAGCAAAAAGACACCAAAGAAAATCAACTTAAATAAGACATCCATTGGGCCGAGTCAGTCTGGGGCGAGCTGGCTCGGGACGAGCTGGCCCAGGTCGACTGGACCGAGTTGGCCTTGGGACGAGCTGGCCCGTTTCCTTGACAAAAGGCAACTCTTTGTCACAAATCAAGCGACGGTTTTGATCTGGTTGAAAGTGTCTGGAAAATATGGTAACCTTAGGCCTAACAAAATAATACCTTTGTTTCCGCTAACGAGCTAAAAAAAATTAGGGTAGGTAGGTAGGCTTAACTTTGTTTTTTTTGTTAACTTTTTTTTTTTCAGTATCTTTAAAAATAACTGTATAATACTTGTCAATAACCCAAACTATGCACTTCTTAGCCCCAATCAGGTTAACCCAGATGACAGAGGAACTAGAAACTCCAATTCAATCTTACATATGCTTTAATATTTACATATATACTAGTCTATATACTAAGATAGTCTTTGATAATCCTAATATTTCCTATATGGTCTGGCGACAACTGGAGTCAGTCCAGCACCACTGCACTGTTCACATATTGGAGTGACCGTCTTGTACCGATCTCTGAAGGATGGCTTCA
This sequence comes from Siphonodentalium dalli, assembly GCA_032622095.1. Taxonomy (NCBI): domain Eukaryota; kingdom Metazoa; phylum Mollusca; class Scaphopoda; order Gadilida; family Siphonodentaliidae; genus Siphonodentalium; species Siphonodentalium dalli. The sequence continues at coordinate 189,773,891 of CP136064.1, forward strand.
CAACACCACCTTCTCTGCATTCAGTGAAGGATCTAGGTATTTTTTGGGGACACCTGTTTTTGGGCAATGATATGCCGAAGGCATAACCTGAAGGCCTGATCTGAGGAATGTTTGGGAAGCGGTGACCCCCTGATGATGGTGGGGGTTCTTCCCCTGGAAAAATTTTGAAAATCCATTGCATTTAGAGCTAATCTAAGGCTCTTTGAGTCAGTATTTTGAATTTTACAGAGAGGTCAATTTTATCAAGTTTCTCAAGCATAACTTTGGAACTTTTTATATATGTATGGATTGGAAATGCTTATAAGTTATTGTCAGATATCTTTTGGTTCTATGGATTATGCTTATCGGAAGCCTTATCCTGCTTGAAATTAGACTTGCCATCATCACTCTAATTCATAAATAGGCTATTTTATAAAATTCAAGTGAGACACATACCGTACATAATATACTACATGTACATGTAATACAGAAATCCTACATGTACATGTAGTACAGAAACAATGTACATGTATTAAGGTAGTAATGACTATATATGGTACTAATCTCTATGTTAATTTTTCATTTGGTATTATGAGATCCCACTTGTTGATTTGATCAAATTGTTAATGTTCCTATGCTGTAATTGATTGAAATACTGAAGTCTGAACGCTGAATGATAACATACCGTACCTGAACTCAAATTATTTGAAGTTTTCACAGATGAAAGCTAGATAAAGCCAAACATACTTTACAGTATGATTCCAACTGTTAAACTTAAATCTTTTTGTAAAATTTCTTATGTCAATATATATAAATATATATATGTTTTGCATCTTGTTATGATATGAATTGGGACCTATTAAATTAAAAAAAAAAAAATTTTTAAATCAAATTTTTTTTTTTTATTTTTTTTTGGTCCAATTTTTTTTTTTTGCAATGTCAATAAAACGTTTAGGGTCGGCGGTTTAAAATAGGGTCGGTCGGGTTAGCGGAAACAAACGTATTTTTTGTTTAGGCCTTATGTCGATGCGCTTATTAGCGCTTCTAGTTTATTTTCGAAAATAGTCTGTTTGAGAGTAGAATATATATACCTGAATTCAGCTAGATTAGCTGAATACATGATTTTTTACATACCGTATTATGAATTGTCAAACATATATTTTAAGCGACCAGGGTTTTCCCAATTTGAGTTGTATTAATTGTTTCATATTTACTTAAACTCATTGCAACATTGCAAAACTATGTTCAATATTCGATGAAAAATAATGAGTACAACAGTCAAGAGGTATATACCACGGACAACTGGCAAATCGAAAAAAAAACGCATGCAACTTGTTACATTTCAAAGTGCACAAGATGCAATCGATGATTCCCCCAAATTGTCAGAAGAGCTGGTGAAAATTTTGTCGTTTTTTTCGCATGGAATACTGGACCCGATATTGTTGATAAGGGTGTTGATGAACCAAATAATGAAACTGAACCCCCTGTGGCTTGTGCCATTGGGTCGTGTGTTATGTCAGAAAATCCGACTGAATAACAGGAGTCCAATTCCATTATGTATAATTAAGTGTGTTATAATTCAATTACGATTATCCTTATGGGGATATGTACTAGTATAAGAATAAACGTGAAAATATATAATCGCAGTCAGGAATGTTTACAAGATGACATGTACTGAAAATATGCATATTTATTCAGCTCTGAAAATTAGCTATGGCTAAAGCCTAGAAGCCTTAGAAAAAGCTGTAGAAGGCAATATAGAATTTCACACAATTCTAAATCAATGCCGTAGAAGAAAATGCCAATTTCAAGGGCTGTTTATGTACGTCTATCAGAAGCAGAAAATTCCTTTGCTTGGTCAGGTTCCAAATCTCACTGTCACTTTGGCCAGAATTTGCCCAGAAAAATTGTGTGGTCTTGGTACTATCACTAATTATTGGATATGTTTCATTATGTATTGTGGTCATTCTCTATTGAAGGTTTATGGTATGATGGTCAGTAGATATAATGGCCTCCAGAGGGAAACATGAAACAGATAAGCTGATAACTAATCTTCAAGAACAACTGGATAGATTGGTGCAGCAACTCGCTGATTTAGAGGAATGCAGGTCAGAATCATCTCTTAAAAATTATTTAACATAGTGTTCATAGAATCCCTTTCATTCACTCTATTATATACGCAAGTCTCCCTGGCTCTCCCATAGGGAGCCTCAATATATAAGAGAATACATTGGCTTAACAATATTTACCTTGACCTTGTAAGCATTCTCTTATACAAGGCTCCCTATGGGAGACTCGCATATATAAGAGAATGCACTGGCACAAGATGATCTCATGTCAATGGGCACTTGGTATTTGACATCGATTCTGAAAATTTAGACTATTTGTGATATTACTTGCAGAGAACCAGTTTCATTTACATTTTGTTGGAACAATATTTTCAGATTCAGTTGACAAAAATAATGTAGTTTTGTCTGCTTACTTATCAAATATTTCAATATGACTTTATTATTTATATCTATTGCTTACTTATCATAATCAAATATTTTACATGACTTATCTATTGCTTTAATACTTATCAGATATTTCACTATGACTTATCTATTTCTTATTTATCAATTATCTCACTATGACTTATCTATTGCTTCAATACTTATCAGATATTTAACTATGACTAATCTATTGCTTCAATACTTATCAGATATTTCACTATGACTTATCTATTTCTTATTTATCAATTATCTCACTATGACTTATCTATTGCTTACTTATCAAATATTTAATTTTAACTTATCTATTGCTTATTTATCAATTATCTCACTATGACTTATCTATTGCTTACTTATCAAATATTTCACTTTGACTTATCTATTTCTTACTTATCAAATATTTCACTATGACTTATCTATTGCTTTCATACAGTATCAACTATTTCACTATGACATATATATTACTTACATACTACTCTGCTTTCATACAGTATAACATATTTCACTATGACCTATCTATTATGTTTGCTTTCTTGATGTTGATGGTAAATTTTATAGTTGTGTCCTTGGTCACTTGATCTTTCTGCTATGTCAGCCCTCAGTGGTAAAATCCTTTTATTCGCTTCTTTGTATAGCCGTTTTTTATCTTATATGCTTCTATTAAGTCACTGTCTCTTCTAAATGATAAAAGTTGGTACACTTAATCTAATTTCCAAATCCGATCTTCATAGCTTAATCTCTTCATGTCGTGTATATGTTTTGTTGCCCTTTTTAGTACCCTTTCTATCTTCTTCTCTAGCTCCTTTGATTGTGGGTGCCAGACCGCTTGTGCTTATTCCAAATTATTGACTGTGTATATTGGCTTAAAAATATCTGGTGTAAGTTTTTGTAGGATTTTCTTATTACTTCATTGCTTGCTTGCTTATCAAATATTTCACTATGACCTATCTATTGCTTATTTACCAACTATATCACTATGACTTATCTATTGCTTAGTTATCAAATATTTCGCTATAACTTATCTATTGCTTATTTATCAAATATTTCGCTATAACTTATCTGTTGCTTATTTATCAACTATTTCACTATGACTTATCTATTGCTTACTTATCAAATATATCGCTGTGACTTATCTATTGCTTACTTACAGTATCAAATATTTCACTATGACTTATCTATTTCTTACTTATCAAATATTTCACTATGACTTATCTATATTGCTTTCATATACCAGTAGTATCAACTATTTCACTATGACTTATAGTGATGCGGACCGGACTGCAAAAAAATGGTCCTGTACCGGTCCGCGGCTGTACCGGACCAGGGACCGATACACCTCTTCCGGTCTGGTTCAGACTATATAGTTTTTGTGGAACTATTGCATAGTTTACAAATGTATTTAACTGCAACATGTGTATTGTTTTCTGCTGTTGTGATAGATTCTGTCAGGTTTCAGATACTGCCAAATGCAAATTGTGACATATAAAATAACACAGTTAATTAGTCTGATAAACATTTCAAGACCAAATGACCCAACATTTTCGGAAATACATCTCGCACAATGGTAAATTATCTCCCAAATATCCCCTGTATATAATGAATACTTTGCTAAAAGGGTAATTCATTTACATGTAAATTGACCAGACCGCTTTGGACCGGTTCAGGCAAGGGTACTGGACCTGAATGACCTGGACTGGACCGCATAGTCAGTGGACTGCACCACCTAGGGTGGTCCGGTCCGCATCAATAAATTGACTTACCTATGGCTTTCATATAGTATCAACACTATGACTTATCTATTGCTTAATACTTCTCACATATTTCACAATGACTAATCTGTTGCTTACTTCTCACATATTTCACTATGACTTTCAGGGCTCAAAATACATTTAGTTTTGCGAGAGTCAAATGCTGAACCAAGTTAGTCATAAAGCACTGAAAATTAAAAAGTTTTGTGAGAATCATTACGAGAATCGATTTGGTTATTCTCGTCGAATCTTAAGGCCTGGACATATCTATTGCTTACTTTCAAATATTTCACAATGACTTTTCTATTGCTTTCTTACAGTATAAAATATTTAACTATGACTTATCTAGATTAATTTTTCAAGCACAAACCATATTGTCTTCCATTTTCGTTTGTTTAGAGAAGACTTTGATGATGATGAATATGAAGAAACAAAGAGTGAAACCGTGGAACAGCTGAAAGAATTCAAAGAATCTTTGGATAAAATGCTGGAAGGCAATGTTAGTCTGGTGAATGAGCTCAATGCCATGCAACTGGTATGTATAAATTAGTTTTAATACATTTATGAGCATAAAACTGCACATTAACATCTGGTGACATTCAGAAGTTAGTGTAGTCATAAACCATTTGTCACCACATACTCATACATTTCACTTTATAATTGAAAACATTATACAATTTTCTGTTTGATAGTGGCATTAATTTTGACATTAATGTTAGAAGAGACTGGCTTTTTGGTAGAAAATTATACAATGCAGAGATAAAAACTTGACTCATTATATGTGGTTTTCTAATACAAAAATCTGCATATCGGTCATTATATAAATCATACATTTTAATTGCAAAAGTAATATATGCATGGCACATCAGTATGTATAACCAAATTTTACCATAGAAACTTGATTGTCGAACTCTGCTTGGTATCTAATTATACTATACAGCCGATGACCCATGTATTTATTTCTTAAATATACATATCTCAGGACTGGCTCAGTATGATGTGTTCATTTATTATATGCTATGCTATAAAATCATAGTATTTTTGCATCAGATAAAACGTTATCCATCTAGTGAGATATCGATATCTCACTTGTATCCATCTGCGCTAAAACTAAAAGTGATTCAGTACTAAATGAGTTAACATCGCTTGGTTCGGGTTGAAACATTGTAATATGTGATCAATAAATTTGTCTGTCTGAACAATGGAACTATTTTTATATGCACAATGGCTGTGGGTATACAAATTTGCACTTTTTACTATTCTTTCGAGTTGAGCTATGGGCCAACTGAGTGGAGCATATAATAAACAAAACATCTACAACTTTTTGGTTGGATATGGTAATTATCTCATTCGTGATGACAAAAAAAATAATTTCCACTTGTGACAGAGCCACTCTTGGAAATAGATTTTTATTGTCATCACTCATGAGATAATTCCCATATCCAACCAAAAAGTGTAGATATCCTCTATTTATTTTTGCAGGCGATCCAGGCAGCAATAAGTGATGCATTTAAGACACCGGAAGTTATCAAATTATTTGCAAAGAAACAGCCTGGCCAGCTAAGGCAACGATTATCAGAGGTAGGTACTAGACTAGCTTTGGTATTCTCATATGATATGTGCTAGTGAGCTCTCTAATCTCTCGCAGCATCTATCAATGATCTCTACCAATTAATTTATTATACTCCCCGCAACGAAGTTGTGGGGGGGGGGGTATACTGGAATCGGCTTGTCTGTCCGTCCGTCCGTGGACACAAATTTGTCCGGAGTTTTTCTCAGTTGTTTTTTGATCAATTTTCGTGAAACTTGGCAAATACATTAACCACCATGGGAACCTGTGCACCTGCGACTATGACGTCTGTCGGATTTTTTTTGGTGGAGTTATCCCCCCTTTTTCGACTTAGAATTTTTTCGCAACATGGATAATTTTGTCCGAGCTTTTATTCCTTCATTTTTAGGTCAATGTTTTTTAATCTTGGCACTGATATTTAGTACTATGGGAACCTGTGCACCTGCGATTATGATGTCTGTCCAACTTTTTATGTGGAGTTATTCCCCTTTTTCAACTTAGAACATTTTCGCAACATGCATAATTTTGTCCGAGCTTTTATTCCTACAATTTTCGGTCAATAGGTTTAAGATTAGGGTTAGGGTTGTGCACCTGCAATGGGAACTGTTATTTCATTATTTTAACTAAATGTTTACTGACATGTGAAACATCTTAGTATTTAAAAAACACGGGGGGGGGAGGGGGGAGGTATCCTTAATCCCATTGGGACAGTCACACCTCTAGTTATACCCCCCGCAACGAAGTTAGGGGGGGTATACTGGAGTCAGCTTGTCCGTCATCCGTCCATCTGTGGACACAAATTTGTCCGGAGTTTTTCTCAGTCGTTTTTTTATCAATTTCCTTGAAACTTGGCACAGACATCAACCACCGTGGGAAACTGTGCACCTGCGATTATGACGTCTGTCGGACCTTTTTTGGTGGAGTTATCCCTCTTTTTCGACTTAGAAAATTTTCGCAACATGTATACTTTTGTCCGAGCTTTTATTCCTACATTTTTAGGTCAATTTTTAAAAAACGTGGCACAGATATTTAGTACCATGGGAACTTGTGCACCTGCGATTATGATGTCTGTCCGACTTTTTTTGGTGGAGTTATTCCCCTTTTTCGACTTAGAATTTTTTTTGCAACATGCATAATTTTGTCCGAGCTTTTATTCCTACATTTTTCGGTCAATGTTTTTTAATCTTGGCACTGATATTTAGTACCATGGGAACCTGTGCACCTGAGATTATGACGTCTGTCCGACATTTTTGTGTGGAGTTATTCCCCTTTTTATAATTTTTTTCGCAACATGCATAATTTTGTCCAAGCTTTTATTCCTACATTTTTCGGTCAATAGGTTTAAGATTAGGGTTATGGTTGTACACCTGCAATGGGAACTGTTATTTTATTATTTTAACTAAATGTTTACTGACATGTGAAACATCTTAGTATTTTAAAAACAGATTAGGGTTATGGTTGTACACGGTCTAATGCCATTTCCAAGAGAGGTTTCAGCCAAATGCAATTGTTACTGGGAAAACATCAGGGATCGACAAAAGATGAGACTCTTGATAAACTAATTAGAATACGCATGTTTCCACTCCATTTGGACAACACATCCATCAATGAAATTATAAATATATTTGACAAGGACTTCAACAAAAACAGACATATTAAGTTACATTAGTTACAGTGAAACATTAAAGGCACGTGCGGCCTTAATGGTCGAAAATATTCATATTTGTTCCAAACACCGTAAACAGAAAAAACAGTAAAACGCATACAGTTCCGTTCATATATACCATGACCATCGCATAAACAGCATGTTATCATAAAGACCTACTATATTTTACTAAGCAATAGCCTGATTGTGTTACAGAAGACAGCACAATGCTACTGGCTAATCACACACAAATGGCATAAACGCTCTTTATTAGTTCCATATCAGGTATTCACCAACAAAGAACGCTCTTTATGTTTACCATCATAATATAAACAAACACCAGAAAAGTAACTTTTTACGCCTTTGTTTACATAACAATGGTCAAACATATGACCATAAGATACTGTTTATGCGATATTTCTTATTTGTATACGGACAAAGTCTATCTACATTTTGATGTAGTTTCTGTTTGTAGCGGTTTTGGACGGGTGGAGATATTTTCACAGGATACCCACCGCCAAGGCCAACCGTGTCTTTAAAGGCACGGTTGGCCTTAGTTGTCGAAAACATTCATATTTGTTCCAAACACCGTAAACAGACAAACATTAAAACGCATACAGTTTCGTTCATATATACCATGACCATGGCGTAAACAGCATGCTATCATAAAGACTTACTATATTTTACATAAGCAAGAGCCTGATTGTGTTACAGAAGACAGGACAGTGTCACTGGCTAATCACACACAAATGATATAAACGCTCTTTATTATTTCCATATCAGGAATTCAGCAACAAAGAACGCTCTTTATGCTTACCATCATAATATAAACAAACACCAGAAAAGTAACTTTTTGTGCTTTTGTTTACATAACAATGGTCAAACAAATGACAATAACATACTGTTTATGCGATATTTCTTATTTGTATACGGACAAAGTCTGTCTACATTTTGATGTTCTTTCTGTTTGTGGCGGTTTTTGATGGGTGGAAATATTTTCACAGGATACCCACCGCCAAGGCCAAACGTACCTTTAAAGGGTAATGCGTATATGAAAGTCTTTATGAACACTAAATTTGGGCATTTTAATTTTTATGATTTATCATTATGGGACTATCTCATATTATATCCAACAGAATGTATGCTACATATGGATAAATTTAAGCCATGGATGATTGCAAAATACACTCATACAGGTGCTCTTTGGAAAAATGGAAACAACAAGATAATTTTAATGAAAATGAGTTATTCTTAAAGCACATGAGTGTATATGGCACTCATTCATTGCTCAATTTATTCATTTGTTGGCTGTATAAATCTTGTTGGGTATAATATGAGATGGTCCCATAAAATAAATGGCAATATTTAGTGTCCAGTACCCCTTTAAAACATCAGTTTTGCCTAGTTTAGTAGTTACAGTAGTTACTTGTTATTAGTTCAAAATAAAGGAAATACTGATTCTGTTGCTCAACACACGCAGTGTTTATGATCAACTTGATCTAAGTAATTGTGTAATGACTTTTAGATAAGATATACCTGTACAGTCAGTTTTGGCAACTGTAACTTAATATAATATATCTGTTTGTTGATGAGCCTATTTGAACTTTCTGGATTTAAATTTTCATTAAATATTTTCACCCTTTTTATGACCTGTTTGTGTGTGTATATACTAACTATTACTATATTGCTTCATTTGACCACAACATATCAACTTTCTAACTTTTTTCAGGTTCACATTAAATTAAATTTTAATTGGCAATACCCATGATCAGTATGTTGGTGGACTGCTTGGAGAAATTTCAAGCACCATACATCTATAAAATGGCTTTGTTGATGTCAAATGATCCAATACTCCCAAGTGGTCAATAAATATCAGATTGTAACTTACAAAACTTGAAAATATAAGGGTAATATAACATGCTGAATGCTTCAGAACCAACCAGATAGATTCCATATAGTCAGAAGGGGGTACCCCCCCTTCCGAACCAACCCCCGCGGTTTCCCGAAATGTCCCCAAATTAGGCTAATCTAAAGGCCTGTGTACACCTGCAATGGGAACTGTTATTTTATTATTTTAACTAAATGTTTACTGACATGTGAAACATCTTAGTATTTTTAAAACGGGGGGGGGGGGGGGGGGGGGGTATCCGTAGTCCCATTGGGACAGTCACACCTCTAGTTTACACTTGGGTTCATGACAGGTTGAAAAGATTCTTCAGGAAAGATGCCGTAGATTGCATGCAATATTTCAGGTGTTCTACCACAAAATTGGCTGTATATACTTGAATATTTGTTTTGTAATGTAAAAAAATGTAAAATATAAAGGGGATGGGGGGGGGCATCCTATGTCTGTTCAGGTCATAACTTCAACAGTAGTACTCAGATCGCAATGGAATTTGGTGTGGATGTCCACTACTATGAAAACATTCAATAGAGGATTCAATCATTTTGTTTGGGTTTTCCATTCTATAGTTATTCATCTTTGTTTATCCCAAAATTTTGGCTTTTGGTCCTTCCTATGTCTGTGCAGGCCATAACTTGAACAGTAATGCTTGGATCCCAATGACACTTGGTGTGAATGTTCACCACTATGAGGACATTAAATGGCGTGTTCAATCATTTTGTTTAGGTTTTTCATTCTATAGTTAACTTATTCATCTTTGTTTATTTGAAAATGCTGATCATTTTTTGGGTCCGTCTGTCTGAGTATAGGCGGTATGCCACAAGTGGGTATGCACTGGACGACAGTCCATCTCTTGTTTTTTTAAAGGTCAAATTCTCTTGGTTATAAATCAAAAGGGTTCATCAACACTTTTCCAATAATCTCATCAGCCAGGCAGCTCAGACAAGTTAATAGAATAATAATAATAATAATCAAATAGAAATTAAGCTACTGAAATATGATAAATACCATTATTTTTGTTGTCAAGATTGAGAATATGAATGTTATTGTTTTGTATATTAACATTCTACTCAACCATCTTGTATATTAACATTCTCAGTCATAATGATCCTTTTAATATAATTTTTGAATAGATTACCCGAGATAGTAAGATTGGGAAATTGCCTAAGGATGTGGCCACAACACAGACTGTTGAAATACTCACTGCTCTGAAGAAACTCGGAGAAGAACTATCAGCTGAGGAGGAAAGTTTCCTACAAAATAATTCCAGTACAAGCCTCAAGCAGTTTGAACAAGTCACAGATACACTAGGTTTGTATTCATTAAAAAAATGAAGATAAAATATATAGAGCTGCACTTATATTGGGCTAGACCAGAGAATATATATTGACATGTGTGCCTTTTGTTACATGATTGGTTGATAGCTACACGTTATGAGGCCATCTTCATTAAAACCTGTGATATTTCTACTGAACAACTGGAAAATATCCTGAATCATTGGTAGTCTGATTCCCAGAAATTTTCCGTATCATGTAGGTGCCTTGTTCTGGAAAATTCATTTACCTTTTTTCAAGATAATGAATGATGTCAAAAGTATATTTTATCATAACTGTTTTTAGTTGAAGTTCTAATGGGAACTGAAAGTCAATAGATAAATTTGTTACCCTGGTATTTACCTACAAGAAGCAGCTGTATCCCATTAGGCCGACGGGTAACTAATATTATCATGCAACTGGGTACATGCAACACGGAAGTTTGGTGGTCTCAGCTGGGCCTGGTTGAGATTTCTGCTATTTGAGTATTTGTAGGAAGAAACATTTTATGGGATGTCTCCCTCATATAAAGTAGTCCGTTTTACATTGAAACCAAGTTAGTGAAATGGATTTTATGGAGAAAATTGGTCTATATATATATTTCCGACTAAATCCTGAAAAATTACCCATAATTCTGATGTGGATAAGGAGTCGATTATTTAGAGCATTACTGTAGTTCACATACGATTTCCACATTTGTGATCTTCTAATCAAGTGTTTCCACTAGGGGTCGGTGGAATGCGACCCCCTTGAATACAAGAGAAGTCGGCCCCATATGTAAATGGTCTCATGCAAAGTCGTCCCCAGAGAAGTCGACCCCATTGATGTATTAGAATGGAATTGAATAAAACCTTATCGTGACGATATCATTAGATACCACTATATGAAAAAAACAAGGTTGCATTTATGGATAATAATTGTGAAGTCCTTGAATTGGTTGATGTAGCATTCAATGTTTTCTTTGCTATAACAACACAGTGAACTTCACTTATGGGCAGTCTGGGCAGACTTCCCGGGATACAACCCCCAATAGCCACTGGGGGGAAATCTGAGTCCATGTAACTAGTAAACAGGTCAGGCACATCCAGAATTCAACTAGTTATATCTAACTATCACAGTTGAATTTGACAGTGCTAAATCCACAATTTCCCTATGATTGTGAAAACTATGGGATCGCACCTGCCAGTGCACTGCTGCTCAGTTATAAAAACAATGATAGTATTGGATAGGCACCATTTTTGTTTTTAATAAATATCCACATTTGAATTTCTCTCATTCAGTTCTTAGTAGGAATCTTTAGAAGGGATGAAGATCACAGGTTTACTTGACAAGTTGACTATATTTATTGTAGCAAAAATGTACACATTCTTATTGTCCCCTCAGTATTTATCAGAAATGACTGATAAGATCTATGTTTTCTTATTCCACAATAACACACCTACTTTTGGAAGCATTTAAAATGAAGTTAGCCTCAAACTACAGCAGGCCTATACACCAACTTAAAGAAGCATTTTATGTCATATTGTATGTTATTAATATCCTTTAAAATATGTAAACATTGATTTTAAACAATGGTTTTGTCATTGATGGGGCCAACTCCCTGGGGTCGACTTCGTATGAGGCACTCTTCTCAGTCCATGTAACCAGGAAACAGGTCAGGCACATCCTGAATTCAGCTATTATAGTTATATTTATCTATTATAGTTGAATTTGACAGTGCTAAATCCAATATTTCCCTGTTTTTGTGAAAACTATGGGATCGCGCATCCAGTGTACAGTCAAATTACACTCGTAGTAACATTATAGCAAATTTTCAGTCCCCTGATAAAATTTGTTTTGCAATCTTTTGTGCTGGCTTATTTTAGTTGATAATGACACAAGGTTGCCTTTCTAAATAACATTAACATCATCACTCAATCGTTCCTTCATAACAAAATTTAGACCAATTAAATATTAGTTAAATTCCTTATCATGTGCTATCATGACTAATCTTTCAACTGGATCGAGACAAGTTATTTTGTCACATAAGCAAACTGTTTTTTAATCATTTTTGTGAAATCTGATGTTGGGTTATGCCTCTTGTATCGAATTCACTGAATGGCGATATTCATATTTACGTATCATAGTTGATATAACTAGTTGAATTCAGGATATACCTGAAGATTAACTCATTCACTGCCAACTTTCTGGGGATTTCCGATAACCATGTACCGAGTTTTCTGAGCATAATGCCTGTTTTCATTTTTTTTTTTAATCATTATGCCAGAAAACAAAAGACGGCATATGTGCATGCGTCTATATACAGACCCCCCTGATGATAATTAAACAGTCACGACTCCCAACACTTGGAATCTGCAGTGTTCTAATCATGTGCTCCAAGATTGAAATTAAGAGTTTTGCTCAGCAGGCAGTCTGTTGTAAACGTGGTTCTTTGGGTGACAAAATATCTCAGTTCCCGGCACTGAATGAGTTAAAATTTACAATAATGTGACCAGTCATATGCTGTTTCTTCATTTTAGGTGAGAAAGTTCTGGAAGTTGCTAGCTCACAAGTGGAGGCAGCCAAGAAATAAGACCAAATTTGATATAAAAGAATGCAGCTGCTCAGATGTGTCTCTGAATGAATCGTGCTTCCATAGAAATACTAGTGCTAATGGACATTGAGGGAGAAAACTTTAGGGATTTCTTGTTTAAGCCTCTGTCAATGAAAAGCATGTTGAAATTTACCTAATGAATTCCTTGGACTCATTCCTTTTCTTCATGATAATAAATTTTGTCTCTGAAGTTTGTTTGGCTCTCGCAGAGCATGTATGTCAAAAACCATATTCAACATCAATTGTGCCATCTCAAATAAACATATCAAGGATATGGTTCAACCTGCCAAAGCGACAATCCATTTCAAGAGAATGTTTTTCGGTATTTTTCAATTGGTTATAGTTTTCGCATTTAAAAATAAATTTAGGGAAATCATGAAGTAATGATTGTTTAGAAATTGTACAGTTAATTCCATATTGGATAGGTCATGCACCATTAACATTAACTTAGTAAATATAAATGGATCTTTCACAACAATATCTCGATTGAGCTCGAAAACCAGTTATACCTGAGTTATGACTTTCAGTTCGTCTATTTTTAGCAATTTTAAGACCATTAACACTATAACTTAATAAAATACATTTCTTTTACTTGTAAGATCATTAGAACGATAACTTGAGCAAATGTCAACCAATTTGAAATTATTTTCTGACAGATTCACTCTTTTAGTTGAGGCCATCGTCGATACGCAACCATTGTTTTTCCTTATAATCTAATAGAATAAGATATTTTACCTATTAATGGTGCATTATCTAAACCAATCATTAAATTATAATCACATACCCTCTACATTCACACAAATAGCATCCGTAAGAATAAGTAAAAATCACCATATGCTTTACACGTTTCCAAGGTTTATCAAACAATGACTGCAGCCTCCACTGCATAGCATAAAAAGCGATGAACCACCTACGTCACTTCAAGCTGATAATGTGCACGCGAATGCTGCATGTTGTTATTGTGAGACTGTGTTTGAATTGGAACAATATGTTAATTACAATTGTACTGATTATAAGGAATGACTGGAAGATCGATTGGGGTCATTGGTTTTGACCGGCAGAGCAATTAAAAAAAGTTTGTGTTAATCCCTTTGGAATTCACACACTTTATTTAATTACTCTGCCGGTCAAAATCCAATAACACCAATCGTTCTTCCAGTCATTTCTTATATAAGTACGTCTTAGGAATGAAATGTAGAAGTAAACCAGATTTTTTTTATCTTATGCTCCGATGAGACAGGTTATCCGGTGCCCAGATAACCACATCTAGGGCCCTGCAAATCAGCACTTTTCCACAAATTCCAATTTCAATATCTAATCATGAGGGTGATGTCGATATAGAATCAAATCGACAGGCACTGGTGCCTAGTGTATAAGTCATCAAAGTCGATTGCAAATTTTTTTGTTAATGGCATAGTGGAAATTTCAGTGTACAGAGTATTTGAAAATATGTTTTAATTTGTATCAGTTTACTTACATATACATGTAAATTCATTTGATTTGAATAAATATTTATTATTCACCACAAGAAGGGTCTTTTCATTTAAAAAACATTGATATAATTGTAGGTAATGAGTGCAACAATTTCCCCATAATTAGCCTAGTGCAACAACTTGAACAAGTAACAACTGTTTCAATTGAAAGTTCCTTAATAATGGTTTGAAAACCACTCTGGTCTTTACCTATTTATCACTCTGATTTCTTAGTTAATTCACATTTCTTAATAATGCATTTCACATTAGGTGAAGGTTTAAATTTGAGATTGCATGATTTAAGCGACTTTTGTGAGCCGATTTTGCTTTGTGCAAGTTACAATCACGAAATTTCCCCCCTGGTAATCAATTCAGTGTTAATCACGAAATCGCAAAAAAATCCAAGGTTTTGAACTATTGGAACATAATCTCTATGGGTGTAGCTAGAGTTGACATTCATGGCATGATCTACCACTGACCTTAATGGGTGAAGTTTTCCTAATTTTAGCCTCTTGGCCCATTTACTCTGATGTGATTCTTGTTTATTGTTGAATTACTTTTATACTTCACATATACTAAATCAGTCAAAGCCCACTATTATCAAATTCCATTGAAACCTCAATAATTGTTCAGAACAATATCTAAATGCATGTCCAAATGCATCTTTTCACTTATCGCTCATATTTCACCAAACAACATCAGCCAACTTCCTGCTGTTCACTTCTGAGTACCGATTTTTTTATTGATATTGACGCTTCAAACTTTAACTTTCAGAACTTGGCAGAGTGTCATTATCAATTTAGAATAAAAAAAAACTAAAATTAAATAAACAATATAAAACAAAACAGTCACAAAGAAAGAAAAACAAACAAACAAACGACATAAAATGGGGGAAAATACTATCTTTACAACTCAAAACATCTCAACTGATAAATGACATGAAGTCGACTTCAGACATTCAAATGGTGAATTCACTTTGTAATGGTCCGGCTTTCTGAAAAATACTAGTATCTTCTGGACATTGAGCCTTCCGAACAGAGTGATACAGAAAGAAATAATAGAAACGTTTGTATTAATTATTGAGATTTCACTCTGGCAATACATGTTCAAGAGGCCACCATTAGTAGCTACTGTGAACCGAGAGGCAGTTTCCCTCACAATCGCGAGGAAATGAAGGAATTCTAATATCCTACGTCGATTTGAAAAGGTGTATCTACATATATATATATATACTAGAATTCCTTTATTTCCTCGCGATTGTGAGGGAAACTGCCTCTCGGTTCACAGTAGCTACTAATGGTGGCCTCTTGAACATGTATTGCCAGAGTGATATATATATGTTTTTGTGACATTATTCATTTTGTGACATTCATATTAGGGGGTAGGGTTAATGTTTAAAGGTACTAAATCTGATCAGACGCTCCTATATTACTATTTCTTTGGCTTCGGGGATAAAAAAATATTTGATTCAAGTCGAGGAACCCACCCATCAAAGCTCAGAGTGATCAAATATCGATTTTTGAAGTTTGTTATTTCTCGAGATGTGTAATGATATGTGGCCCAGTAACAGTGGTCAAACGGAGGGTCTCAGATAAAATTGCGGATGAAGGATAACTCTAAAATCAAGTGGTAATACGGTCAAATTTCATGATATTTAGTGAACAAAATGTCGACAACTAACACGTTTTGGGAAACTTGATACCATAGTTGACAGCGGTTAGCATTATTTTATTGCAATACATCGATTTTGATAACTAAAGCGTATTTTGAAGATATGTTGTTGTTGTAGATTGATGGTATGGGGACCGTATAATCGGATTGAGTACCTTTAATGCCATGTATGCTTTATTTTTGCTCTGTTGGCAGCGGTTTTGACCTGTTCACAGGTACAGTTTTTAAAGCAATATAATTGTTGATCGAAACAAAATTGTCCGATTGACGATACCTATAGAAGGCTGTAAGAAGTTTGAAAATTTGTGAAAAAATGGAGACAAATTATTAGACTTTTCTCAAATTTTTGAAAATGGACAAAGAAACACCACCAGTTATTGTTTGGTCATTCTTGCACACACACTTCCTTGTCTTTATATGAGTTTAGCAGATATCAATAACACAAAATACATCTGCAGTGCTCCATTATATGCCCAAGGATCAGGGGGGGGGGGGGGGTAGTTAAAAAATTTGCAGGAAGGTATGCCGTTTTTTTGCATCTGGCATTTTCGGGGACCCACCACCCCAAACCTGCAAAAAAACAACAAATTCTACTCCCAATTTTTTGACACCCACCCCCCCCCCCAATTTTACTATAATTGGTCTAAAATCACATAAAACTATACTGATATCACTCATATGACTGGGAATGATCTCAATTAGTTCAAATAACAGTTTAACCTGTTTCAAAAGCTGTTTTAATTGAAAAAAAAATGTTTTATAAATTGCTGATCATCTGTAAACATAGGTCATTGTGCAGAATGCAAAATATTTCATAATTTCTTACTATTTCCTGATTAGTCTGTCAACCAGCCCATTATCTAACATATTCCATACCACTTATGTTAGTCTACTGGAGCAACTTACTTCTAATATACTAAACTAGCTGAAACAGGCTCCCTTTGGGAACATATATTCAGCATCGGAGATACCTGTGGGACTTGGCACTCATTTTGATCTCAGACAGAGCCTTCATTTAGCGGCGGCCCCTTTGTGCGCTTCAAGCACATTTGATCATGAAACATTTTGATTTATATATATTGTTTTAATATATTTTTTTAAAGATTGAATTCCTTGCTCAATTTAACAAAACCAATTTTATTTTAATTTTTTTAATAATTTTTTTTTGAAAAACTAATACCATTATAACATCCGCCAATGTACCCCGAGTCACCACACCAAATTTGGTTGAACTCGGTCCAGGGGTCTGAGAGAAAAATCTGGACAGATCCTACTTGTTTATATATATAGATGACAAGAAGTTACAGCACTATACCAGACTTGGATACTTTATGTCTTGTGAGAGATCATCTGAGTTGAAAGACATGCAAATAGTTCACTGATTGGCTTGATGCACTGATGACAGATATTTTCTACCCATTGATGGTTACATTAATGTTTGAGACAGTTACTCGCTCTTTTTCCATGCACACAATGATCTAGGCTTTAGTTACATCAAGACAAGTTTATTTATTTCAGTTTTACATTTCTCGAAGCTTCTTTCCAAAGGGTGTTGGGAAGGATTTTTTTCACCACACAGCCCCATATTCAACATGCCATAGCTTAATGTCATCTCCACTAAGGCCCATATGAGGTCACAGTAACATAAATATGGTGTTTTTGCAGTTATAAATCCTTATAATATGTTTTAAACTGTTACAAATGTCAAATAAGGGCACAAAAGGTCTTTAGTAAAAAAATTGCACGAGGTTGTAAAAAACGCGGTTTTTGCCCCTCTGGCCACCCACCACCCCGGCATACCTTCCTGCAATTCTTTTTTACTCCCCTCCCCCCTGCAAGGATGGAGGAAAATTTTATATACATGTAGAAGCTCCGAGTATTCTTCCTTGATTGTTATTAACTTTGGACACATTTTACAACGGAAGATTAGTATTATCGGGACCATGCAGCAGATCACGCCAGTCATTTTGATATTTATAAATGAAAATGCGAGGGGGGGGGGGGGGGGGGGGGGGGTGCAACGAAACTTTCAGGATTAGCTTACCGACTACTGGTATATTTTAAGTGGTGTATAAAATTTGGAAACGCTTGGTGGAAATCGGAATGAATATTTACCCACACTGGGTTCTTCCACTCTGATCTCATAGAATAAAGGACGCATGAATAAAGCGCACAGTGTTAAGTAATCACATTTGTTCTGATCCAATAGTTTGTATTGTCCTTTTTTCAATGCATAATTCAATAGTTATATATAGACAATACACGCAAATTGCCATTTGCAATACAATGTTTATTTCGTAGGATCATACAGGACATTTTACATATTTCATGTAATGTGTGGACAGCACGACGTTTTCTTTTGGATTTTATCACTTTTTCATATGCTGTTCAACGATTCTGGATTGGGTTTTTGAGCTCGTTGAAGATTGAATGAAGAAATATTGAACTTAAGTTCATAATAAATGTGTTGACTTGGAATATGTCTGTTGATGACATGGTGGATCGTGATGTCATTCAGAATTCCCAAATGGATATAAAACCAAGGCGGGATCTGCATCCCGAGTTGGCAATGCGTGTATCAACAAGCGATGGACCCGAACCATGCACATGTTTTCCCGAGACTCAGAATAATGTACCATCCATGATATACGAAGGAGTTTGCTGTAGGCACAGAAATAAACAGAAACTTCGTGTATTCGACTCAGGATGGTTACCCCGAAATGATTTGGAAACTCGAAATGTGACGCGCGGTATTTCGTCCGCCGGGTTGGATGATAATGGTGAGTTCGTTGCGGATTCGCGCATTGGCTCAAAGGAAATGGCTTCAGCAGAGTGTCCCGATTGTGTGGTTTATGGAGACAACGGTCGTTGTAGTGCATGTAGACAGAGACAGGCTTCGTTGCCAAAAATAAACGAGTTCCAAACATTTCGGACAGTAAACCAATCCACACAAGTATCGCCTTCACGGAACTCGTTGCCACCCATACGCATTAGAAACGAATACCAGGTGGACAGCCTGCTTGTCAAATCGAGGGACTTTCTTGGCGCTTATGCCCCAAAAATTGACAAACCCATCGGGCAAATGAAAGGAAGACAATTCAATGGCAAACTGTATGATATGGGTGAGTAGGTGAAATAAAGCCGTCTATATGTCACGAAAAGGAATCACATGGTTTCAAGTTGAAATAAAAATAGCGCCTAACAATTTTGTATTGTCTGCTACAATTAATGCTATTGTGTCAAACTGGTGGTTCCTGACAATTTAGGGCAACGCTTTTAAGTATTTAAAATATGTGCACATGCATGATGACGTTAGTTGCTGTACACACGGCAAAAAGAATACTCTTGATTGCGGTAATTTTTCAATAATTCTTATACACCATATATATAGTCAAGAATATTTCCCATGGCAATCTTTATGTTATTAAATGCTGCCTGTAGATAATGGCAGTGTTTTCAATTATTCAGATTTGTCAAACACGTGGAACTTTCAATTTGATGAAAACAACGAGACTTTTTAACAGCATCGCTCCCCCAACGACACCATCTAGGAAAACCAGCAGGACTCATAGTATTCTAACATGACCCCGTCCATCAGGATTGGTTCAGAAATGTAAATGGGGCCTTATAGCAGTTGAATCCAGTAAAATATGACGTTTTAATTGCAGCTGCCAAGAAGATGTACAGCTACAGCGTGAAGCAGACATACCCCCGAGTACCAGAAAACTGGAACTCACAAAGTACACGCAAAAGACTCAAGGCTAAAAAACAGCAATAGATCGAGACATTCAATCGTTCTGGAATTACAGTAATGCCCTGAATAATCGACTCCTTAACCACATCAGAATTATGTGTAACATTTCAGGACTTAGTCGGAAATATGGCTTGTTACCATTCATCGGAAAGCTCTCAGTGAGAGCTTTCCGATGAATGGCAACAAGCCATATTTCCGACTAAATCCTGAAAAGTTACCCATAATTATGTTGTGGTCAAGGAGTCGATTATTTAGGGCATTACTGTACGCCGCAACTTCGTGGATTCTATGATACGTATTGACATATCGTACAATGGGAGCTCTTGTTGACCAGAAGAACCACAAAGATCAATAATCCTTTCCGTCATATGTTTCATTCGTTATTCTTCTTGTTCCATTATAATACGAATATACATAGAAGTGAATGGAATGTGCTATCACCAGTAGTACATGTATATTCATCACCAATATCATCGTCCTTTTTCACTTGCAGCGTCCCGTTCAGATCATATAGATTGTTCCAAAACATTTTAGATTTAAAAATCCCATAAGCATACACGTATACTGCCACAACAACATATGACTGCATGTCATTACGACCAGATGATGTTAGCTATAGCCCGAAATTGTCCCATAAATGAAAATTGGCCATGGTATGGTTGCTGATCAGATAATGATGTTGACAACTGTAATATAGTTTTAAGGAATGACCGTTCTGTTGCCGTCTATAGCATCCTTACTGTGACGCACTTGGAACTTGTAGACTTCTCCCGAGTCTGAAATAAAAACAAACAGTAATGCAGACATGATGCGTGTGTCAGAATACATAGACAGGGCAAGAAAAGGTGTATTGCAACACAGAAAAAAATTCACTGGTATATAAAGGATAACTATATTCTTTATTCGCACTAGGATTGAGCGATTTGCGAATACAGATTTGGATCATGCACCGCGGAACCTATAATAATTGAGTATCAAAATCGACATATACCTTACTCGTGTTTAAATTCGCGCAGTGCTATTTTTTGCTTAGTTTTGAATCCACGCAATTAAAATTCGTGCGCCGTTGTTCGCGAATTCAAAACCAACAGAAACATGTTCGTAAAATTGGTATCTTATGACAATTTCAGTACCTATTCGTTCAGGAAGGTACATGTGTAGATTGTGTAGATTAAATACCATCACGCCGAACATGTACATCAAGCAGAACATATATAAGTGCGTGTCCATTATTTGGTGGAGGGGCTTTTATAACGCTCCAAATATATGGGAGGCCTTTTTCACATTTATTCCTTATTTTCACACAAGAGCAAATATTTTCACTGAAGCGCAAATAATAGGGGTTATTTACACTGAAGCGCAAATCATTTGCACAAATACATAATATTTACGCTTAATCGTAATACATTTGCGATGAAGCGCAAATAAAAATTAATATGCAGCTATTCCCCCAAACTCAAATTGACACCACACAAACATATATAGCTTAGACTCCCATGCATATTATATATATCTTTATTATCCTCCATATATGGAGATTCATATATAAATGTTTATATTATGAGAACAAACACAATTTGGTACATAATACAGTGTATAAGAAATTTAAGATTACAAACATATCTACAACACATGTCTCAATATGCATGATGAACTAACTACACATTCACTTATACACACTCATGCACTGCATAAAGTAGACATTCCATTCTACAGCCATATCGTACTTACAGACAGAGGAATAGCATACTCAGAGACGACCAATAAATAGTATTGGACATAGTTAATTGATAAGAAATCGAAATTAGTAAAAACACAAACGCGTGGCCTTGGCTGTATATGATAACACCACTTGGCTGCATATTTTAAATACTTTTGAAATTGTAATCAATCCAGATTACATGTATATATATGGCATCGGATTCACTCCTGGTTTGCGAACTTGGACATTGGGGACATGCTTTCGTCCACATTCAGTCTGGTATAACTGTACAGTTCTTATAAACATTGCATGCCATATCGATATTTTGTCACGATTGATCGTTTTACATATAAACATATAAACACTGTCGTTGAGATTAATAGATCCTTGCACGGAAATATATAGTTGCCACACAGGCTACAGCCCAGCGTAGTACCTTTCGTAATTTACATGTATATAACACATTGCCATAACACTTATATAGGATCTTATTTTCCCATTGGAATCGGTAAACTAGGAAGTCGTACTATTTTTTCGCTCAGTTTTAAATTCGCACACCGATGGGTGCGCGAAAAATAGTATATAATGCGCGAATTTTAATACGACTAAGGTATACTATTTCAATACCCACAAATGGAATAGATAGAGTTAGCATAGTTTGGCGTTTTGAACTGATATGCCAGTCAGAAATAACACGCGAACTGCGCAGAAGTGTAAATATTAATAGTTTTTCCTTCAGACAAAATATTAATTGTGATCTAGTACTGCATTTAAGAGATTCATTGTGGTATATAAACAATTATGTTACTCCCGATCGAGAATCAGAAAATGTCATCTGTATATAGTAATGTCGGCAACATTTCATGGTACATGTATATCGTCCCCGAAAAATAATGCAATAACTGTACTATATATAGTGACATGCTTTGGGGTTTCATTGAATCTATATATCATTTCTGAAACAATTATAGTTCTTGAAATAGTTGCCACGACCTACGGTACTGAACTATACCTTACTAAATAGTCCAGTCAGTCCACTGGTCAGGTTCAGGGTGTGTCGCTTCCAATGTTAGCGCGATGCTTTATTAACTCACCATAGTAATGATTGCTGCATGAAGTCAGAAGGTATATATGCAGCTTAAATACATGCCTATATCACAGGAGCTTGGAATTTGGTCAAAACCCATCTTTTATTGGCGGAACCACCACCCTGGACCATAGGTGGTTCCGCCAATAAAAGAGGGGTTTTTACCAAATTCCAAGCTCCTGTGCCTATATATACGCCCATGCCCTCTTTGATAATTAAATATATACAATGCTGTATTCATCAACTACATAAGTCGAGAAGTATAAATAACCTAGCATTAATTCAGAGGCAAATAATATAAAAACTAGACTCACTTATATCGAAATATTCGCCCATAAATTGCCGATCCTTATCAGAACCGTATTTTCTAGATGATTTCACAATCAGTTTGGGTTGCGGTTCTTTTATCGACGGTCTTGGATTTCGTAGATTCGGATCAACTTTACTTTCTCTCCTCTTGAACTTGTCGTCGCTATCTTTTGTCTTGTGAGTGGCGATGCTATATTTCCTACCCCCTTTGAAATCGTCTTCCTCCAGATCAGGGAGATCAGGGTAACTAACTCGCTTCGATGTTTGTGCAATGCTCTGCTTGCGGGTTGATTGAGCAATGCTTTGCTTGCGGGCTGGCGCAATACTCTGTTTGCGGGTCGACTGGGCAATGCTCTGCTTACGAGTTGGCTGAAATATGCTCTCTCGGCGGTTGAGTTCTGGTTGATTCTCTTCTAAGTCAGAATAGCTGACACGCTTTTCTCGCGCGTCGTGGTTTACCGGATCCTCGTCATCCAATGAAGGTCGTTTGAAATTGCTCCCCGTTGGTTCATGTGCAATCGCACGGTTATGAGGACTCTTGACAAGGGAATCTATCTGAGTATTGCTTTTATTACCCCATCTGTTGGAACGTTCCTCTGTGAAATTGTCGGATTCTTCATACGTGACTTCGGTCGCATTTCGGGTCCTGTTCGAGAACGGAGATTCAACCAGAGGTCTCCGTCTCATCTGATGGTCGATTTTCGCTTTCCCTGTTAGTTTCTTGGTACCTTTATGGTTCGTCATAGCTTTTGTGTAAGAGCCATGCGAATTTGCTGTATAATTGCTCATTTCGTCTATATCATATCCGCTATAAGTCATCACATTTTTACCAGGTTTTATTACTGGGGACGTCAGAGGTTTGTGTCGTTCACGTTCTCTTAAAACGTCATTCCCTCTAGTATAATGCTGGATATGTTTGTAGCTGTAGTAATCATCGTTATCAAGGAATAAACTATTGTCATGTTCGAACGGTTTCTGGTCTGTCGGTCTGTTCTGGGTTATGAACGGAGTGGTGACCATTGGTCGACCATCGACAGGAACCGAATGGGTGTCGACTACAACTTCACCAGTTTGAATTTCGGGTGAAGGAGTTCGTGGTTTTAGACCCAATTTCCCAGGAGCAGTTCCCGGGACCGGATCATCCAACTCAACCTTATCCACATTTGGAACATTAGGATCCGATTGAACACTTCTTTTGTGATAAGAAAGTTGTGACATGGGGGTTTCCCGTTTTTGGTGTTTAACTTTGAGTATATTGACTTGATTCTGTCCGCTGTTTCCTAGATTTCTAACACCGCGTGCTGTCCATGGGTGTGTGAATTTATAAACCTCCTCGGGCTTCATATGCTCGTGGTACGGACACGCCTTTTTATCGTTGTATATCATCGTTGGATTCATTCGAAGCGTTGCCTTGGGAAAGCACGTGCAAATATTTGGATCAATGGATTCGTCCAGCCAGACCTGAACGGTGTCCTTTTTGCCGTTGACATTTGACTGTTGTTGGAGAAGTCCTGGAACGTCTACAATTTTCTGATTGGCTGGGACTTGAAGCTTCATTGGCTCGCGCTCTGCTTCTGGGATTCTTGTGTAGTCCTGGAAACTTGGTTTCCTGGTCGGGGGAGGAGGCCGAGGGGATCTTCGTCTGTATTCGTACGGATCCTCGTACAATTTGTTGTCAGGGTCCTCGTACATGTTGGTATATTATTATTGTGTAGCTAGTGTAAAAATATAAAATAATTGTGTCGTCAAACACCTTGGATTTTACGACTGCTATCTGTGTATACGGCGCGGTCGACTAACGTTGTCAGTCCTACCCTGAATGCATGCATGTCAGATGCCTGGAATAACGGAAAATAATAATCAGCACCGATCAACACAAAAAATCGCTATAAATATCAAACATGATATATGTAAAATCGAATGTAAATATACATATAACTAAAGCAGAGGTCCGTTAAATGTCAAAGCAAAGAGATTTATATAAGTAAACAAAGCCTTGGTTTTAAGAGAATTCAGAACAATGTACGTAAACAATATATTAAACGATCTTATCACCACTTTATCCTTTTCTATCAAGGTAAGTGAAATATCATTATGAAGACAGATTAACCGCGGACATTACAGTTGATTAATCACATCTAGTATCTCATTTGACTGCCCGGACTCCACGTGTAAATATAGTACGTCTTTTAATGAAAGTTTGTTATAGAAGAGTGCTGGGACGGGACTCTGGTAGTACCATGGCAGAGTACCCCGGTAGAGATCCATGGTAGTACAATGATATAACCATGACAGTAGCATGGTAGTAAGAGAATACATTGGCCTAACAATATTTACCGTGACCTTGTAAGCCAGTGCATTTTATTATATATGCGAAACTCCCTATGGGGGACTCGCATATATAAGATGATGAACTGGTACATTATTTCAATGCCCTACAAGCACAGCTTCCGTCATTAAATGGTTAATGGACCTGTGAACTGAATAAAAAAAGTCTACGAAAGTAACAAATACAGCCATGGTAAGCCTGCTAACAGACTTATACTCGAGAAGAAAATATTTTAAAACATGTCGAAGCGTGACAACAGTGAAATGGTTCATCCTATAATACTTACTGTGATTTTCGGATGAAAACTGTCCAACTAATGGCAGAATGATATGGAAGAAACAAGACAGTCACATTATTTCAACAGATGAAACGCAGTTCCACTCCGGAGTTTTCTAGGTAAACACTCCAATGGAGGACTCGATTCGACTGCTCAACACCGGAACATTATTGTTGGGGTCCGTCCACAACAAACCACTGAACTATATATTTGTATTGAATAAACATACCGCGCCAGTGATCTATCAATAGGTGAATAAAGTTTGATAATGTAGAGAGTTATTGAGAGTGTAGATCTTGAGTGACACTTTTCAATAGATACCCATATAATTAGAATATAAGATATGGCATTGCCGAAGAGTGCATGGTTGTCGAGGTATGATAATGCATACAATTGGCCCGATGGGCAGTATATTGAGTTAGTGGACGTAAGAGGCTGTCTGTGAATATGCTAAACATATAAGTCTAAATCGGTGTGACTAATTAGTGCCCGGGCAAGCCCGGGCACGCCCGGGCAACCCCGGGCACGCCCGGGCAGGTCTTGGTGGTCTCATGGGCCCGCAGACAGTCTAATATGATGCCATATGGTAGTAGGATACAGAATAAGCATATATTAGGAAAATTGACTTGCTGTGTCGTCCACCGGCGGGTTTATTAACCATTTAAATGCCGATATTGACTAAAAGAACCCGGGAGAGCCCAGACGGACGCATAGACCCGACCATATTATATATTGATGACTAATGGTAGCGAGGCACTTACTAAAGGTATATATTGCAAATATTGACTCGCTATCTCGTTCGCGGCCGGCTTCATTAACCCCTTAAATGACGATATGCGCCAGAAGAACACGCGCAAAAAGCCCGATCACGAGAGAGCTCGGGGAAGTCCGGGTGGCACCATGGACCAGTGATCGGTATAGTGTGATGCCTTATGGCGGTAGGGTGGCTGGTATGAACATTTACTGCCGTTATATATCGTTCACGGCGGGTTCATTTATAATATTGGTGCCCACTCGATCAGGAATTGGCGGCATTATTGGCCATCCTTTATACGTTCCTATATACAACCGCATATTTTTTTGTGAAAAACTTAATTTAACCCCCAATGCAGTCGAAAAATGGTGATGTGATATATATATATTTTTTATTTATTTACTGATAGTGCCGTTTAGATGAAATAAAGTTTATAAGTTCTCTAAAACCTTATTATTTATTCCCGTAGTTCACCCCGTGTACGTGGTATATCGCCAAACCCGAAGGTATCACAGAACCCGAGAAGTCTCCAGGGTTCTTCTAGTTAATATCGGCATTTAAATGGTTAATTAACCCGCCGGTGGACGACACAGCAAGTCAATTTTCATAATCTATGCTTATTCTGTATATATCCTACTATATATACGACATCATATTAGACTGTCCGCGGGCCCATGAGGCCACCAGGGCCTGTCCGGACTTACCCGGGCTTTCCCGTGCTCTCTTGGTGCAGATCGTCATTTAAGGGATTAATAAAGCCGGCCGCGAACGAAATAGCGAGTCAATATTTGCAATATACCTTTAGTAAGTGCCTCGATCCCATTATTCATCAATATATAATATGATCGGGTCGCTGTGTCAGTCGAGGCTCTCCCGGTTTCTTTAAGTTAATATCGGCATTTAAAGTGTTAATAAACCCGCCGGTTGATGACACAGCAAGTAAATTTGCATGCTTATTCAGAATCCTACTACCGTACGGAATCATATTAGACTGTCCGCGGGTTCAGGAGGCAGCCAGGGCCTGTCCGGGCTTGCCCGGGCTTGCCGCGTTCTTCTGGCGCATATCGTTATTTAAGGGGTTAATGAAGCCGGCGGCGAACGAGATAGCGAGTCAATATTTACAATATACATTTAGTAAGTGCCTCGCTACCATTAGTCATCAATATATAATATTATCAGGTTTCTGTGTCCGTCCGGTCTCTCCCGGGTTCTTTTAGTTAATATCGATATTTAGAGGGGTAATAAACCCGCCGGTGGACGACACAGCAAGTCAATTTTCAAAATATATGCTTATTCTGTATCCTACTACCATATGACATCATATTAGACTGTCTGCGGGCCCATGAGACACCAGGGCCTGCGCCATGTTATTCTGGCACATATCGTCATTTAAAGGGTTAATGAAGCCGGCCGCGAACGAGATAGCGAGTCAATATTTGCAATATACCTTTAGTAAGTGCCTCGCAACCATTAGTCATCAATATATAATATGGTCGGGTCTATGCGTCCGTCTGGGCTCTCCCGGGTTCTTTTAGTCAATATCGGCATTTAAATGGTTAATAAACCCGCCGGTGGACGACACAGCAGGTCAATTTTCATAATATATGCTTATTCTGTATCCTACTACCATATGACATCATATTAGACTGTCTGCGGGTCCATGAGATCACCAGGGCTTGCCCGGGCTTGCGCCATGTTCTTCTGGCGTATATCGTCATTTAAGGGGTTAATGAAGCCGGCCGCGAGCGAGATAGCGAGTCAATATTTGCAATATATACCTTTAGTAAGTGCCTCGCTACCATTAGTCATCAATATATAATATGGTCGGGTCTATGCGTCCGTCTGGGCTCTCCCGGGTTCTTTTAGTCAATATCGGCATTTAAATGTTTAATAAACCCGCCGGTGGACGACACAGCAAGTCAATTTTCACAATATATGCTTATTCTGTATCCTACTACCATGTGGCATCATATTAGACTGTCTGCTGGCCCATGAGAACACCCGGACCTGCCCGGGCGTGCCCGGGCTTGCCCGGGCTTGCCCGGGCGTGCCCGGGCACTAATTAGTCACACCCGTCTAAATAGTGGGCGGAAAATGAAAAATTTTCTTATCAATTTAAGATGGCTATTTCTCATAAGACTAAATTCCAAAGAATTGATGTGATTTATTTGTATCCAAAGTTATCTGGACATGATTATAATGATATCTATGTTACGGATACTGTCCTATATGGTGGAGATTATTTATAAGTTTAAATTGGACTATACCCGTTCTAAACAGATCTTCGATCTCGGAATTAAGGAGTATAAAAATCGCCGAAAATGGACGTCCATATTGAGACTACTTGCGTTCGAGAATCTCCAAACGTTCATTTTGTTTTCCTCTGAATTAGCTATCTATGCTTTGTTTTGATGACCAAGTTTTGATGACTGAGGGTGTTTATTAAAATTTGGAATCACGGTTGCCAATAAACATCTTCTTTAAAGGTACTCAATCCGAACAGAGGGTCCCCATCTCAACAGATTCCAACAACAACAATCCGATCAGAGGGTCCTATATTACTATTTCGTTGGCTTTGGGGGTAAAAAGTATTTGATTCGAGTCGAGGAACCCATCAAACAAAGCTCAGAGTTATTAGATATTGATTTTTGAAATTTGTTATTTACTCGAGATGAATACTAATAATTGCCTTCAACTGCCGTAATCTGCTCTGGATGTGTACACCAAAATCTATTCAAACAGACAAGGATGGATAACTCTAAAATCAAGTGGTAATAATAACGCAATGTTGACTGAGTTCTGGGCCAGATAGTATTCCCGATAATGAAAAATAATAGATTTCTAAAATCGATATCTAACAAATCTGAGCTTTGATGGGTGACTTCCTCGACTCGAATCAAATATTTTTGACCCCCGAAGCCATTGAAATAGTAATTGAGAGGAGTTTTATCGGATTGAGTACCTTTAAAAGAAATTCTATAAAATTATTCGAATTAGGTCATAGATATACTACCGCAATATACATGTATAGCAAAGACAATTCAAGTTAATGGTCATGAGCCCAAGACTGGATCCTGTTGGATATGGCGCCTACTCAAACTCCATTTTATTCGGAATTTTTTTTTAATGCCGCCCTAACTAGCGGGACCTTGACCATTTGTATGACAATGAGATATGATATTTAAAGGTACTCAATCCGATAAAACTCCTCTCAATTACTATTTCAATGGCTTCGGGGGTCAAAAATATTTGATTCGAGTCGAGGAAGTCACCCATCAAAGCTCAGATTTGTTAGATATCGATTTTAGAAATCTATTATTTTTCATTATCGGGAATACTATCAGGCCCAGAACTCAGTCAAAATTGCGTTATTATTACCACTTGATTTTAGAGTTATCCATCCTTGTCTGTTTGAATAGATTTTGGTGTACACATCCAGAGCAGATTACGGCAGTTGAAGGCAATTATTAGTACTCATCTCGAGTAAATAATAAATTTCAAAAATCAATATCTAATAACTCTGAGCTTTGTTTGATGGGTTCCTCGACTCGAATCAAATATTTTTTACCCCCAAAGCCAAAGAAATAGTAATATAGGACCCTCTGATCGGATTGTTGTTGTTGGAATCTGTTGAGATGGGGACCCTCTGTTCGGATTGAGTACCTTTAACCCTTTCTATACTAAATACTCGTGTTTTTAATAACTTGAAATTAAGTATGGAACATCGTATATATATCCAACAATTCGTTACAAATTTTTTACAATGCAATATCACGTAAAAGGCTTTTCGATGTTATTTAAGGATCCCTTGATATTTAGAAGTATCTATGTTATGTACAAACACAAATTTTGTATACCAAAGTGATATATATTTCAAAATACATGCACTGTGTATACCTTTAATCTTATTTATCGTTTTTTTATCAAAGGATTTTTCTGTGGGTCCGATGGATGGAATTTTGAATTTTTAGTTTAAAATAGTGTGTAATGTTATCAACTCAGTTCCTTAGATAAACACTCCTAAATAAACTATAGCTGTTCACTCAATAAATTCTTAAAAGTCCAAGGCGTGTGCTCTCCTTAAAAATTCGTGGGTTTTAATAACTTTAATTGATTTGTGGTTGAGCTATCTTGTTATATTTTTAATATGATAAAGTTATTTACTGTTAGCCACATGTAACACAGTGACTACTATTTGCAAAAAGGCTTTCCATTCTGTGTCATCTGTCACATAGAGGTGTGTGAAGTTGGTTTGACATTGGACGTTGGACGTTGGACGTTCAACAAAAACGATATAAAATCCGGATATTTCCAGATGAAAATTAGTGTGAAGTTGGTTTGACATTGGACGTTGGACGTTCAACAAAAACGATATAAAATCCGCATATTTGCAGATGAAAATTACTGTGAAGTTGGTTTGACATTGGACGTTCAACAACAACGATCTTAAAACCGCTTATTTGCAGCTGAATCGAATCGCACATATATAGGCACAGGTAGAACCGCTTTGTTTCGGTCCAAGCGGTATTGCGTGGGAATAATCTATGCTCCATAGGATTTCCCTACCGAAATTTCAAGGTTATTGATCCACTGGTTTTGCCTCTACCCTCTGCACTCACGGCGAACTTTAGACAGAATTTTCTAAGTCGAACGTCTATTTGTTTACCTTTCGAAAGACATTCAAACAGACATTCAAATATATGCTTCTGGCCCAATTATAGGGCCCGTTTCGGGTGCCATGGGCGTACCCGGATGTGTAACGAATGAAAATCATCGGCATATCATAATGCTTGCAGTTTGTGAGATAATTGGGGTGATAAAATATTTGGGAATATCGCTGTGAAGTTGGACGGACGTTGGACGTTCGTGGACATTCGCGACACGGTCTGTTTTCAATGAAATACCATAGACTCGCATTTGTTGATATTACTAACAGCTGCCTTGTGCCCACACAACTCTTATTTAAAAAAATCACCCTCCTTGCAAACATATTTCCATGCAAATAATCAAATTGTTGAATGTCCACGAACGTCCAACGTCCGTCTAACTTCACAGCACAATTTCCACAAAAAAAAAAAAACGCAGTTTCCAGTTTGCACCAGGAGACTTCTCTTGACCTAATTCGCGCTCTCAAACAGACAAATTAAAAAAAAAAAATTAAGACAATTTTCCGAATGTTTTTTACTTTGAAAAACATTGGACGTTGGACGTTCAACACTGTGGATCTAAAATGGGGTTACCGGCAGGTGACTCGAATCGCACATATATAGGCACAGGTAGAACCGCTTTGTTTCGGTCCAAGCGGTATTGCGTGGGAATAAGCTATGCTCCATAGGATTTCCCTACCGAAATTTCAAGGTTATTGATCCACTGGTTTTGCCTCTACCCTCTGCACTCACGGCGAACTTTAGACAGAATTTTCTAAGTCGAACGTCCATTTGTTTACCTTTCGAAAGACATTCAAACAGACATTCAAATATATGATTCTGGCCCAATTATAGGGCCCGTTTCGGGTGCCATGGGCGTACCCGGATGTGTAACGAATGAAAATCATCGGCATATCATAATGCTTGCAGTTTGTGAGATAATGGGGGTGATCAAATATTTGGGAATATCGCTGTGAAGTTGGACGGACGTTGGACGTTCGTGGACATTCGCGACACGGTCTGTTTTCAATGAAATACCATAGACTCGCATTTGTTGATATGACTAACAGCTGCCTTGTGCACACACAACTCTTGTTTAAAAAAATCACCCTCCTTGCAAACATATTTCCATGCAAATAATCAAATTGTTGAATGTCCACGAACGTCCAACGTCCGTCTAACTTCACAGCACAATTTCCACACAAAAAAAAAAACGCAGTTTCCAGTTTGCACAAGGAGACTTCTCTAGACCTAATTCGCGCTCTCCAGTTCACAAATTTTAAACTTTTATTTGTTTACATAATTTTCCGAATGTTCCTTTCCCCTTTGAAAAACATTCAAACTGAAATTCAAATGTGTACACAGGTAGAACCGCTCTGTTTCGGTCCAAGCGGTATTGCGTGGGAATAATCTATGCTCCATAGGATTTCCCTACTGAAATTTCAAGGTTATTGATCCACTGGTTTTGCCTCTACCCTCTGCACTCACGGCGAACTTTAGACAGAATTTTCTGAGTCGAACGTCCATTTGTTTACCTTTCGAAAGACATTCAAACAGACATTAAAATATATGCTTCTGGCCCAATTATAGGGCCCGTTTCGGGTGCCATGGGCGTACCCGGATGTGTAACGAATGAAAATAATCGGCATATCATAATGCTTGCAGTTTGTGAGATAATGGGGGTGATCAAATATTTGGGAATATCGCTGTGAAGTTGGACGGACGTTGGACGTTCGTGGACATTCGCGACACGGTCTGTTTTCAATGAAATACCATAGACTCGCATTTGTTGATATGACTAACAGCTGCCTTGTGCCCACACAACTCTTATTTAAAAAAATCACCCTCCTTGCAAACATATTTCCATGCAAATAATCAAATTGTTGAATGTCCACGAACGTCCAACGTCCGTCTAACTTCACAGCACAATTTCCACAAAAAAAAAAAACGCAGTTTCCAGTTTGCACAAGGAGACTTCTCTAGACCTAATTCGCGCTCTCCAGTTCACAAATTTTAAACTTTTATTTTTTTACATAATTTTCCGAATGTTCCTTTCCCCTTTGAAAAACATTCAAACTGAAATTCAAATGTGTACACAGGTAGAACCGCTCTGTTTCGGTCCAAGTGGTATTGCGTGGGAATAATCTATGCTCCATAGGATTTCCCTACTGAAATTTCAAGGTTATTGATCCACTGGTTTTGCCTCTACCCTCTGCACTCACGGCGAACTTTAGACAGAATTTTTTAAGTCGAACGTCCATTTGTTTACCTTTCGAAAGACATTCAAACAGACATTCAAATATATGTTTCTGGCCCAATTATAGGGCCCGTTTCGGGTGCCATGGGCGTACCCGGATGTGTAACGAATGAAAATCATCGGCATATCATAATGCTTGCAGTTTGTGAGATAATGGGGGTGATCAAATATTTGGGAATATCGCCGTGGAGTTGGACGGACGTTGGACGTTCGTGGACATTCGCGACACGGTCTGTTTTCAATGAAATACCATAGACTCGCATTTGTTGATATGACTAACAGCTGCCTTGTGCCCACACAACTCTTATTTAAAAAAATCACCCTCCTTGCAAACATATTTCCATGCAAATAATCAAATTGTTGAATGTCCACGAACGTCCAACGTCCGTCTAACTTCACAGCACAATTTCCACAAAAAAAAAAAAACGCAGTTTCCAGTTTGCACCAGGAGACTTCTCTTGACCTAATTCGCGCTCTCAAACAGACAAATTTAAAAAAAAAAATTAAGACAATTTTCCGAATGTTTTTTACTTTGAAAAACATTGGACGTTGGACGTTCAACACTGTGGATCTAAAATGGGGTTACCGGCAGGTGACTCGAATCGCACATATATAGGCACAGGTAGAACCGCTTTGTTTCGGTCCAAGCGGTATTGCGTGGGAATAAGCTATGCTCCATAGGATTTCCCTACCGAAATTTCAAGGTTATTGATCCACTGGTTTTGCCTCTACCCTCTGCACTCACGGCGAACTTTAGACAGAATTTTCTAAGTCGAACGTCCATTTGTTTACCTTTCGAAAGACATTCAAACAGACATTAAAATATATGCTTCTGGCCCAATTATAGGGCCCGTTTCGGGTGCCATGGGCGTACCCGGATGTGTAACGAATGAAAATAATCGGCATATCATAATGCTTGCAGTTTGTGAGATAATGGGGGTGATCAAATATTTGGGAATATCGCTGTGAAGTTGGACGGACGTTGGACGTTCGTGGACATTCGCGACACGGTCTGTTTTCAATGAAATACCATAGACTCGCATTTGTTGATATGACTAACAGCTGCCTTGTGCCCACACAACTCTTATTTAAAAAAATCACCCTCCTTGCAAACATATTTCCATGCAAATAATCAAATTGTTGAATGTCCACGAACGTCCAACGTCCGTCTAACTTCACAGCACAATTTCCACACAAAAAAAAAAACGCAGTTTCCAGTTTGCACAAGGAGACTTCTCTAGACCTAATTCGCGCTCTCCAGTTCACAAATTTTAAACTTTTATTTGTTTACATAATTTTCCGAATGTTCCTTTCCCCTTTGAAAAACATTCAAACTGAAATTCAAATGTGTACACAGGTAGAACCGCTCTGTTTCGGTCCAAGCGGTATTGCGTGGGAATAATCTATGCTCCATAGGATTTCCCTACTGAAATTTCAAGGTTATTGATCCACTGGTTTTGCCTCTACCCTCTGCACTCACGGCGAACTTTAGACAGAATTTTCTGAGTCGAACGTCCATTTGTTTACCTTTCGAAAGACATTCAAACAGACATTAAAATATATGCTTCTGGCCCAATTATAGGGCCCGTTTCGGGTGCCATGGGCGTACCCGGATGTGTAACGAATGAAAATAATCGGCATATCATAATGCTTGCAGTTTGTGAGATAATGGGGG
Source organism: Siphonodentalium dalli (assembly GCA_032622095.1). NCBI lineage: Eukaryota > Metazoa > Mollusca > Scaphopoda > Gadilida > Siphonodentaliidae > Siphonodentalium > Siphonodentalium dalli. Next base: position 189,809,064 of record CP136064.1, read on the forward strand.
TGATCAAATATTTGGGAATATCGCTGTGAAGTTGGACGGACGTTGGACGTTCGTGGACATTCGCGACACGGTCTGTTTTCAATGAAATACCATAGACTCGCATTTGTTGATATGACTAACAGCTGCCTTGTGCCCACACAACTCTTATTTAAAAAAATCACCCTCCTTGCAAACATATTTCCATGCAAATAATCAAATTGTTGAATGTCCACGAACGTCCAACGTCCGTCTAACTTCACAGCACAATTTCCACAAAAAAAAAAAACGCAGTTTCCAGTTTGCACAAGGAGACTTCTCTAGACCTAATTCGCGCTCTCCAGTTCACAAATTTTAAACTTTTATTTTTTTACATAATTTTCCGAATGTTCCTTTCCCCTTTGAAAAACATTCAAACTGAAATTCAAATGTGTACACAGGTAGAACCGCTCTGTTTCGGTCCAAGTGGTATTGCGTGGGAATAATCTATGCTCCATAGGATTTCCCTACTGAAATTTCAAGGTTATTGATCCACTGGTTTTGCCTCTACCCTCTGCACTCACGGCGAACTTTAGACAGAATTTTTTAAGTCGAACGTCCATTTGTTTACCTTTCGAAAGACATTCAAACAGACATTCAAATATATGTTTCTGGCCCAATTATAGGGCCCGTTTCGGGTGCCATGGGCGTACCCGGATGTGTAACGAATGAAAATCATCGGCATATCATAATGCTTGCAGTTTGTGAGATAATGGGGGTGATCAAATATTTGGGAATATCGCTGTGAAGTTGGACGGACGTTGGACGTTCGTGGACATTCGCGACACGGTCTGTTTTCAATGAAATACCATAGACTCGCATTTGTTGATATGACTAACAGCTGCCTTGTGCCCACACAACTCTTATTTAAAAAAATCACCCTCCTTGCAAACATATTTCCATGCAAATAATCAAATTGTTGAATGTCCACGAACGTCCAACGTCCGTCTAACTTCACAGCACAATTTCCACAAAAAAAAAAAACGCAGTTTCCAGTTTGCACCAGGAGACTTCTCTTGACCTAATTCGCGCTCTCAAACAGACAAATTTAAAAAAAAAAATTAAGACAATTTTCCGAATGTTTTTTACTTTGAAAAACATTGGACGTTGGACGTTCAACACTGGATCTAAAATGGGGTTACCGGCAGGTGACTCGAATCGCACATATATAGGCACAGGTAGAACCGCTTTGTTTCGGTCCAAGCGGTATTGCGTGGGAATAAGCTATGCTCCATAGGATTTCCCTACCGAAATTTCAAGGTTATTGATCCACTGGTTTTGCCTCTACCCTCTGCACTCACGGCGAACTTTAGACAGAATTTTCTGAGTCGAACGTCCATTTGTTTACCTTTCGAAAGACATTCAAACAGACATTAAAATATATGCTTCTGGCCCAATTATAGGGCCCGTTTCGGGTGCCATGGGCGTACCCGGATGTGTAACGAATGAAAATAATCGGCATATCATAATGCTTGCAGTTTGTGAGATAATGGGGGTGATCAAATATTTGGGAATATCGCTGTGAAGTTGGACGGACGTTGGACGTTCGTGGACATTCGCGACACGGTCTGTTTTCAATGAAATACCATAGACTCGCATTTGTTGATATGACTAACAGCTGCCTTGTGCCCACACAACTCTTATTTAAAAAAATCACCCTCCTTGCAAACATATTTCCATGCAAATAATCAAATTGTTGAATGTCCACGAACGTCCAACGTCCGTCTAACTTCACAGCACAATTTCCACAAAAAAAAAAAACGCAGTTTCCAGTTTGCACAAGGAGACTTCTCTAGACCTAATTCGCGCTCTCCAGTTCACAAATTTTAAACTTTTATTTTTTTACATAATTTTCCGAATGTTCCTTTCCCCTTTGAAAAACATTCAAACTGAAATTCAAATGTGTACACAGGTAGAACCGCTCTGTTTCGGTCCAAGTGGTATTGCGTGGGAATAATCTATGCTCCATAGGATTTCCCTACTGAAATTTCAAGGTTATTGATCCACTGGTTTTGCCTCTACCCTCTGCACTCACGGCGAACTTTAGACAGAATTTTTTAAGTCGAACGTCCATTTGTTTACCTTTCGAAAGACATTCAAACAGACATTCAAATATATGTTTCTGGCCCAATTATAGGGCCCGTTTCGGGTGCCATGGGCGTACCCGGATGTGTAACGAATGAAAATCATCGGCATATCATAATGCTTGCAGTTTGTGAGATAATGGGGGTGATCAAATATTTGGGAATATCGCTGTGAAGTTGGACGGACGTTGGACGTTCGTGGACATTCGCGACACGGTCTGTTTTCAATGAAATACCATAGACTCGCATTTGTTGATATGACTAACAGCTGCCTTGTGCCCACACAACTCTTATTTAAAAAAATCACCCTCCTTGCAAACATATTTCCATGCAAATAATCAAATTGTTGAATGTCCACGAACGTCCAACGTCCGTCTAACTTCACAGCACAATTTCCACAAAAAAAAAAAACGCAGTTTCCAGTTTGCACCAGGAGACTTCTCTTGACCTAATTCGCGCTCTCAAACAGACAAATTTAAAAAAAAAAATTAAGACAATTTTCCGAATGTTTTTTACTTTGAAAAACATTGGACGTTGGACGTTCAACACTGGATCTAAAATGGGGTTACCGGCAGGTGACTCGAATCGCACATATATAGGCACAGGTAGAACCGCTTTGTTTCGGTCCAAGCGGTATTGCGTGGGAATAAGCTATGCTCCATAGGATTTCCCTACCGAAATTTCAAGGTTATTGATCCACTGGTTTTGCCTCTACCCTCTGCACTCACGGCGAACTTTAGACAGAATTTTCTAAGTCGAACGTCCATTTGTTTACCTTTCGAAAGACATTCAAACAGACATTAAAATATATGCTTCTGGCCCAATTATAGGGCCCGTTTCGGGTGCCATGGGCGTACCCGGATGTGTAACGAATGAAAATAATCGGCATATCATAATGCTTGCAGTTTGTGAGATAATGGGGGTGATCAAATATTTGGGAATATCGCTGTGAAGTTGGACGGACGTTGGACGTTCGTGGACATTCGCGACACGGTCTGTTTTCAATGAAATACCATAGACTCGCATTTGTTGATATGACTAACAGCTGCCTTGTGCCCACACAACTCTTATTTAAAAAAATCACCCTCCTTGCAAACATATTTCCATGCAAATAATCAAATTGTTGAATGTCCACGAACGTCCAACGTCCGTCTAACTTCACAGCACAATTTCCACAAAAAAAAAAAACGCAGTTTCCAGTTTGCACAAGGAGACTTCTCTAGACCTAATTCGCGCTCTCCAGTTCACAAATTTTAAACTTTTATTTTTTTACATAATTTTCCGAATGTTCCTTTCCCCTTTGAAAAACATTCAAACTGAAATTCAAATGTGTACACAGGTAGAACCGCTCTGTTTCGGTCCAAGTGGTATTGCGTGGGAATAATCTATGCTCCATAGGATTTCCCTACTGAAATTTCAAGGTTATTGATCCACTGGTTTTGCCTCTACCCTCTGCACTCACGGCGAACTTTAGACAGAATTTTTTAAGTCGAACGTCCATTTGTTTACCTTTCGAAAGACATTCAAACAGACATTCAAATATATGTTTCTGGCCCAATTATAGGGCCCGTTTCGGGTGCCATGGGCGTACCCGGATGTGTAACGAATGAAAATCATCGGCATATCATAATGCTTGCAGTTTGTGAGATAATGGGGGTGATCAAATATTTGGGAATATCGCTGTGAAGTTGGACGGACGTTGGACGTTCGTGGACATTCGCGACACGGTCTGTTTTCAATGAAATACCATAGACTCGCATTTGTTGATATGACTAACAGCTGCCTTGTGCCCACACAACTCTTATTTAAAAAAATCACCCTCCTTGCAAACATATTTCCATGCAAATAATCAAATTGTTGAATGTCCACGAACGTCCAACGTCCGTCTAACTTCACAGCACAATTTCCACAAAAAAAAAAAACGCAGTTTCCAGTTTGCACCAGGAGACTTCTCTTGACCTAATTCGCGCTCTCAAACAGACAAATTTAAAAAAAAAAATTAAGACAATTTTCCGAATGTTTTTTACTTTGAAAAACATTGGACGTTGGACGTTCAACACTGGATCTAAAATGGGGTTACCGGCAGGTGACTCGAATCGCACATATATAGGCACAGGTAGAACCGCTTTGTTTCGGTCCAAGCGGTATTGCGTGGGAATAAGCTATGCTCCATAGGATTTCCCTACCGAAATTTCAAGGTTATTGATCCACTGGTTTTGCCTCTACCCTCTGCACTCACGGCGAACTTTAGACAGAATTTTCTAAGTCGAACGTCCATTTGTTTACCTTTCGAAAGACATTCAAACAGACATTCAAATATATGATTCTGGCCCAATTATAGGGCCCGTTTCGGGTGCCATGGGCGTACCCGGATGTGTAACGAATGAAAATCATCGGCATATCATAATGCTTGCAGTTTGTGAGATAATGGGGGTGATCAAATATTTGGGAATATCGCTGTGAAGTTGGACGGACGTTGGACGTTCGTGGACATTCGCGACACGGTCTGTTTTCAATGAAATACCATAGACTCGCATTTGTTGATATGACTAACAGCTGCCTTGTGCCCACACAACTCTTATTTAAAAAAATCACCCTCCTTGCAAACATATTTCCATGCAAATAATCAAATTGTTGAATGTCCACGAACGTCCAACGTCCGTCTAACTTCACAGCACAATTTCCACAAAAAAAAAAAACGCAGTTTCCAGTTTGCACCAGGAGACTTCTCTTGACCTAATTCGCGCTCTCAAACAGACAAATTTAAAAAAAAAAATTAAGACAATTTTCCGAATGTTTTTTACTTTGAAAAACATTGGACGTTGGACGTTCAACACTGGATCTAAAATGGGGTTACCGGCAGGTGACTCGAATCGCACATATATAGGCACAGGTAGAACCGCTTTGTTTCGGTCCAAGCGGTATTGCGTGGGAATAAGCTATGCTCCATAGGATTTCCCTACCGAAATTTCAAGGTTATTGATCCACTGGTTTTGCCTCTACCCTCTGCACTCACGGCGAACTTTAGACAGAATTTTTTAAGTCGAACGTCCATTTGTTTACCTTTCGAAAGACATTCAAACAGACATTCAAATATATGATTCTGGCCCAATTATAGGGCCCGTTTCGGGTGCCATGGGCGTACCCGGATGTGTAACGAATGAAAATCATCGGCATATCATAATGCTTGCAGTTTGTGAGATAATGGGGGTGATAAAATATTTGGGAATATCGCTGTGAAGTTGGACGGACGTTGGACGTTCGTGGACATTCGCGACACGGTCTGTTTTCAATGAAATACCATAGACTCGCATTTATTGATATGACTAACAGCTGCCTTGTGCCCACACAACTCTTGTTTAAAAAAATCACCCTCCTTGCAAACATATTTCCATGCAAATAATCAAATTGTTGAATGTCCACGAACGTCCAACGTCCGTCTAACTTCACAGCACAATTTCCACACAAAAAAAAAACGCAGTTTCCAGTTTGCACAAGGAGACTTCTCTAGACCTAATTCGCGCTCTCCAGTTCACAAATTTTAAACTTTTATTTGTTTACATAATTTTCCGAATGTTCCTTTCCCCTTTGAAAAACATTCAAACTGAAATTCAAATGTGTACACAGGTAGAACCGCTCTGTTTCGGTCCAAGCGGTATTGCGTGGGAATAATCTATGCTCCATAGGATTTCCCTACTGAAATTTCAAGGTTATTGATCCACTGGTTTTGCCTCTACCCTCTGCACTCACGGCGAACTTTAGACAGAATTTTCTAAGTCGAACGTCCATTTGTTTACCTTTCGAAAGACATTCAAACAGACATTCAAATATATGTTTCTGGCCCAATTATAGGGCCCGTTTCGGGTGCCATGGGCGTACCCGGATGTGTAACGAATGAAAATCATCGGCATATCATAATGCTTGCAGTTTGTGAGATAATGGGGGTGATCAAATATTTGGGAATATCGCTGTGAAGTTGGACGGACGTTGGACGTTCGTGGACATTCGCGACACGGTCTGTTTTCAATGAAATACCATAGACTCGCATTTGTTGATATGACTAACAGCTGCCTTGTGCCCACACAACTCTTATTTAAAAAAATCACCCTCCTTGCAAACATATTTCCATGCAAATAATCAAATTGTTGAATGTCCACGAACGTCCAACGTCCGTCTAACTTCACAGCACAATTTCCACAAAAAAAAAAAAACGCAGTTTCCAGTTTGCACAAGGAGACTTCTCTTGACCTAATTCGCGCTCTCAAACAGACAAATTTAAAAAAAAAAATTAAGACAATTTTCCGAATGTTTTTTACTTTGAAAAACATTGGACGTTGGACGTTCAACACTGTGGATCTAAAATGGGGTTACCGGCAGGTGACTCGAATCGCACATATATAGGCACAGGTAGAACCGCTTTGTTTCGGTCCAAGCGGTATTGCGTGGGAATAAGCTATGCTCCATAGGATTTCCCTACCGAAATTTCAAGGTTATTGATCCACTGGTTTTGCCTCTACCCTCTGCACTCACGGCGAACTTTAGACAGAATTTTCTAAGTCGAACGTCCATTTGTTTACCTTTCGAAAGACATTCAAACAGACATTAAAATATATGCTTCTGGCCCAATTATAGGGCCCGTTTCGGGTGCCATGGGCGTACCCGGATGTGTAACGAATGAAAATAATCGGCATATCATAATGCTTGCAGTTTGTGAGATAATGGGGGTGATCAAATATTTGGGAATATCGCTGTGAAGTTGGACGGACGTTGGACGTTCGTGGACATTCGCGACACGGTCTGTTTTCAATGAAATACCATAGACTCGCATTTGTTGATATGACTAACAGCTGCCTTGTGCCCACACAACTCTTATTTAAAAAAATCACCCTCCTTGCAAACATATTTCCATGCAAATAATCAAATTGTTGAATGTCCACGAACGTCCAACGTCCGTCTAACTTCACAGCACAATTTCCACACAAAAAAAAAAACGCAGTTTCCAGTTTGCACAAGGAGACTTCTCTAGACCTAATTCGCGCTCTCCAGTTCACAAATTTTAAACTTTTATTTGTTTACATAATTTTCCGAATGTTCCTTTCCCCTTTGAAAAACATTCAAACTGAAATTCAAATGTGTACACAGGTAGAACCGCTCTGTTTCGGTCCAAGCGGTATTGCGTGGGAATAATCTATGCTCCATAGGATTTCCCTACTGAAATTTCAAGGTTATTGATCCACTGGTTTTGCCTCTACCCTCTGCACTCACGGCGAACTTTAGACAGAATTTTCTGAGTCGAACGTCCATTTGTTTACCTTTCGAAAGACATTCAAACAGACATTAAAATATATGCTTCTGGCCCAATTATAGGGCCCGTTTCGGGTGCCATGGGCGTACCCGGATGTGTAACGAATGAAAATAATCGGCATATCATAATGCTTGCAGTTTGTGAGATAATGGGGGTGATCAAATATTTGGGAATATCGCTGTGAAGTTGGACGGACGTTGGACGTTCGTGGACATTCGCGACACGGTCTGTTTTCAATGAAATACCATAGACTCGCATTTGTTGATATGACTAACAGCTGCCTTGTGCCCACACAACTCTTATTTAAAAAAATCACCCTCCTTGCAAACATATTTCCATGCAAATAATCAAATTGTTGAATGTCCACGAACGTCCAACGTCCGTCTAACTTCACAGCACAATTTCCACAAAAAAAAAAAACGCAGTTTCCAGTTTGCACCAGGAGACTTCTCTTGACCTAATTCGCGCTCTCAAACAGACAAATTTAAAAAAAAAAATTAAGACAATTTTCCGAATGTTTTTTACTTTGAAAAACATTGGACGTTGGACGTTCAACACTGGATCTAAAATGGGGTTACCGGCAGGTGACTCGAATCGCACATATATAGGCACAGGTAGAACCGCTTTGTTTCGGTCCAAGCGGTATTGCGTGGGAATAAGCTATGCTCCATAGGATTTCCCTACCGAAATTTCAAGGTTATTGATCCACTGGTTTTGCCTCTACCCTCTGCACTCACGGCGAACTTTAGACAGAATTTTCTGAGTCGAACGTCCATTTGTTTACCTTTCGAAAGACATTCAAACAGACATTAAAATATATGCTTCTGGCCCAATTATAGGGCCCGTTTCGGGTGCCATGGGCGTACCCGGATGTGTAACGAATGAAAATAATCGGCATATCATAATGCTTGCAGTTTGTGAGATAATGGGGGTGATCAAATATTTGGGAATATCGCTGTGAAGTTGGACGGACGTTGGACGTTCGTGGACATTCGCGACACGGTCTGTTTTCAATGAAATACCATAGACTCGCATTTGTTGATATGACTAACAGCTGCCTTGTGCCCACACAACTCTTATTTAAAAAAATCACCCTCCTTGCAAACATATTTCCATGCAAATAATCAAATTGTTGAATGTCCACGAACGTCCAACGTCCGTCTAACTTCACAGCACAATTTCCACAAAAAAAAAAAACGCAGTTTCCAGTTTGCACAAGGAGACTTCTCTAGACCTAATTCGCGCTCTCCAGTTCACAAATTTTAAACTTTTATTTTTTTACATAATTTTCCGAATGTTCCTTTCCCCTTTGAAAAACATTCAAACTGAAATTCAAATGTGTACACAGGTAGAACCGCTCTGTTTCGGTCCAAGTGGTATTGCGTGGGAATAATCTATGCTCCATAGGATTTCCCTACTGAAATTTCAAGGTTATTGATCCACTGGTTTTGCCTCTACCCTCTGCACTCACGGCGAACTTTAGACAGAATTTTTTAAGTCGAACGTCCATTTGTTTACCTTTCGAAAGACATTCAAACAGACATTCAAATATATGTTTCTGGCCCAATTATAGGGCCCGTTTCGGGTGCCATGGGCGTACCCGGATGTGTAACGAATGAAAATCATCGGCATATCATAATGCTTGCAGTTTGTGAGATAATGGGGGTGATCAAATATTTGGGAATATCGCTGTGAAGTTGGACGGACGTTGGACGTTCGTGGACATTCGCGACACGGTCTGTTTTCAATGAAATACCATAGACTCGCATTTGTTGATATGACTAACAGCTGCCTTGTGCCCACACAACTCTTATTTAAAAAAATCACCCTCCTTGCAAACATATTTCCATGCAAATAATCAAATTGTTGAATGTCCACGAACGTCCAACGTCCGTCTAACTTCACAGCACAATTTCCACAAAAAAAAAAAACGCAGTTTCCAGTTTGCACCAGGAGACTTCTCTTGACCTAATTCGCGCTCTCAAACAGACAAATTTAAAAAAAAAAATTAAGACAATTTTCCGAATGTTTTTTACTTTGAAAAACATTGGACGTTGGACGTTCAACACTGGATCTAAAATGGGGTTACCGGCAGGTGACTCGAATCGCACATATATAGGCACAGGTAGAACCGCTTTGTTTCGGTCCAAGCGGTATTGCGTGGGAATAAGCTATGCTCCATAGGATTTCCCTACCGAAATTTCAAGGTTATTGATCCACTGGTTTTGCCTCTACCCTCTGCACTCACGGCGAACTTTAGACAGAATTTTCTAAGTCGAACGTCCATTTGTTTACCTTTCGAAAGACATTCAAACAGACATTCAAATATATGATTCTGGCCCAATTATAGGGCCCGTTTCGGGTGCCATGGGCGTACCCGGATGTGTAACGAATGAAAATCATCGGCATATCATAATGCTTGCAGTTTGTGAGATAATGGGGGTGATCAAATATTTGGGAATATCGCTGTGAAGTTGGACGGACGTTGGACGTTCGTGGACATTCGCGACACGGTCTGTTTTCAATGAAATACCATAGACTCGCATTTGTTGATATGACTAACAGCTGCCTTGTGCCCACACAACTCTTATTTAAAAAAATCACCCTCCTTGCAAACATATTTCCATGCAAATAATCAAATTGTTGAATGTCCACGAACGTCCAACGTCCGTCTAACTTCACAGCACAATTTCCACAAAAAAAAAAAACGCAGTTTCCAGTTTGCACCAGGAGACTTCTCTTGACCTAATTCGCGCTCTCAAACAGACAAATTTAAAAAAAAAAATTAAGACAATTTTCCGAATGTTTTTTACTTTGAAAAACATTGGACGTTGGACGTTCAACACTGGATCTAAAATGGGGTTACCGGCAGGTGACTCGAATCGCACATATATAGGCACAGGTAGAACCGCTTTGTTTCGGTCCAAGCGGTATTGCGTGGGAATAAGCTATGCTCCATAGGATTTCCCTACCGAAATTTCAAGGTTATTGATCCACTGGTTTTGCCTCTACCCTCTGCACTCACGGCGAACTTTAGACAGAATTTTTTAAGTCGAACGTCCATTTGTTTACCTTTCGAAAGACATTCAAACAGACATTCAAATATATGATTCTGGCCCAATTATAGGGCCCGTTTCGGGTGCCATGGGCGTACCCGGATGTGTAACGAATGAAAATCATCGGCATATCATAATGCTTGCAGTTTGTGAGATAATGGGGGTGATAAAATATTTGGGAATATCGCTGTGAAGTTGGACGGACGTTGGACGTTCGTGGACATTCGCGACACGGTCTGTTTTCAATGAAATACCATAGACTCGCATTTATTGATATGACTAACAGCTGCCTTGTGCCCACACAACTCTTGTTTAAAAAAATCACCCTCCTTGCAAACATATTTCCATGCAAATAATCAAATTGTTGAATGTCCACGAACGTCCAACGTCCGTCTAACTTCACAGCACAATTTCCACACAAAAAAAAAACGCAGTTTCCAGTTTGCACAAGGAGACTTCTCTAGACCTAATTCGCGCTCTCCAGTTCACAAATTTTAAACTTTTATTTGTTTACATAATTTTCCGAATGTTCCTTTCCCCTTTGAAAAACATTCAAACTGAAATTCAAATGTGTACACAGGTAGAACCGCTCTGTTTCGGTCCAAGCGGTATTGCGTGGGAATAATCTATGCTCCATAGGATTTCCCTACTGAAATTTCAAGGTTATTGATCCACTGGTTTTGCCTCTACCCTCTGCACTCACGGCGAACTTTAGACAGAATTTTCTAAGTCGAACGTCCATTTGTTTACCTTTCGAAAGACATTCAAACAGACATTCAAATATATGTTTCTGGCCCAATTATAGGGCCCGTTTCGGGTGCCATGGGCGTACCCGGATGTGTAACGAATGAAAATCATCGGCATATCATAATGCTTGCAGTTTGTGAGATAATGGGGGTGATCAAATATTTGGGAATATCGCTGTGAAGTTGGACGGACGTTGGACGTTCGTGGACATTCGCGACACGGTCTGTTTTCAATGAAATACCATAGACTCGCATTTGTTGATATGACTAACAGCTGCCTTGTGCCCACACAACTCTTATTTAAAAAAATCACCCTCCTTGCAAACATATTTCCATGCAAATAATCAAATTGTTGAATGTCCACGAACGTCCAACGTCCGTCTAACTTCACAGCACAATTTCCACAAAAAAAAAAAAACGCAGTTTCCAGTTTGCACAAGGAGATAGTCCAGGAGATATTGGTCAACCTCTGCACCCCCCCCCAGGACTTATCTTCACCCCACTAATTTTCTTCCTTAAGGTATCCTCTAATTTTTTTCACTTGTTAACAAGAACAAAAAGTGGCCGCAGAGCCTCCAGACAAGATGGCGTCCATCATGGCGGCCATTTTTTTTAAATGCACCAGGTTTCTTTGATCGCCGTTATAGTAAAGATGATGTCACATGCCGTCTTGCTTTCCGCTCGATTCGTTATGCTAATATACAACCCTTACAAATTAGCCAAAAATCCGACACCAGAATCCAATATGGCGGCCAAGATGGCCGCCGAAATGTGAAAATATGCTATTTTTCTGTCACGTTACCACCTTTCGTTTGTCTCTGTGGGAAAATGTTAGAATGTTTGCGTCATGTTATACATTTATCATATCGAGGAGTCATTGGCGAATATATGGGGACCATAATATGCATTCATTGTGGGATATTTTTGTCCGATATCACGTTTTCCCAAATGCCGGTATCATAGGTCAAAGCCGAATCTCCGTTAATAACGCGATGTTATGTTTCGAATCAATGAATGTTATTGCTATTATAACAACACCCATGCATATATATTTGCAGGAGATACTCGAGCTAGGATTCCTCTTATACCTGAGTTGAGGAATATTTACCCAAATCCAAGATGGCGGCCAAAATGGCCACCAGAAATAAAAAATCGCTGAAAATCGCTGATTTTAAAATCAGTGAGCATTATTGTCATGACAACTCCACACCTGCTTACTATTGTAAGTTGGAAACACTTAGGCGAAGAACTTTCCTTGTACCATATACAAATAAAAGTCCCCCAAATCCAAAATGGCGCCCACAATAGCGGACAGATTTTGAAAAATCACCGAAATTCCCTCATATTCACATCATTGGGCATTATTGTCGAGACAACTCCATCCATGCGTACAGTTGAGTTGGAAATACTGAGTTGAAGTAATTACCTTACAATGCAAGAAATGGTTTTCCAAATCGAAAATGGCGACCGAAATTTGAAAACACGCCTACATTCCTTTACTTTCTTAGGATGGGCGTTATTGTTTCGCGATTTCTACCCACCATTACATGTTGATATGTATGAATTATTCATTAGGGTTTGGCAAGTGATACTCACAGTCAATATGGCGGCCAAACTGGCGGGCAGAAATTGAAAAGAAGCCGATATTATCACATACTAATTTCAAATATTAATTTGTATAAACGAAACGGTACATAATATAAGCCATCTATTAGTTCCAATGTAAGTCGTAGTCTTTTGGAAGGATGAAAACCCACAATCGCGATGTGGCATTTCAAAATCCATTCTCCACTAAGGGCTCATACTGGCCGTAACCGTATATTGGTGCGCCGAATAGTCATATTATGACTTCCAAGAATCAAAACAACAGTACCTGAGCTTATTCTGAATTGCCACATTCAGCATTATCTAGACTCGTTTCCGTCTCTTCGTCAGATTAATCTATCTCACCCACAACAACAGTTCACTACTCTTCTTCGTAGAAGGGTGCCACTAATCGGAATGTTTCAAACAATACATATGCCGGTGCCCAGCTCACGTGTTTGTTTCGAAAGCTTCGAATTCTTAGCGAGCTTCATTCGTGGTATAGCTTATGGTATAATACAGATGCTACATATGGGGTATATGCGTCATCTTGTGCGATACACTATAAAGGAATTCGGTCGATGCGTATACTAGCTTTCAGAAGGATCTATCTGCGTATTGTCAGCTTTGGTGACCTAATGGGGATAACAACGTGTACACCTGGTGATTTTCCCAAACAGCCACTTCTCAATAAATGGTTTATCAATTCACATACCCATCTAATGCACTCACGTACCCGGACAACTTCTGTATATGGCTTCGAATGTTGAAAGCCCGACATTTGGCGGATACATTTCTGCTAAAGCGTAGAAGACCATAATGCATAATATACCCAAACTCCTTGAACATGATCATAAGAACAAGCTTGTTGGCGTCCAGCAATCGTCTCACCGAACAGTTCCAAGCAGATGATAACAATACACACGGTGCTAGTTTGTGGGTATGTGTCACGATAGTGGAAATGAAAATGGACCATGACTGCACCGCCCCTTATTTTGTTATCTTTTAGATTCAGACAGGATCTGATGTGTGGCTTTGCTTTCCTTATATGCTAAGATTGTATGTTCCCATCCGTTTGGAAGCCGTTCTTAAACAACTGGACCAGGAGTATGCCATTGGCTACTGCTGTATAAGCCCCACCAAGACTGGGGTGTAGTCTTAAAGGCGATACATTTGATAGTTGGTTGATATGTCATACTCACGCTGGGTGGTATGGTTCAAGAAAGTACAAATGCCATCAACAAAAGGGTGAAATATTCAATGCGAAGAACATCCAGAGGAATGTTACGTTGGTGAGCTCTTGCATTCAGTTCAACAAACGTTGGTACACCAAGTGATTTCTTGGTAACATCACCATTGCGACCATTTTCCTACATGAGACATTAACTACTATATTCTAAAGTTATATATATAAAGCTATATGATCATAAAGGTCGCGTTCCCCCAACGTCCACTGCCATCGAGACTGTAAATTGTTCTTTAAATACATAGTGAAATAAATGCACCACAGTTCCTGACATTTTCTTGAATAATTCGCCCACATACTGACACTAACCCCGAGAGAGGATAAAAAAACACGCATACATTCATGCTATAAAGACATTATCATTTAGTCCATCCGACTGTTTTGAGGGAGGCTAGCATAGCATTATCCAGACAAAAGTGTACGTAGTTGAATCAGAAAGGCTTCGAAACGGATGTGGAAATACAATCTTACCACACCAAATAAAATCGATATGCATGACATTCGATATCTTAAACATGCACCAGGTGTAGGGGTGGTGTATAGAGTGGCCCATTTCATTCCCACTATCATGGCGCATGTCCACAAACTAGCACCGCGAGCATTGTTCTTCTCTGCTGAGAGATATTCGACGATACAACTGTGGGGCGTCATACAGTTTGCTTCGGATAATGGTGTGGGTAATCTGTACACTAGAGTCTTCTCCTTAGCATATAGACATCTGTCCAAGGGAATGAGACAGCTAGCAACCTTCGAAGTTGTCCACATATGCCAATGCGTTCGCTGAGTTTGTGAGTTGACGAACCGTCTATTGAGAAGTGACCAGCTAACTGGTTCGCCAGGTGTACATGTCGTTATCCCATGGGGTATGAGACACATACATAGAGATGACCTTCTGTAAGCTTGTATACTCATCGGTCATATGCCTTCCTAGTTCAAGATGAGGCACAAATATCATAGTTAGCAAATATTTAAAATCGTAAGCTAGACACCGGAAAATGAATTGTTTGAAACGTTATGATTAGAGGGACCCTACTCCCAGGAAGTGGTGAATACTTTGTCGGTGTGAGCGACCTAGATTTATCAGACAAAGAAATGGAAGCTGGTCCAGATAATTATGGACGTGACGTGGCAAATCAGAATATGTTATCAGGTAATTGTTCTGATATAACTATTTGGCGCACCTACCCTTACGGCCATTATCGGCGCTAAGTGGAGACTGGATTTCGAAATGCCACATCGCGATATTAATTGTGGGTTTTCATCTTTCCAGAAGGATACGAGCTATATTATGCGTTTTGGTACCTTTAAGTTGAACTAGTAGATGGTTTATGTACAGTTTCGTCCAAACATACCGATATTATGACAAAAAGTTGAAATTAATATGTGAAAATATCGATTTCTTTTCCATTTCTAGCCGCCAATTTAGCAGCGATCTTGGCTGTGAGTATCAATTGCCAAACCCTAATGAATACTTCATGTCACTATTCCATATCAACATGTAATGGTGGGTAGAAATCGCGAAACAATAACGCCCATCCTAAGAATGTAAAGGAATGTAGGCGTGTTTTCAAATTTCGGTCGCCATTTTGGCCGCCATCTTCGATTTGGAAAACCATTTCTTGCATGAGATGTAAGGTAATTACTTCGACTCAGTATTTCCAACTCAACTGTACGCATGGATGGAGTTGTCTCGACAATAATGCCCAATGATGTGAATATGAGGGAATTTCGGTGATTTTTCAAAATCTGTCCGCCATTGTGGGCGCCATTTTGGATTTGGGGGACTTTTATTTGGATATGGTATAAGGAAAGTTCTTCGCCTAAGTGTTCCCAACTTACAATAGTAAGCAGGTGTGGAGTTGTCATGACAATAATGCTCACTGATGTTAAAATCAGCGATTTTCAGCGATTTGTTTTATTTCTGGTGGCCATTTTGGCCGCCATCTTGGATTTGGGTAAATATTCCTCAACTCAGGTATAAGAGGAATCCTAGCTCGAGTATCTCCTGCAAATATATATGCATGGGTGTTGTTATAATAGCAATAACATTCATTGATTCGAAACATAACATCGCGTTATTAACGGAGATTCGGCTTTGACCTATGATACCGGCATTTGGGAAAACGTGATATCGGACAAAAATATCCCACAATGAATGCATATTATGGTCCCCATATATTCGCCAATGACTCCTCGATATGATAAATGTATAACATGACGCAAACATTCTAACATTTTCCCACAGAGACAAACGAAAGGTGGTAACGTGACAGAAAAATAGCATATTTTCACATTTCGGCGGCCATCTTGGCCGCCATATTGGATTCTGGTGTCGGATTTTTGGCTAATTTGTAAGGGTTGTATATTAGCATAACGAATCGAGCGGAAAGCAAGACGGCATGTGACATCATCTTTACTATAACGGCGATCAAAGAAACCTGGTGCATTTAAAAAAAATGGCCGCCATGATGGACGCCATCTTGTCTGGAGTCTCTGCGGCCACTTTTTTTTCTTGTTAACAAGTGAAAAAAATTAGAGGATACCTTAAGGAAGAAAATTAGTGGGGTGAAGATAAGTCCTGGGGGGGGTGCAGAGGTTGACCAATATCTCCTGGACTATCTCCTTGTGCAAACTGGAAACTGCGTTTTTTTTTTTTTTTGGAAATTGTGCTGTGAAGTTAGACGGACGTTGGACGTTCGTGGACATTCAACAATTTGATTATTTGCATGGAAATATGTTTGCAAGGAGGGTGATTTTTTTAAACAAGAGTTGTGTGGGCACAAGGCAGCTGTTAGTCATATCAACAAATGCGAGTCTATGGTATTTCATTGAAAACAGACCGTGTCGCGAATGTCCACGAACGTCCAACGTCCGTCCAACTTCACAGCGATATTCCCAAATATTTGATCACCCCCATTATCTCACAAACTGCAAGCATTATGATATGCCGATTATTTTCATTCGTTACACATCCGGGTACGCCCATGGCACCCGAAACGGGCCCTATAATTGGGCCAGAAGCATATATTTTAATGTCTGTTTGAATGTCTTTCGAAAGGTAAACAAATGGACGTTCGACTTAGAAAATTCTGTCTAAAGTTCGCCGTGAGTGCAGAGGGTAGAGGCAAAACCAGTGGATCAATAACCTTGAAATTTCAGTAGGGAAATCCTATGGAGCATAGATTATTCCCACGCAATACCGCTTGGACCGAAACAGAGCGGTTCTACCTGTGTACACATTTGAATTTCAGTTTGAATGTTTTTCAAAGGGGAAAGGAACATTCGGAAAATTATGTAAACAAATAAAAGTTTAAAATTTGTGAACTGGAGAGCGCGAATTAGGTCTAGAGAAGTCTCCTTGTGCAAACTGGAAACTGCGTTTTTTTTTTTGTGGAAATTGTGCTGTGAAGTTAGACGGACGTTGGACGTTCGTGGACATTCAACAATTTGATTATTTGCATGGAAATATGTTTGCAAGGAGGGTGATTTTTTTAAACAAGAGTTGTGTGGGCACAAGGCAGCTGTTAGTCATATCAACAAATGCGAGTCTATGGTATTTCATTGAAAACAGACCGTGTCGCGAATGTCCACGAACGTCCAACGTCCGTCCAACTTCACAGCGATATTCCAAAATATTTGATCACCCCAATTATCTCACAAACTGCAAGCATTATGATAT
Source organism: Siphonodentalium dalli (assembly GCA_032622095.1). NCBI lineage: Eukaryota > Metazoa > Mollusca > Scaphopoda > Gadilida > Siphonodentaliidae > Siphonodentalium > Siphonodentalium dalli. Next base: position 189,826,779 of record CP136064.1, read on the forward strand.
GCCGATGATTTTCATTCGTTACACATCCGGGTACGCCCACGGCACCCGAAACGGGCCCTATAATTGTGCCAGAAGCATATATTTGAATGTCTGTTTGAATGTCTTTCGAAAGGTAAACAAATAGACGTTCGACTTAGAAAATTCTGTCTAAAGTTCGCCGTGAGTGCAGAGGGTAGAGGCAAAACCAGTGGATCAATAACCTTGAAATTTCAGTAGGGAAATCCTATGGAGCATAGCTTATTCCCACGCAATACCGCTTGGACCGAAACAGAGCGGTTCTACCTGTGCCTATATATGTGCGATTCGAGTCACCTGCCGGTAACCCCATTTTAGATCCACAGTGTTGAACGTCCAACGTCCAATGTTTTTCAAAGTAAAAAACATTCGAAAATTGTCTTAATTTTTATTTTTAAATTTGTCTGTTTGAGAGCGCGAATTAGGTCAAGAGAAGTCTCCTGGTGCAAACTGGAAACTGCGTTTTTTTTTTTTTTGGAAATTGTGCTGTGAAGTTAGACGGACGTTGGACGTTCGTGGACATTCAACAATTTGATTATTTGCATGGAAATATGTTTGCAAGGAGGGTGATTTTTTTAAATAAGAGTTGTGTGGGCACAAGGCAGCTGTTAGTCATATCAACAAATGCGAGTCTATGGTATTTCATTGAAAACAGACCGTGTCGCGAATGTCCACGAACGTCCAACGTCCGTCCAACTTCACAGCGATATTCCCAAATATTTTATCACCCCAATTATCTCACAAACTGCAAGCATTATGATATGCCGATGATTTTCATTCGTTACACATCCGGGTACGCCCATGGCACCCGAAACGGGCCCTATAATTGGGCCAGAAGCATATATTTTAATGTCTGTTTGAATGTCTTTCGAATGGTAAACAAATAGACGTTCGACTTAGAAAATTCTGTCTAAAGTTCGCCGTGAGTGCAGAGGGTAGAGGCAAAACCAGTGGATCAATAACCTTGAAATTTCAGTAGGGAAATCCTATGGAGCATAGATTATTCCCACGCAATACCGCTTGGACCGAAACAGAGCGGTTCTACCTGTGTACACATTTGAATTTCAGTTTGAATGTTTTTCAAAGGGGAAAGGAACATTCGGAAAATTATGTAAAAAAATAAAAGTTTAAAATGTGTGAACTGGAGAGCGCGAATTAGGTCTAGAGAAGTCTCCTTGTGCAAACTGGAAACTGCGTTTTTTTTTTTGTGTGGAAATTGTGCTGTGAAGTTAGACGGACGTTGGACGTTCGTGGACATTCAACAATTTGATTATTTGCATGGAAATATGTTTGCAAGGAGGGTGATTTTTTTAAACAAGAGTTGTGTGGGCACAAGGCAGCTGTTAGTCATATCAACAAATGCGAGTCTATGGTATTTCATTGAAAACAGACCGTGTCGCGAATGTCCACGAACGTCCAACGTCCGTCCAACTTCACAGCGATATTCCCAAATATTTGATCACCCCCATTATCTCACAAACTGCAAGCATTATGATATGCCGATGATTTTCATTCGTTACACATCCGGGTACGCCCATGGCACCCGAAACGGGCCCTATAATTGGGCCAGAAGCATATATTTTAATGTCTGTTTGAATGTCTTTCGAAAGGTAAACAAATGGACGTTCGACTTAGAAAATTCTGTCTAAAGTTCGCCGTGAGTGCAGAGGGTAGAGGCAAAACCAGTGGATCAATAACCTTGAAATTTCAGTAGGGAAATCCTATGGAGCATAGATTATTCCCACGCCATACCGCTTGGACCGAAACAGAGCGGTTCTACCTGTGTACACATTTGAATTTCAGTTTGAATGTTTTTCAAAGGGGAAAGGAACATTCGGAAAATTATGTAAACAAATAAAAGTTTAAAATTTGTGAACTGGAGAGCGCGAATTAGGTCTACAGAAGTCTCCTTGTGCAAACTGGATACTGCGTTTTTTTTTTTGTGTGGAAATTGTGCTGTGAAGTTAGACGGACGTTGGACGTTCGTGGACATTCAACAATTTGATTATTTGCATGGAAATATGTTTGCAAGGAGGGTGATTTTTTTAAGTAAGAGTTGTGTGGGCACAAGGCAGCTGTTAGTCATATCAACAAATGCGAGTCTATGGTATTTCATTGAAAACAGACCGTGTCGCGAATGTCCACGAACGTCCAACGTCCGTCCAACTTCACAGCGATATTCCCAAATATTTGATCACCCCCATTATCTCACAAACTGCAAGCATTATGATATGCCGATGATTTTCATTCGTTACACATCCGGGTACGCCCATGGCACCCGAAACGGGCCCTATAATTGGGCCAGAAGCATATATTTGAATGTCTGTTTGAATGTCTTTCGAAAGGTAAACAAATGGACGTTCGACTTAGAAAATTCTGTCTAAAGTTCGCCGTGAGTGCAGAGGGTAGAGGCAAAACCAGTGGATCAATAACCTTGAAATTTCGGTAGGGAAATCCTATGGAGCATAGATTATTCCTACGCAATACCGCTTGGACCGAAACAAAGCGGTTCTACCTGTGCCTATATATGTGCGATTCGATTCAGCTGCAAATAAGCGGTTTTAAGATCGTTGTTGTTGAACGTCCAATGTCAAACCAACTTCACAGTAATTTTCATCTGCAAATATGCGGATTTTATATCGTTTTTGTTGAACGTCCAACGTCCAATGTCAAACCAACTTCACACTAATTTTCATCTGGAAATATCCGGATTTTATATCGTTTTTGTTGAACGTCCAACGTCCAACGTCCAATGTCAAACCAACTTCACACACCTGTCACATAGTAGTGTTTATGTTTGACGTTTTGGTACAATTAATGCTTGTAGTTTCGATTGCTTTATCGCTCTTGATCCATTATAATAATCCATTAATATTTGGCTCAATGTCTCTCATTCTGTTTGAGTATATATAGATATAGTTTGAATAAAAGTATGCACATGTTGAAGCTCTAGTATAATTCGAATTGATTTTGTCACTGGACATCCAAAACTAAGTGTAGAATAGTTTCACTCCGTGTATGACAAAGAGGTCATATTTCTGATAGTTTGCATTAATAGAGAAAAGAATTGGCCATGTCTTTCAACATCAACAAATTTGAAATAATTACAATAACCAGAAAAAAGGAACCAATAACAAACAACTATCTACTTCATGGCACTATACTGAAAAACACCACTGCAACCAAGTACCTCGGCCTAACCATCACAAACAAGCTTGAATGGAAACCTCACATTAATAACATAGTGAACAAAGCAAATGCCACACTGAGGTTCCTAAAACGTAACATCAGAACAGACAACAGAATAATAAAGGAGCTGGCATACAAAACCTATGTTCGACCACAGCTCGAATACTGCTGTCCCATAATGACCCATATGGCACCTATGACAAATACGCCTTACTGCAAAAATCGAAATGTTACAACACCGAGCTGTCAGATACATCTTTAATATCTACAACTACCCAAGCAGCCCCACAAACATGCTAAGCATTCTCAAATGACCTACTCTTAGCAGAAGTAGAGACTTCTCCTCTCTTATTCTCTTCCATAAAATCCGATATAACCATCACTGACTCTGCTCCTCTAACACCCACACGAGACCACAAACTTCTCCGCCCCTTCTATCGACCAAAATACCTCAGCACTTCCTTCTATCCTCGAACAATTTCTCTCTGGAACAAAATCCCAACCGACACTGCCTATATTCAGGACGCATCAATGTTTAAGGATGCCCTCCACAGTAATTTCTATGAACCTGGTAAAGGCAAGCAGGGCTTCTCCACAAAACCACCACCAGCCCGATCACCATAGTGCCAAAAGAATGGTACATAAAACTCAAATGCTCTCATTTTAATAATAAACAAAAAAATAAAATAAATTCTTTTACCAATGTAAATATCTTTTATCCATGCGCCCCCTAATAATCCTCAGTTCATTGAGGGTATGGGGTATATACTGTAGATGTAGATTTAGAGCTTTGTGTTAGTATATAGTCAAAATGTTATGATTTATTTTGAATTGTAAAGACAACAAGATTGGTATCAAACCGTATCATTCATGATTTACTAGTTTTTGTGTAAATTTGTTTCCGTTCTTCTAAAGTAAACTGTGTCTCTAATTTATCGCCCCATTTTTTGTGATATAACTGGGGTATCAGAATATTGTTCTAATTATATTGGATAGAAATTCCTACAGGCCTTTTCACATTGATTTCAATCTGTCTATATGTTGTGTGCCACGGTGCTGATAACCCGTTTTCTTCTGGCATATCTTCCATGAATGTGTTAATTCCGCAAGTAACTCGTGGTATAGGTGGTGAAGGGAGTATTAGACACCTTTCGCACAATGAAGCGACAACATATAATCATTACGTATAGGGTAACGAAACACTCATAACACATCGCTAAGTCTCGCTTCCGAGGATTAATTCTCGAAAACGACAAACATTCCACATGTCTAATAGACACATTTCGCGTAATGAACGATAACAGATAAGTATTACGAATAGGGTACTACGTCACTAGAATTTGTGTTCTTTCTATTCGTTGTCGTTTTCCCTATCCGTTGTTACGATTACGGTTTTGGATTTTCAACAAAACTCACAAATACATCATATAATAACAATTTCGCGATCGTCTCTCAGCTCCTCAATGTGGGAGATGACTCTAAGATTATATCTTTAAATTGTGATCGTTATGTGGCCTTAATTTATATCTATTAGTCGCAAGCATATCATTCGTCGTCCTGGGGCCTGTTTCATGAAGCAATGTCATAAGATTATCTTAAAGGGGTACTGTACCCAAGATGTTGTTGTTGGTTTCTATAATCCCCGAGTCGGAGAATAAGGTAACAACTTTTCCATTTTTTGAAAGTCTGTTGAGTACGAAGTATTGTTACGGATGGCAAATTTACCGGAATGCAAAAATACAAATTGTCGTTGTCGAGTAATTTTTGTACAGTTTTCAACCAAATGAATCAAATAAACATTATATTATATGCTTAGTAGTCCCATATACTCATTTAAGTTAGTGTATGGTCACTAGTCAATGAGTGGCTTGGGTTTTCTCCCCGTATAAGCATAATGTTTCAAACGATCGTGTGTGCAATTGTTTTATTAATCCAGTATCCCTCAATTATAATTTGATTACGTTTTGTACACGGAAATTCCAATTTTAAGAGACGCCATTTTATGGCTGGAGCCATAAAATCAATTTATATTAAATTATTAACTTTTAAATTATTAAATTTTAAGATAGCCTATTAACCTGAGCGTTTACAGAATACATCTTCGACTCAAATTACTTATATTTCTATATAGTATCGATAATAGATCGTTGTTATCACCGGGAATTTATTGAAAATGGCGTACATTACCTAATCTAAGATCTAAGGTGGATCTTATGATGTAAATTTTCCGTTTCAAGAACGCGTTTCACAAAACAAGATTAAGTCCTACTTAAGTAGTAATTTAAGTTCGCGCGCTTTTAGACTGGCTCTCGACAATTTATTACAGCTATGCACAGAAAATGTTGGTTCTGTGTATGTTATATGCCTAGGTACAGTGTCTGGTGACTAGGGCGTGTCTAAGAATAATTATGATATTTTAATGCAAGGGCGATAGTCAGTATAACGACTGGTGCATACTTAACTGCACGAGCGCGCCTTTTAACTGTGTTTTCGCGTCAGACCCCATCCACACATAGCTGCATGCTCCCAATGCCTATTTTATACAAACGTAACAAGCTCAAATATATTATTTCAGTTATTAAAGGGACTTATACATTGTAACTCAGAATGTGAACCTTCACCCATATAGCATGCCATTAAGGCGACGCGAGACATATGTTCGCTCCTTTCAATGCTGATATTAGGTTCTAATACATTATACTTCTTTGAAGCATCTATAATACCAGGAAACCGAATATGTCGCCACGACGCATACACATACAATACACCACAATGGAAGCACTGAGATAAACGCTCTTTATTGATTGCCAACATTCATGGAATACTAACACAAAACGCTCTTTATTTATATTGCTATAATGTGAATAGGACTTCATATCGTGCTCCAAATAGACTTATTTCCAATCTGAGACATACTTGTAGAAGCCATATATAAATGATGTTAATGCCATTTGCTCTGGTTTTGTTGACAAATGTGCTAAACGCCTGTTATAATTAACAAACTGCGTATGAACTTCGAAAGTACGTTACGTTGAACGACATTCTGCATATATGTTTTATTAAAAAAGAAATCAACGACTTCTAATAAAGAGCGTTTATAATTAACAACACGTGAACAGACGGCCGGTTCACAGGCCCCTGGGGAAAATTACTAAAATACCAATATAGACTATACCACTGGTATAGTCTATATTGGTATTTTAGTAATTCGCCCAGGGGTCTGTGTGCCGGTTCACAGTGATATTATATGTTCTTTCGCGGATCCCGGTGTGACCGCGCGGTCCGTATACTATATACATGCTATATATCTTTTTATTTCATAGTTAATAGATTATGATAATATACATAATAATAATAATAAAATAACACATATTATGTATTATTATCTTGCCGATATATATACGGGGTACATATACAATACATTTTACAATCAAATTATAACATAATAATATATAAAGGCGAGTAAATAATAATAATAATAATAATAATAATAATAGCTGACATAAGCATTTATAAATAAAACTGAGTATAAATCATTCACTATTATCCTCGATGTGAAAATGTTCGGACTAATTGTCTCAACATGATTATTGTCTACAGTGCGATTGGGTGATTTGAATCGCAAATGATGTTCAACTCTATGTAAATATATTCTTTTTGTTACAGCAATTAGAAATGTATATATAGTTCGGTCTTGGCGGTTTACAGTAGTAGCGGACACCCCGCCAATCTTGCAACCACTGGCCACGTCACTGCTATAGCTTACCAGTTGGTTATTAATTACTACCATTTCTGAAACACCCCTCCGTGCTAGCAATGTGTTATTCAGTTAAATGTGTTTATAATAATATATACATGAACTAGATCCCATCCACATTTCGGACCAACTGCGGATCACAACGTAGGTCTTAACTTTAAGATTATCTTATGACACCTCACACCAGTCTTAAAGTTAAGACCAAAGTTAAGACAATCTTAGGTTAAGACTTTGTTCGTGAAACGCACTTATGACTGAAGTTTGAACTTATGACCATCTTAAGTCCCAACTATGTCATAAGTTGCCTTCATGAAACAGGGCCCTGAACTTTAACACGAGAATCTTACGAAACACAAAGCGCTAAGTTCACCAATATGTTTTATATATACTAAACACTCATTGAGCCGTTATCCCTTAGGAAATGTTCAGATAATAAGTTCAACAAATGTTCAAACGACCATCTAAACTTATTATCTGGACATTTCCTTCAATATATAGGACTCCTTCTGCACTTGTATTAGCTGTCGTCTGCTTATATTGCCTGAACACCCATAGATATAAATACTAGACTATTCCAATGTATACTTTTATAACTGAGTGGGAGAATCCATTCAGTATAGAAAGGGATAACATTCCATATATGGGACATGCATTTTTTGTGTCAAGCCCCGCCTTCTATCAGAAGCTCATGTCTAAAGACCTCATATTATGTTATGTGGTGAACAAACCTGCGAGATTACTTGCATGTTGTGCCCAAAGCGACCGCTTGATTTTAACCATAATTAAAGACCCACTTAATTTTCGAACCCCCAGTTCACATTATATCAAATATATGCCATATTATATACCATTTGAAAGAGTAAGCTCCAACACATTGTATTTTCAACTTATTTGATGCAATAAACTGTGAGCATGTTGTTTTTATTGAGAAACTGGCATCTGTTCTGTGATCAAGTTTATGCACAAAGTCAATTATTTTCAATGGAACTCTATATATTTAGATATAGTGTTTTCCCCTTCCATTGAAAATAAACTACAGTTTGAATTCTGTTGCATTCTTTGAGCCAAAAGGGGGAAATTATTTTATGATTTCAGCTATTTTCTATTACCCTATGGTCACCTTATGAGACACAGACACAGACAAATGGTGATGAATTATAGTATTTTAATCATATTTTATGGCATAGAGTGTTATTGAAACCGTATATCAAGGCACTATCAAAAAAATAATCGGTGACTCGAAAATTAAGTGGGCCTTTAAACACCAAGCTTTGTTAAGTCACTGCGGCCTATATATGTCTGAGCAAACCTAGTTGTATATATGGTAGCTTTTTCTTTTTATTGTTTTATTTTCTTGGTTCCCATTAAGCCCCCAAACATGTGCCCACTCCAGACCACATTAAAGTAAGCCTTCTTTGTGAACTATAGAATGTACTGATAACAGCACTATTGAGAAATAAAATAAGTTTACACCGAAAGGAAGTCCTTCTCTGACAATGTCCACGCTGGTCATCCGTGTAGCGAGGACCCGCATAAGTAATTAATGGCGGACGCGACCCCAGCGTGCATGTTTGCATTGTCACTGGTTGCTCAGGAAAACGGCGACTAACCAGGGACTAACTGTCTTTAAAATATAGCAACCTATATTTTAGTGTGTGTTGTGTTCTGGTACAACCACCGCCAAGCAACCAGTTTCAAGAAATCCGAATATTTTGCTTAGCAATTTGTAACGAGGACCCGTAGAGATTTTTGCGGGAAAGTAACTGGACGCGAAAATTGGTAACGATGGACGGGCTTTTTTTCTCGAACATACTTACCTTCACACGACATGACATATGTATATATAGCCCATTATGGAGATGTTTGAAGAACAATAAATGTCCACTTTTGTGATATGGCCATTATATAATCCGATCATATTTTGTACACAACATAATGAGAACTAGACAATAACACAGGGGCGTGGTCAGAGCGTCTCCGTTGGTGGCTACCCACCCAACTTTATCCCATTGAGCCAGACATAATTTCCCCTTCCAAGTTTTTGAAATTCCATTCTCACCACCTTCTTGTGTTGGAATGTTCCAACTGGTACCGCAAACTTTCCAACTGTTGGATATTTCGCTCTAACACACTTCCCATCTGGAAAATATCAGACTGATGTCGATTTCAGTACAAAGGTGTAACCAAAATCAGGGGGAGGGGGTCCCAAATAAAACACAGTTGTCCTGGTGGGTGGGTCATTTTCTGGCCTTCGATCGCAATTTACCACGTTTAAAGACACGTTATGACTACTAAAAAATTCTGGGGCTTTCCCTCAAGCTGACATGGCCGACATTTCATCCGCAAGTTTATTTAAACTATTTTACTGTGCATCATTGACATTATTTGTCTGCCTTATTCTATTTTTACAATTTCCATCAAACTTTGGGGAGTGGGTCCCCAATTTTCATTGGAAACAAACTTGCGTTGGACAAAATATTTGCACCCAAAATATTACATTTGCTATCCCCTTGGAATTCTCTCGAAATTTCCCACTGGTTATAATACATGTTAATGTATATAACTTAACTAATCTTACAGGCCGGACTCGTCATATCCACTTTAAACCTCTGGATTTAAATCTGGTTTAAGCATGCACTGACGGACCAGCAAAACCGGGTCTAAGGAGGCGTTTGTGGTCGTTCAGTGCCTAGCCGATCAGTATGCAATGAAGCTGCCCACTTACCATGGGGACCACAAGCAGGCCGCTAGAGTGGTTACTGCCACGCCCGCAATTACCACGAACAAGCACACACATGCTGGTGTGAGAATAAATCAATTGGGACACGATAATACAAAGTAGTCAATCTCAGCTTATAGATACGCCGTCAATCGATATTAAGTGCAACTCCACCCATGTAAACCGCGGTCCAGAAAAGACGGATTCGTCATCCCAGGTCAAGTCTCCCTAAATCGGGTTTAGCTGGACTGTCGAATTATGGTTCAGTTACCTGTTTATGGTTATAAAGCGCAAAAATAAAATCGCAATTGACAAAACAAATTTATCACCGTAGACTTTACAAATACGAGTACTTCTCGCTTATAATGTTCCATTCAAAATATGTATAATTATGAATTTTAGCCGTGAATTGAAACGCGGCGGTTCGCATGAGGCAATTTGGTATACGTTGGTCCGAAATCCACCCAACCATGCACGTGCCTCTCGATAGCAAACAATCATATACACTCTTAGTTGTGCAAAAATAAATAGTTCGTGGAACATCGAGGAAACACCCAAGTCTCCTGACAGCGTTTCGTCTGTTTAAAATTTGCTATGAAACAGATGGTTAACAATGCGACTAATATTGATAAAACACATAAACACGTGATTCCTTATACATTCAAAACATTAATGTTTCTAAATAAATTGCTTGTCGGAATATTCGCGTCCGCGGTTAATCAATGTGATATCTGAAGCGCGTCCAGCGTTACATACTAACGGGTGCTCGTACTCGTTGATAATGCTAAATATTCGAATTGCTGGTAAGTGGTTGCTTGGCGGTGGTTGTGTTACTGATATTTCAATGACCGGGATCCCGGCGGTACCTCAACGTCACGATTTGTTCTGATTTGCCCGTGATAACAATATTTTTTTGGTCAATTTGCGTGCAATTTCAGGATTTCGCCACAACTTTCCTCCAAATACGTTAAAGGGGTACTGTACACAGGGATAGACAATTTTTTTATTTACTTCCATTGAAATAACTTTCAAGTTAGATTGTGTTCATGTTATATGAGTTTCGTATAAACCTAATTTACCGAAGAAAATATTGATCTTGGAAACGAATATATTACGATTTCAAAGTACGCGCCATGTTTTTGACCTTCACCGGAGAATACTCAGGTCGCAGGAAGAACCGGAAGTTCATTGTTCACATCTTCAATTGATGTCTTCAATCTCTTCCATCGAACAATCTCACTCCCTATACAAATACTTGACGCTTTATGACTCTTGTTTCTTTCTCTTTTTTTCTTCCGAATCGGTTATAGCGGCCTTTCTTTTGCAGGTAACATGTTTGATGTTTTGTTTGCAACTCAATAATGTTCGCGAACGGCCGTCGATAAAAGACACGCAACAGATACGATTTCAAGAACGGTAACTCGTACTGGCATAATACTCCATTTTATGACTCCAGCCATAAATTAATTTATATTAAATAATTCAATTTTACTTTTGTGATAGCCTGTTAACAGGAACGTTTTCAGTAGACATCGTCGACTCAAATTAGTTATTTTAAAATATACTATTGATATTAGATCGCTATTGTTACCGGGAATTTATTGAAATTGGGGTACAGTACCCCTTTAAATGTGGACACGCTGACATAAATTTAGCACCCACCGATTAAGACTAATATTGTCACAAAACACCACGCACACTAAAATATAGGTCGACTAATTTTAAAGGCATTTACTCACCGTTTTTCTTAACTAACCCGAGACAATTTAGTCTCACGGAAGTCGCGTCCGCCGTTACTTATCCGGTCCTCTTTACACGGATGACCAGCGTGATGTCACATCCATTCCAATCGTCGGTCGGCCGGGCAGATATATTATAGAGTTACCCTTCCTAGTTTGCTATAGTTAGTGTTTGAGTGTGCGTCCGAACTCCAGTCGGTGGTCATGAAATGTCAGATATTCAAATGGTTAGATTGTTCATCACTTATAGCGACTACTCTTAAAGTGACATGTAATGTTCGCGATTGACTGTTATACCTGACTTGATTTAAAGGGAACCAATGCACTCGTAGTGTGTATATATGTGTGCAAAAATATAAATGTCTGTAAAAACTTCACCACCAGTCGAAGAACATGGAGATACACACACTTTGTTCTTATATTAATTATTGATAGCTCTCCAATAACGAAAGTTTGCGTTATCAAACCATTGTTATATAAACAAAACTGTTGCAGTGATTTGTCAACAAACTTAACTAATCGAGCGGTATGTTCAAATATTTTAGTCTGAATATGGTTTTCAGAATAGATATGTTTTCGATGCTTTCACCTTTTCCCATGTTTAAGTCATGTTTGGTTAACTTTAAATGGTATCGTATTGCACCAATTGAACTGGTATCGGTAATACGCCTGTCACAAACTCGCGGCCATATTGGATCCACCATGTCCGGTTCCGTGGTTTTACTTAGCTTTCCATATATGGAAGTCATGAATAATTCAAAAGCTTCATATATGGAAATGCTACTTCAAAACTTTGACATGTAGCACCAAAAACACGGAACCGGGGCTGGATGAATATATGAAACCACGGAACCGGACCTGGTGGATCCAATATGGCCGCGAGTAAGTAACGTGGCCTATTGCACAGTAACAGTAATGTTTACATAACAACACAGACTACCTGCCTATATATATATACCTTAACATGCATACAGACCTGTTCCGACCCTATCAAATTTCACGTTCATTTATAAATGAAGGTTTCTGTACACTAAAGGTATGGTATCGTTTGCAACCCACGCAAGGAAATGAGATTTCCATTGTCATGAAATAAGCAACAAACTTATTTTGAGGTTCAAATGAGCTATGTCCGTTCAAGCCATAGCAAATAAACTACTGCAGCTGTACAACAAAGGGTTTACCTCATCTCAGTCACAATGTCGACACTTTGGAGGTATAGTCGTTCTGATGGTAGTGTTTGCTATTGACGCGAAGATCAAAACATACACACCCTTGGCCAAGTGGTCCTGCTGAATTGCTTTGATGCGGGTAGGGAAAACTGATGCCGTTACGAAAAAGTGCCATTATTAGTTTGGCTAATCCGAGCGATTTGAAAAAAAACAATACAGTGTATGTATGAAACATTCAAGAACATATATATTTTTGATAAAATATAATAATACATGCGCTGGTGTTTCTAAAACGACGTGAATAACCATCTTGGTTATAATCGATTTTCAACAACTAATACAATCAGTATTAACCCTTTGAGTGCCAGGTCCGATTTTTGTATCGACCCATATACCCTGTGCCAATGCATTCTCTTATATATGCGAGTCGACCATAGGTCGCCTCGCATATATAAGAGAATGCATTGGCCTAACCCAAAAATAAAAAATAAAATAAAATCATTTTATTAGGGCACTCTACAGACCATAAATTAGGGCCGATGAGATCGGCCCCTGGCACTAAAAGGGTTAAACATATTTCGCAATATATGTTTTTGAATGTTTGATAAGCATACTGGCTTTTCCTGATACGTTCAGAATATCGAACACCGCGAAAACGACAAATTAAAAAAATTTATAACGGTACTTTTTGTTAACAGCATCACTTTGCCCTAACAGCATCATATAATTAATTCAGCAGACTCAACAGCATCATAGCGCATTAGTAGGACAACTTGACCAGGGGTGATACAGGCAGTATATTGCTGGGATTATATGATATGAAGACACTCACGAGGGGTGAAGAAAAGGGAGCCTTTATCGGCCATTTCGACCATCCAAGTGTTAGCCCCCCCCCCCCCCAACACCAATTATATAAAGACACCCACTATACTTCGCTATCGTCTGGTGAAGATCAAAGACAGTCTGACTGCAGTCAAACACGTATTAAGAGATCGTGAGATAATTAATAGTCATAATCTGTACTAATCAATTACATCATAACTTTGCCAGAGGTGGTTTTATTGAACCACAAGGTGCTATTATTAAAGATACATGGTGTGGCTGTTATCTTGGGGGTAAGAAATAGACCATCAAAGTGTTAACGATTCCCCGACTGAATATATATAAACACCTCTAAAAAGTACCCCCCCCCCCCCCCCTTTAGCTCATATATTATTCGTTCGATATTTTGAAGGAATTGAGAACATGGTAAACGCAGTACATTGTGGGAGTCAACTATTCCGACAATTTTCTAACCTTAATGTTGCTTAATTGGAGAATTTGTCATTTTCAAAAATCTCACATTCAACTTTGCCGCTCAACATAATCGCGTGTCGATGTGTTAATTGCGTGATCAGTGGTTGTTAAGTGTCACCGCGGGAGATTTTCTTGAACTGACCAGTTATCAGTCTGTAGAAATTTAGGAGCATGATTTTGAACTACCACCATATCTGGTCCACTGCATTCACTCGAAATGACCCCTGCCATTATGGCAGACAAAAAAAAAGTGTTGTCGCCTGTTGTCGCCATATATTTGTTAAAGGCAAAAAAAAAACCCTCACAAATCAGGTCGCTCGAAGGATGTGTGTTTCGTCGAATGGGATAATAAAACTCGGCCACTTTCAATAAACTGGCTTCGAGAAAGATCGCTTAAAAATTAGACTTCACGTAGCCAGTTTCTTGACAATTAGTTTTCTTGTTGCAACGAGTGACACGGAGTGATACGGAGATGTTTACAACAAACAAATATATGGCGATATAACCATGCATTGCTTGGTCCGCCATTACGGGACAAGTACCCTTTCGAGTGAATGCAATGTACCAAATATGGGGGTGGTTCAAAATCACGCCCCTAAGTTCCCACAACTGCTTAATATCAAGAAAAGCACAAGCAGTAATAAGGCCGGGACACTTTTAGGCCGGCGCACACTGGAGCCCGATTGTTGAGCCATCGGTCTCTGAGACCGATTGCTCGGGCGTCGCTGTACCGCGCACACTAGCGGGTCAGAATGCTCAGCACTTATTGACCTTATCGCCATCAACCATAAGCACGTGACTTACTATCGACAGGTGGTCGCTCATGTGATACGGGCTTGTTGATTTGCATACAAAATGGCACCGCTGTCGTAACTTGATTGATCAGACTCGCACTGGTAGCTCAGCAAACGGGCTCGCATCCGCGCAAACTTGAGCAATTTGCCTCACGAGTCGAGAAAATATCAAACATGCTTGATGTGCGAGTCCGATTGCTCTGATCAATCGAGCTCATATATCAAGCATGTTTGATATTTGCCGGACACACCTGTAGCCAAATTGCTCAGAGACCGATAGCGCAGCAATCGGCTCCAGTGTGCGCCGGCCTCAAGAAGCACTGATCACCCAGTTATCCGATCAACAGGCAATTCTGTTGACTGTCAAAGTTGAAAATTGGATTTTTGAAAACGGCACATTTTCCAATCAAGCGACATTAAGAAGAAGGTTAAAAAATCGTCCGGATAATTGAATCCTACAATGTACTGCAATTACCATGTTCTCAATTCGTTCAAAATTTTAATCGGGCGAATAACATAGGAGCTACTTGATGTTATATGGCGGGGGGGGGGGGGGGTTGCTTGCTTTTTGTATTTGTTACTATATTTCAACCAATTTTACAGTTTGGTGTAAACATTTCTTTCCCCGTCGGTACGTTCCAGTTACAATACAAGTTACATCTGGTAAATCAACGAGAAATCGAATTTGGCATCAAGCGGATCGATGCTTATGGTGGTGTATAATAAATTCGGTGGTAGTATATGGTATGTGAAGAATAGACATCTTTCGCACAATGACTAAGAATCACGAATAGCTTGTAGTGGTCGTAAATATTTCGGACGGTCCAAAAACCTTTTCGCAGATCTGATGACTACGAGTCCGTTTGTGAGAAAATTGTGGCGTTCAAACTTCTTGCCACTCGCAATAAGGCGATATCGTGCTGTTTGTCGTGATTATTTTGTACTTAATTGTGTTGTTATCAGGTCATATATAGCTTAGATATTTGTGTTTCGCAAGATTCTTTTGTTTCACGCGCGGCGAGGAACGATTTGTTTTGCATCTATGAGATATAAATTAAGGCCAAATGGCGATTACAATTTAAGATGGAGATGCACGTTTTGCACAAATACAACCAAATATGGCAAGAGATTTTCAACAAAGAATTTCTCTGGATCTATCTGGTGAAAAATCTTGAATTTCACATTTCATCATCTTCATTGTTTGAAGAATCTGAGCAATGATTAAGAGGTGACAAAAACAATGGATTTTAATACATTTGAGAGTTTGAAAATATAATTTTCTTTGTTGTCCCTTTCGGTACCAAGAACTGCTAGAATAATTAATAATATCACACAACACTCCAATCACCAATCATCTTATTGTCTTGGCTCCATGAGAGGAGGCTTAATTTGTATCAATATGTGGAGTTAGATTTTTTTTAATTACATAATATAGTGTCATACTCCCATATATTATAATGAAGAATAAAGCAGTCACAAATTTCCAGCCCAATGAAAACACACGTTGATATGTAATGTGATCCACTCAAGTCTCAAGCAGTGCACAATCAACAGGAAATTAAGCCACAGTAAAGATATATGGTGGTAAGCTTTAACTTGGTCATGAAGCCATAACCCAGAACTAATCTCAGCCCAATTTTTCGTTGAACAACATGAATGACATGAAACTATTCAAATATAGAAAACTATTTGTTGGTAGTTGTCTTCTAAGTGAAAATAATCATAAAATGTCATGAATCAAGAAAAATTAAGTCTCCTCTCATGATCTTCAGATATGATATCATGGATATATGAACTGCACTTTTTAAACAGATTTAATTTACAGAAGTTCTTGGTACATGAAAACGCAGTGATGAAAACGGTGAAGTTTTAATATTGTCCATGCCATAAAAGTGAGTAAATGAGTTTATAATAACCGATTGTTCTTACATATTGTATCACAATAATCGCTTGTACCAAATTTCACAAATAAATTCATGACAGATTTTGAGAAAAACCATTTAGAAATACCAGGAAATTTTGGCCAAAGGTGCATCTGACCCTTAAGAACACAATCTCATAGTCAACTGCCAAATTGAGGACCAGAGAAACGATTACGATATGATGTATTTGTGAGTTTTATTGAAACACCGAAACCGTACACATGTTATATCGTCGTTTCGGATATGGAAAAACAACTGATAGATTCGTTCAGCGAAAGGTGTCTAACGTTAACTTATAGTTTCGCCCTTAACTGGTTCATAATACCACGTGACATTCGCCTGGTGCGGGTATACCCTAAATAGAATCACCGGACCGTGGCCATTCCCGACCACAGCAATGCATTCTTTTTTCAAGATATGCTTGTTTCGATGACCAAACAAATTGACGAAATTTCATGGCGTATAATGAGGTTTCAAACCATTACGTGCGTTTAAACATGGTAGCTGTCACTTTCCGTGGATCGACATAGGTCAATACACATGAAATAAGCATGAACTGACTTCCTATACGTATTAGAAAATTTATTAAAATGAAAGAAATGATCGCACCGGGTCACATCAACACTAAAGAGTGTTATAGTTCGGGAGCCCGCATATGTTCTATTTACACTTTTGCATACAAAAGGTTTGACCCCCTAAAGTTGGTACCAATAATGGAACATTCTGAAAAACCGATTTCTTAAGTTGCGCATTCCTGGGGTTTAGGGGCTGCTGAACCCCAAAAAGTGCCAAAAATCACTTCTATTTACACTTCCGCGTACATCGATGAATTTTGGTTTGTTGATACTCCTAAGTGTACTGATTAAGAAAACACAACTTAAGAAAGGGATTTTCCTGGGGTTTTCAGATAAGAAAGGGTGTCCCATGCTGAACCCCAAAACGTGATTTTTCACTTTTTATTTACACTTTCGCGTACATCCATAATTTTTGGTCTCAAAGTACTTTGATATATACTAATTATAAAAACACAACTTAAGAAGCAACTTTTCCTGGGGTTTTAAGATAAGAAGGGGATCATCGGGTCACCCCTCAAAACGTAAAAAAATAACTTTTATTTACATGATTGCATTCGTCCAACGTGTGTGTATGTGCGCACACCCCTGGAACGTTGCACTATTACAACCAATACATCCCTAAATCGATACGATCAACTTAAGAAATATATATTCATGTCGTTTTCTGATGAGAACGAGACTTGTTACCACCCCCCCCCCCCACAACTCGATCCATTTTCTAGAACTATAAGTGAGCCAGTTTTATGAAAATAATAGCTGGAAAATATAGTAAAATGTATACAAATGTATATATGGAACTGGTTGAGTAATGTAACTTTATGTTGTGTTTTGTATATTAACTGATCATTGGAGCAATTAAATATGCAATTATTGGGGTCCTAACCCCTTCCGATCCCTCAAAAATTTGATTGTACAGAATGCGGTGTAAAATGTTACCCAAAGAAATCACAATTAGGATTCTAGTCATATTTCAACAAGAAATGAATAGAACTTTGTAATGTGAGTGAGGCATATAATTACCTATGCATATTCCAAATCACTGGAAATAAAATTCTTACTTTGGGCTCAAAATGTGTTGATGTATAAAATTGGCCATTCTGCATTCTTTACATTGAATACTAACATGTCTGATGCACCATGGTTAATTGTTACTATTTTCACCACTGACATCGTCACAAATATTGGACTTTTCTCTAAAAAACTTGACATAAATATTGGCAAAAATTCAGTTTTCAGGTTTGGACCATTTTTTTCAGGTAAAATATAACTATCTTTGGATTGAAAGGTGTTTATTGTTTTGGTCTATCTTAAATGTGTCACACTACGGTTTTTATAGACCAAATCGCTCAAGATGGCTTCCAAAATGGCAACCAAATTTGTAAAATGCTAATTTTTTACATATATCCCGAACATTCTCTGCATTATACGAAAAGGTAGCAAATTGTGACTCACTTGGTTATTATACGTGTTAGTTAATTAACTGACAACTACATGTTCTATTCCCAATTGTCCCAGTTCCGTGTGGGGCATGACAAATTCATTTTAAAGTATGTAATTTTGCCGAGAACCTATTTTGGTGATTTTGGCCATATTTATTGAAAGGAAATGGGCAGAACTTTGAGACAGAACTGAGATGGACCATACTCTTTGGCTATTCTGGTCCATTATGATAACAAAAATGTCTACAGGATACAGTGTGGATGCCAAGATCGTAGCCAGGGAGTTACTCTGTGATCATATGTGAGGTGAATAGGTATACAGAGAGTTATTGTATGTCATGACTGACGTGAGTAGGGATACAATGAGTGACTATATGGTTATAAGTGGGTTGTCCACGGTAAGATGCATCTAGGTATACAGGGAGAGGTCATGGTCAGGTGTGAGGTGAATCGGTATGCATGGAGTGACTGTATGGTGTATGATTGTGTATATCCAGTACGGGTGCATCCGGTGTGCCTGTATGGTCATTAGTGTGGTGTATGGATATAGCTACATGGTCATCTATGTGTTGATTATGTATATATGGAGTGACTGTAAGGTCATGGGTTGGATGTACATGTGTTGTATGTATGATCATGGATGGGGTGTGTGGATAGGTAGGTAGGGAGTTTATGGTTACGGGTAATGTGTATAGGTATACATGGAATGACTGTACGGTCATGATTGAATATGAATACCTGGAGTTAGCTGGGTGGACATTATCGAGCGTGTGGGTACATAGGGGGTGTCCTTGTGGTAACGGGTGGGATGTATATTTATATATATCGTATTATCATTGGTGGGTGTATAGGGCGTGTATGATTATACAGTGAATTGCTGAATTGTCATGTGTGAGGTGTATATGCCAGTATGGATTGTTTGATTGGTCGTATGTGCGGGTTTTTTTGTATATCTGGAAGGGCTGAATGGCCATTAGTGAGGGTTACATGTATACATGGAGTGAATCTATGGTCTAGTGTGGGCTGCATATGTATATCGAGTGGTTATATGACTATGTGTGTCGAATAGGTATACATGTAGTGACTGTGTTGTTAATGGTGAGATGAGTACATGTAGGTATACAAGTAGTGACTGTATGATCATAAATGTATTGGACATATATACAGGGGGAGGCAGGCGTATGAGTATACATGTACCTGGTGTTCATGTTTGGTGACTCGTGTCGCTATAGTCATGTGTAGGTTATACCAGTACACACACGTGTTGCTTTATTGTCATGGGCGAGGGATATGTGTATATAGCGAGTGGCTATATGGCCATGGATGAGGTGCATATATACAGGTATACAGGGGATGACCTTATGGCCAACGGTGAGATGAGTCGGTATACATGGAGTGACTATATGGTTATGGGTCATGTTTAGGAGTATACCCGGTGTGCCTGCATTGTAACGCGTGGATGTATGGTCATCCGTGGTCATGGGCCAGGTGTACACGTGGGTAACTATATTGTTATGTCTGTGGTGTTTATGTATATATGTAATGACTGTGTGATAATGGGTGGCTATCGCTTTCCACGATATGACATAACCTCTCTATTGATTAACATATCCTTGAGTTATTGTGGAAAGCGATAGCCACCCAAGGTACACATGCACAACCCACCCATTACCCCAGTCACTCCATATGTACATAAACACCACACAAATGACAACATAGTCACCCACGTTATACACGTACATGTATTAGTACACCTGATCATACAGCCATACTTGGTTATACCCGTACATACCACAAATGAGATACAGCCACGAGTCACCATGCATGACCACCAGGTATACACCTACACCCGACCACTTAGTCACTCTGTGTATACATATTCACTACATTCACGATCATACAGTCACTCATTGTATACATATTCACCTCACCATGGACCATACAGTCACTCATTGTATACATATTCACCTCACCATGGACCATACAGCCACTACATGTATACATATTCGACATACCCATGACCATGGAGTCAATCCAGGTATATATATGCACATCACCAATGGTGAGCCCTTCCAGATATACCAATATCCGCACATACGACCATTCATAAGTTCCATACTTGCCATACTCATACACGCCATCCATGATAATAAATCTACTCCCCATACACCACCAATGATAACACATCCACAACATATATAAATATACGTCCCACCGTTACCAACATGGCACTCCCTATATACCCACACATCATTCATGACCATACAATAACTCCCTGTATACCTATTATCCTCATCTATGATCATAACTCCCTGGCTACCATCGTGGCTTATCCAGTTGATAATTTTTTATCATAATGGGCCAGAATACCCACATATAATGGTTCATCTCAGTTTAGTCTCAAAGTTCTGCCCATTTCCTTTCAATAATATGGTTCTCCGCAAAATTCCATACTGCAACTTTAAAATGAATTTGTCATGCCCCATACGGAACTGGGACAAACATAATAGAACGTAGTTGTCAGTTAATTACATTGTAACTAACACGTACAATAACCAAGTGAGTCACAATTTGCCACTTTTTTTTTCGGATAACGCAGAGAATAATGTTCGGGATATCTTAACTTTTAGCTTTTTACAAATTTGGTTGCCATTTTGGAAGCCATCTTGAGCAATTTAGTCTATAAACACCGTAGTGTGACACATTTAAGATAGACCAAAACAATAAACACCTTTCAATCCAAAGATAGTTGTATTTTACTTGAACGAATGGTCGAACCCTGAAAAGTGAATTCTTATGTCCAATATTTCTGGTAAATGTCAGTGGTGACAAACTGACAATAGTAAATATGATCCATGGTGCATCAGACATGTTAGTATACAATGTATAGAAAACAGATTAGTCAATTTTGTACATCAACCACAACTTGTAAGCGATTGCAGGACACCCTGGGGCAATATTTACCATTTTCCATATTTTAGCGGCCATTTTCGCAGCCATTTTGAGCCAAGGTAAGATTTATGGTTCCAGAGATTTGGAATATTCATAGGTAATGATATGCCTCACTTAAATTACAATTTTCTTTTCATTTCTTGTTGAAATATGACTAGAATCCCAATTGTGTTTTTTTTTTTAATTTTGTACTGCGTTTTGTAAAATACAATTTTTGAGGGATCGGAAGGGGTTAGGACCCCAATAATTGCATATTTAATTGCTCCAATGATCAGTTAATATAAAAAACACAAAATAAAGTTGCACTACTCAACCAGTTCCAAACAGCATGAATTGATCTAGAAGTTATTTGTGAAAAAATGTCATATTTTCAACTTCCGGCAGCCATTTTGGCGGCCATCTTGAATGGTGAGTTTCAATTTTGGCCTAAAAAAGTGTCATTATGTCTTAGCTTCACGAAAATATATACATTTGTATACATTTGACTAGATTTTCCCGCTATAATTTTCATAAAACTGGCTCACTTATAGTTCTAGAAAATGGATCGTGTTGTGGGGGGGGGGGGGGGGGGGGTAACAAGTCTCGTTCTTATCAGAAAACGACATGAATATATATTTCTTAAGTTGATCGTATCGATTTAGGGATGTATTGGTTGTAATAGTGCAACGTTCCATGGGTGTACGCACATACACACACGTTGGACGAATGCAATCATGTAAATAAAAGTGATTTTTTTACGTTTTGAGGGGTGACCCGATGACCCCCTTCTTATCTTAAAACCCCAGGAAAAGTTGCTTCTTAAGTTGTGTTTTTATAATTAGTATATATCAAAGTACTTTGAGACCAAAAATTATGGATGTACCCGAAAGTGTAAATAAAAAGTGAAAAATCACGTTTTGGGGTTCAGCATGGGACCCCCTTTCTTATCTGAAAACCCCAGGAAAATCCCTTTCTTAAGTTGTGTTTTCTTAATCAGTACACTTAGGAGTATCAACAAACCAAAATTCATCGATGTACGCGGAAGTGTAAATAGAAGTGATTTTTGGCACTTTTTGGGGTTCAGCAGCCCCTAAACCCCAGGAATGCGCAACTTAAGAAATCGGTTTTTCAGAATGTTCCATTATTGGTACCAACTTTAGGGGGTCAAACCTTTTGTACGCAAAAGTGTAAATAGAACATATGCGGGCTCCCGAACTATTATCTTTTAGATATTCCATCCACGGTCACATAAAGAGCGTTCACTTCTGAGTCCAACGGAGTCAGTTACAATCTGTTGATAAATGTCTACCAATATACCACGACAGTGAGTTTTTCTGGTGGGATATAAAGTCCGCATATCAGTATTCTATGTATTTATCGAGCCATATTTCAAAGCCACATGGCGTTTTGATGTTGAGACCCATATTGTACCTAGACATGTTCGTTTGTGTCACATTCCCGTCCGGTTCTGGGGATCAAAATAGTTTAAATTTACAGGGGCCGATTTTACACCAAATATGTCTAACTGACTATTCAGCTTTCCAGACAAGAGAAAAAAGAAAAATACTTGCATTCACATTTGTGTGACACAGGCATCGTGAAACTCCACATATGAATCCATCAGTTTTAAAGATGGATTATCTCTTCATATAACAAATTTGAATAGTTGCCTGGGTATAAAATAATAACTATGAATTGAAGACCCCTCTCCGGAAACGCTTCTATCAATTAAAGATACGGGCGGCGTTGGCGGTGGGTATGCTGTTAAAATATTCAGCTCCGTCAAAAACCGCCATAAACAGAAAGAATAGTAAAATATAGACATACCTTGTTCTTATACCAATCAGATATATGGCATAAACAGTACGTTATTGTCAAATGTTTTTCCTTTGGTATGTAAACAAAAGCAAAAAAAAAAACCTTACAGAATCTGGCTTTTGTTTAGATCCGGATATGGTAAACATAAAGAGTGTTATTTGTTACTGTTTTCCTGATATGGAAATAATAAAGAGCGTTTATATCATTTGTGTGTGATTAACCGGACAGGGGTCTTCGATTCACATGTAATATTGTATACCCCGGTAACTACACATGTCTACAAAGAGATAGACCATCTTTAAGCTGAAAACGAGTACATTGAAACAAACTTCAGCCCAAAATTTACTCGACGGGGAAGTCGTGTGAGATTGCCGATAATAATTTAGGAACTTTCTTTTTATCTACTGATTTTGGGAAACGGAAGCATGGACGCTCTTTATCAGGACCGATTATTGACAATATAATGATTGTAAGTCTCTGTTTCTCAATATCCGTTATGTACTGATTTGGATTTTGGATACAGTGAGAATAAAGCATAATATATCTGCCTACAAAATAAGATTTTCCCGCTATAATTTTCATAAAACTGGCTCACTTATAGTTCTAGAAAATGGATCGTGTTGTGGGGGGGGGGGGGGGGGGTAACAAGTCTCGTTCTTATCAGAAAACGACATGAATATATATTTCTTAAGTTGATCGTATCGATTTAGGGATGTATTGGTTGTAATAGTGCAACGTTCCATGGGTGTACGCACATACACACACGTTGGACGAATGCAATCATGTAAATAAAAGTGATTTTTTTACGTTTTGAGGGGTGACCCGATGACCCCCTTCTTATCTTAAAACCCCAGGAAAAGTTGCTTCTTAAGTTGTGTTTTTATAATTAGTATATATCAAAGTACTTTGAGACCAAAAATTATGGATGTACGCGAAAGTGTAAATAAAAAGTGAAAAATCACGTTTTGGGGTTCAGCATGGGACCCCCTTTCTTATCTGAAAACCCCAGGAAAATCCCTTTCTTAAGTTGTGTTTTCTTAATCAGTACACTTAGGAGTATCAACAAACCAAAATTCATCGATGTACGCGGAAGTGTAAATAGAAGTGATTTTTGGCACTTTTTGGGGTTCAGCAGCCCCTAAACCCCAGGAATGCGCAACTTAAGAAATCGGTTTTTCAGAATGTTCCATTATTGGTACCAACTTTAGGGGGTCAAACCTTTTGTACGCAAAAGTGTAAATAGAACATATGCGGGCTCCCGAACTATTATCTTTTAGATATTCCATCCACGGTCACATAAAGAGCGTTCACTTCTGAGTCCAACGGAGTCAGTTACAATCTGTTGATAAATTTCTACCAATATACCACGACAGTGAGTTTTTCTGGTGGGATATAAAGTCCGCATATCAGTATTCTATGTATTTATCGAGCCATATTTCAAAGCCACATGGCGTTTTGATGTTGAGACCCATATTGTACCTAGACATGTTCGTTTGTGTCACATTCCCGTCCGGTTCTGGGGATCAAAATAGTTTAAATTTACAGGGGCCGATTTTACACCAAATATGTCTAACTGACTATTCAGCTTTCCAGACAAGAGAAAAAAGAAAAATACTTGCATTCACATTTGTGTGACACAGGCATCGTGAAACTCCACATATGAATCCATCAGTTTTAAAGATGGATTATCTCTTCATATAACAAATTTGAATAGTTGCCTGGGTATAAAATAATAACTATGAATTGAAGACCCCTCTCCTGAAACGCTTCTATCAATTAAAGATACGGGCGGCGTTGGCGGTGGGTATGCTGTTAAAATATTCAGCTCCGTCAAAAACCGCCATAAACAGAAAGAATAGTAAAATATAGACATACCTTGTTCTTATACCAATCAGATATATGGCATAAACAGTACGTTATTGTCAAATGTTTTTCCTTTGGTATGTAAACAAAAGCAAAAAAAAAAACCTTACAGAATCTGGCTTTTGTTTAGATCCGGATATGGTAAACATAAAGAGTGTTATTTGTTACTGTTTTCCTGATATGGAAATAATAAAGAGCGTTTATATCATTTGTGTGTGATTAACCGGACAGGGGTCTTCGATTCACATGTAATATTGTATACCCCGGTAACTACACATGTCTACAAAGAGATAGACCATCTTTAAGCTGAAAACGAGTACATTGAAACAAACTTCAGCCCAAAATTTACTCGACGGGGAAGTCGTGTGAGATTGCCGATAATAATTTAGGAACTTTCTTTTTATCTACTGATTTTGGGAAACGGAAGCATGGACGCTCTTTATCAGGACCGATTATTGACAATATAATGATTGTAAGTCTCTGTTTCTCAATATCCGTTATGTACTGATTTGGATTTTGGATACAGTGAGAATAAAGCACATATATCTGCCTACAAAATTAATGATAGTGATTTCAAGTATTTTTATTTTGCTAAAAGTTACCCTAGGAATGTTCGGTTAATTTAGTATCAAATCGGACCGTGTACATGCTCTTTAGTAAGAGCATCGAAGAAAAACAGAAACGAACAAGATAACTGCTGTTGTTCAACATCTTCATCATGGAAACGAATTATTGTTCTTATGCCAAAGTGGTGTGGCGGTGCCTCTTTCAACATGAGCAATATTTCATGTTGTATCCGTTTTCTTTGTCCTGGTACACATATTCCTGTTGGAAAAACAATAGATCAGCCAGTTTCCATTTTTTATATTTAAATCACACGTCTAATTTTGTTAACAAGGGTATAATATGCCATTGAATGATCCGTTAAGAAGAATATTCATTCAAATATCTCCAACAAACCGTAACTAACGACAATCAGTCTGGTTCTGTGTGGTATACAGAAATACATTATGTATGGTGAATCAATACAATGAGTTGGGAAATCACTAATATTGTTACCAAAATGATAATTTCCACATTCTCCTGTTGATTGCTGGCAACATCTCATATACACCCCGGAGATAAAGCAGACGAATTTGAAATTAGTTACCCAATATTTGACCATAAGTGTTCGATGCTTCCTGACCCATACACAATCATGTCTATCTCGCATCACTATATTTACATGTATAAGAAGAGCAATATTGTTTATAAGCTAAAAGAACCAATTCAGTATTCGAACCGCCCCGCGATATTAATGCAGCTAAATTTTGTTTAGTGTAATTCTCGGAATGGGACTCTTGTGTGTTTCTCTGTCTGCCGTCTGTTATCTGAAGATCACAGCCCTCATTCGAAGAATCTATGTAGACTAATACAAATATTTTACCATTTAATGACATTTAAAATGCAAATTTCAAACTTATGAAGTAACAAAACCCTACGTGACGTATACATGATATGTCTAATCCCATATCAAAGCAACATAAAATGAACTTAAAATAAATGATATAGAGGATCTCCAACGAGATGTTGGGATATTATTTTATGAAACGGGGTTTGATAAATTTGATTCACAACGAGTCGTAGACGAGTTTTGAATAATATTTATCAAACGAGTTTCATAAAATGTTATATCCCAGCATAACGAGTTGAAGATCTTATATATCAAATGAAAAAACTAGAGCTTTATGCCTTTTTAACAAATCAAAATCTTTAAAAGAAGCTGAAAAAATGCATGTAAAATGCATACATGCACGGCGTTGGCTGAGACGCTTCACAACCGCATACGACAGTATTGCGCGCTCTGCCTTGCGACGAAACGTATAATCCCCCAATTTTCCTCTTTGTTTTTGTGCCTATTTTCGTTAGTGCAACGATGTTGGACAATAATTGAACTTTCACGAACAAAGCAATCGTTTTGCAATGTATGGTATTGGTGTCAAGCGCGGCTTTTCTAAATAGTATTAATCCGCGAGGTAATTTTCTTGGCGCGATGCCAATTATCCCGGAACTAGTGAGAGATAAGAAAATATCTAATGGATTTTTCAATGATATTATAGGAGTTTCATGTAATATAGGCATATCTCATTGGACAGTTTAAAATATCTAGTAAATAACTGAGTTTTTCAGAGATTTAAAATGCGAATTATATTAATCAAATAAAAGCATTAAAGATGCATAATCCGATTAAGCCTTCGGGGGTAAAACATATTTGATTCGAGTCGATGTACCCACCTATCAAAGCTCAGAGTTATTAGATATCGATTTTTGAAATCTATTATTTTTCACCATCGAGACTTATTAGTGGCTCAGTAAAAAAGTCGACGGGCCGACGGTCTCGGACCAAATTGTAGGTGAAGATGGATAACTCTAAAATCAAGAGGCTTTGTGTTGATAATAAGGCAAAATTTCGTCGCACAACATGTTGATAAATAACACGTTTCGGACAATTTTATACTATAGTTGACAGTGGTTAACATTATTTTTGGGCAATTAATCGATTATGATAACGGAAGCGACATTTCTAAAAATGTTGTTGTTGTTGTTGTTGGAATCTGATTATATGGGAACCATCGAATCAGATTAAGTACATTTAAACTTAGAACCAACATCTATCAATACAGGTTTACATGTGGTGTAACATAACATATTCTCACGATATACCCATTTCAATTAAATTGAATTTATTGTCGCCGTATAACCTGGTATAACGACATTTAATTGGCAATTATGGCAAACGTGTATGAGAATCTGAAGATCTCATACTGTATGCATACATTTATTGCAAATCTTATTGCAGATATCGCCATGTGCATTCATTATATTAATTCATTCATACATATTTACTACACCCCTTCAACACACACATATATATAGTGTCTATATGATCAAATTGCCTATCATTTCTGATCTACAAGTAATCAGTATCCTCGTATACTTACCACCAGCATCTCCACTTATTAGCGTTTACGAAATTGCCTATTAATTAAAAATATTTGCTGAGTGAATTCTCACGATGCACCAATGCACAATTTGACTTATGTTCTCTTTAATATAACACTCAATTGAATTGACAACCATGACCACAAGTATAGAAATTGTAAGTTGCAAAATTACTTTTCATGCGTCTGTTGCAAATATTGGCTGCGGACACACGTATCACAGTTGCGATGACATAGTAGGTGTGACAATTTATTATGTTGGAGTTTGGTGACAATGGGTTGTCATAATTAATATGCCATAGCTAGCCATGTCGCCCGTTGCATATTCACACAATGAATCATCCAAAGTTCGTTATAATCAGCCTTTTTCTTGATTTTGGTCCTTGTAGAGTTCGACTTGTTTATTCCAGATACTTTCTCGCAGCTGCGTTTCCTCCAACAGTTCCGACACAGCTTCATCGGTCCACGTGATAATATTAGCGGAATTTATGAGTAAAACTATATACGTCGTACGCAATTGGGGAACTGTCTTAATACGCATGAAATTAATATAAGTGGACAAACATGAAGTGAGATCATATCAACAAAACGCACTACGTGCATGATATGTGAGTGAATGAGGGATTGCCACGGTCGAACACAATTATGGACGATCGATCGTATACAATTGTATATATCGTACAGATTTACAATGTAGCAAAACGTAATGAGTAGAGATAAACCTTGGTGAAACGCAATGGGTTAATTGGTCGAATCGACTCATTGTGTGGTAACTCAGCGGGCAACATGGCTAGCTATGGCACAGAAATATGACGACCAATTGTCACAAAACTGCACCATAATAAATTGTCAAACCTACTTTACCATCACTACCGTGGTACGTGTGTCCGCAGCCATTAGGGTGCTGTCATTGCTTACTTACACTATCCCTATCCAAATATTGTCTATCATAAAATGTATAACATACTTCCACGACTGATAAATATCTCCTTTCTGTTCTTTTTCAGAAATTAAAAACATGGTTTCCAATTGTGATATATGAGGGTTCAAAGTCGATGCATTTCATGTGACACATCGAACGGCAACTATTACACTATGTTGATGATTAAAGTTATTAACAAAGATAAGTGTGTTCAAATTTACAGTGGCGAATTATTTTATCGCTGCGAGTGCCAGTCGAGCCGAAAAAATAGAGAAGATGGATATCGAACTGAAACTACAATACATTGACCACGGAACCAAACGGTTATTAAAATCTCCAGATACAAGTGACGAAAAGGTCAATTAAACAAACTAAAGCTGATACTGATGTGACGTTTTATAACAACAATAAGTTGACAGTCGGGTTGATGATCAGGAAAGCCATCTCTCACCCAACCCTAGGCACACAAACACTGTCCTTGGTATGTCTACTATATATACCACTGTACTGAACTTACCATGCAGTCTTACATATCAACCTGTTCTGTCAGTCGGGGTTTAAGAGACTTTGAAGCTTGTATTTTTAGCGGCTGATGATCCCACTGGGACAGATATGTCTAACATTTTTCGTGTTAAAGACACGGTTGGCCTTGGCGGTGGGTATCCTGTGAAAATATCTCCACCCGTCAAAAAACCGCCACAAACAGAAAGAACATAAAAATGTAGATAGACTTTGTCCGTATACAAATAAGAAATATCGCATAAACAGTATGTTATGGTCATATGTTTGACCATTGTTATGTAAACAAAAGCATAAAAAGTAACTTTTCTGGTGTTTGTTTATATTATGATGGTAAACATAAAGAGCGTTCTTTGTTGGTGAATACCTGATATGGAACTAATAAAGAGCGTTTATGCCATTTGTGTGTGATTAGCCAGTAGCATTGTGCTGTCTTCTGTAACACAATCAGGCTCTTGCTTAGGTAAAATATAGTAGGTCTTTATGATAACATGCTGTTTACGCGATGGTCATGGTGTATATGAACGAAACTGTATGCGTTTTAATGTTTTTCTGTTTACGGTGTTTGGAACAAATATGAATATTTTCGACAATTAAGGCCGCACGTGCCTTTAACCCTTTACCCAACAGAACGCCCAGAAACGCCCTAACAGCCTAAATTATCTTCGGTCTGTCTCAATAAAACCATGGAAATATGGGTATCATTGGAACCGGCTCATTGAGCACATTGTGATAGTTACAGTTATGCCCTGTGCCAATGCATTCTCTTATATATGCGAGTCGACCATAGGTCGCCTCGCATATATAAGAGAATGCATTGGCCTAAAAAAAACTTTTTTTTAACACTTTTTACCATTTTTTCTTTAATATGTGTTAAGCCAATGCATTCTCTTATATATGCGAGGCGACCTATGGTCGACTCGCATATATAAGAGAATGCATTGGCACAGGGCCGTTCTGTTGGGTAAAGGGTTAAAGGTTCTGCAACTGAATCAAACTATCTTACTGTCACTTGCTTTTCAAGTGATACACTGTTTGATTGATTGTTTATTTGCAAAGCCAATATTTAAAGGTACTCAACCCGTAAAGAGGGTCCCCATCTCAACAGATTCCAACAACAACAATCCGATCGGAGGGTCCTATATTACTATTTCTTTGGCTTCGGGGGTAAAAAATATTTGATTCGAGTCGAGGAACCCATCAAACAAAGCTCAGAGTTATTAGATATTGATTTTTGAAATTTGTTATAAACTCGAGATGTGTACTACTAACTGCCGTAATCTGCTCTGGATGTGTTCTCCAAATCTATTCAAACAGACAAGGATGGATAACTCTAAAATCAAGTGGGCCAGATAGTATTCCCGATAATGAAAAATAATAGATTTCTAAAATCGATATCTAACAAATCTGAGCTTTGATGGGTGACTTCCTCGACTCGAATCAAATATTTTTGACCCCCGAAGCCATTGAAATAGTAATTGAGAGGAGTTTTATCGGGTTGAGTACCTTTAAGTTGGAACATGCAACGACATATGTACATAATATACACAAGGCAATCACACATAACATATAAGTCATATCAATAACAATACATAGAAATTATATTGTAATGTAATGTGACATCTAACGTTGTAACCTTTTAGAAATAGTTTTATAAATATGCTTACCCTTTTAAGAAGGCTAAATTTTTCTATTGACAGTAATATAAACAATGAAAGATATTTCTGTTAGGGTTCTCCCAGTAACATTTTGAGATGTGAATTTCGCGCAGAGCTTTTGACATAGGATCATAAAGTGATATTCGTCCCAAGGACTGTTTTCACATGCACGAAGCACATCTATATATTGTCTGCGGAATTTGTGGTTTCTAATTGTCCATCTATTTTTTTTTTACTGGTAATGAGATGGCAAATAAACTAAATAGCGACTCATCTTCACAGACTACTTTGTCTCTGTAAAATATGGCACGCGATGCAGTGGAAGCATCCAGGCTGTCAAAGAGGTTATGTTCATACCGTTTAATCAGTAGCGATTTTATGTTTCCTAACTCTGCTTTGCTAAACGCTGATTGGTTTGTCCACACATTTACCATGTGAACGTCGAGAAGAGTTCCTTCTGTACAAAACATACCCATTTCATCTTATTTTGCAGTTTTGTATCCGTTTCATTAATATAATTATCATACTGACTATATTGAACAGATTGCTGATTTATCAACATGCTTCGAGATTTGTTTCTCTGCTTTAAATTTTGTATTTCAAAGTCTCGAATGGGGTATGCATGATCAATTCGCTGAGTGTGCCCCAAGCCAGAATAATTGCCTCATAAATTGTGACCAATAATGTGGCCTTTTAAGCAGCGGACACAGACAAGACAACTTAGATACCTAATATACAGGCAGTTATACGATATCAGAAAGAAGCGAGAAAAACAACCATAATTCTGAGAATGACAGTATGACAGCGGAAATACAATTAGACCGTGTTTCAGTTCAATCAACTTACGGTCTAAATACTCTAATGGTTAAAATTAATTGTGAAGTTATCGAATAAACTGCACGTTAGCGTCGTGTATCTTAATTGACCAAAATATCTTCAAAATCATTATTCATAATTGGGGAATGATCAAACAGAACAAGTATACATCATAGAATTGTATTTGCAAAGTGCAAAGATATTAAAAAGAAAATAGTATTTTCTCCTAAGCTATGGATATTACGTCACGTGCTGAATAACGATCATTGCAACTTCGAGCAATCGTATATCAGGGGCACTAAACTCGGTCACGTGATGGGTAACGAAACACTCATAACAAATCGCTAATTCTCGCTTCCGATGCTTATTTCTCGAAAACAACAAATATTAGCGAATGAAGAACTATATATTTCTTGTGTCCATTGAACAAAACCGCTTTTAGAAATATAGTCCCGTATAAAGCTGATGCCTCGCACAAATTTCAATCTCTTACTTCTCACCCATTTTCGCGCTGGTGGCTTTTATTGATAACGCCAACACATTTATCCCACTTTCACCAGTAAGAAGCATCTGAACTTTATTTAGAACATTTGTCCATCCGGTATAATAGACAAAAATTGAGAAACTTATTCCTGCATGAATTTCAAAATATATCTTGCAAATTTGCGCACCTATATCCACTCTCTGTGCCTTCAAATGTAATATTGGTAACGCTCGGACAACAGACGAGGCATGATAACGCCCAACACAGTAATATAATATCGGCTAGCTTTATTCACATGGAACAAAGCCGAGAACGCCTACGAGCAATGAACGATTCTACTATCGGACAATATTGCAGGGATAGTCCTACAAATGGAACAGATACATTTTTACGGTATATTATCCATTTACAATAGAAACAAAGTAGGTTTGGAGTTTGGGATGATTCCCGGGAAGATTTGGTAGGGCAGTATGCCCTCCCCTAC
The DNA here is from genome assembly GCA_032622095.1 of Siphonodentalium dalli. Lineage (NCBI taxonomy): Eukaryota > Metazoa > Mollusca > Scaphopoda > Gadilida > Siphonodentaliidae > Siphonodentalium > Siphonodentalium dalli. The sequence goes on from CP136064.1 coordinate 189,859,869, forward strand.
AACCCGCCAATAGAAACAAAGGAACGAATTCCCCGTTATATACACAAATAATTTGTGAAACATGTCATTATTAGAGTTGTGTGAAAACAGTTGTATTATAATGCAATCCAAACCTAATTGTGCCCAGAAAAAAAACTTAATTGTTATGGAGCACAATCGGAACGGTACATGTTTTTCGGGGCACTGATTATTGGTAATTTTTCGGCAAGGGGAGATGGTCAAAGTTGTAATTTGCAATTTCACCTCGCAGATAAAAATTCACAATTGAAAATACTCCATTTGTACCCCTCTAGTTGTAGTTATATATCCACCTAATCCCCCACGTTTCCCAATAGGTGGAAATGTCCACGTCACAATCGAAACTTGAAGAAATTATTCTAATCTATATATATCTCAAACGACATAATTATATTATACTATAAAGAATGGCGGAAAGTCAAACTATCGGTGCAATCTCAACAACACATATTCGGTCTGAAGTATCTGGCTGCTGCTGCCCCCTATCACCACGACCATACGGAACATTTGACTCCTCACCATATATCCGAGTTACAATTGTTGCAGAATAGTTTATTCTTCACCAATAGAAATGGTACAAAGAATGGATCAATCAATACACGATACGATGCCTGCATACAAGACAATAGACAACAGTGTGTGTGCATCCGATTAGGGACAAGACAGCCCACCCGTTGTTCGCCCCCAACGCACGCCCACCGCCACTGAGTTCGGCTCTTAGAGTCGAACAGAGTTCGGCTCTTAGAGTCGAACAGAGTTCGGCTCTTAGAGTCGAACTCAGTAACCCTGGTTATACGATGGTAGCGCACAACGATATGAGCCATAGTTCAGAATCAGCTATGTTCAGATGCTAAATTATGGAAAAGACAGTGTATAACGTGCGGGTGCATCTCAACCGTTTACTCGGGAGAACTACCATGCAGTTTTGTTCATTTAAAAAATTAACAAATTTACTCAGTTTCTTCAACATTGATATCTTTTTCGAGGAGAGCAAGATACGGAATTTTGCGCTGTTAGGATATTTGTGGTATGCCTTCGGGATATACTGCTCTCTTTCGTGAGATATTTCTGTGCAATGAAATATATAGTGCAATTCATCTCCCAACAAGTTCTTATTACAAAGTTTACAGGCTCTTTTGTTACGTGTCGTCCCATTCCAACAGCCTGTTTCGATCGGTAATTGGTGATTACTAGTCCTAAACCTGGCTATGGTGCATGTTCGATCACATATACATTACACACCATTTTATTCAATAACAAAATTACCATAGGTCCAGGTCATTTGTTGAACTTGGTATCTGAACATTTCCCACCAATGATAAATTAAATTCCTCTAATTTCCTCTAGAATATAGTCTAAAATGCATCCAATGAACATAAAGTCAAACCTGTCACGAAATTGTCCTGTCATAGTTCTTCCAAGTTATAGCTGACAAAACACTTCCGCTAGATAACATAGCTATTTTACTGTGGATTGATGTTATCAATTGGTACTGATGCATAAAGAATACAGGGATGCGGTACTCGAATGACGTTAAGTGGCAAAAAGCAAGACGGTACACATTGATGACGTGGATATTTATATTTCGAAACACTGTAACCAGGTCTGGCACATCCTATACTGATTACGTATAGTTATATTTATCGATAAGAGTTGAATGTGGATATCGCCGTTTCGTGAATTTGATAGAAGGTGCATAACGAACATAACGTATTTTACAAAAACGAACCAAACACAGCGTCGCAAAAGATTGTACCATGCATGCTTGTTTCTCCGTGCATGTGAATGATTAATCATGGTGCCATACATGTATGTCACGGTAAGGAAGTCAATTAGCACTGGTATTGGTATAGATATTGCAATTGTATTAGGTATAAAATAATAAAGACCAATGTCCGAAAACGCTTCTATCAATTAATATTGATTTTATTTCAAATAATTTATTATAAAATGAGATGATTTGATGGGACACTTTATTGTTCTATTTTAGAACGGACCATTCAGGCCATACTATATAGCGATAGAGATCTTTAGGGTGTTCCCATAGCTATGCTCCGAACGTCAACTGACACATATTTAATGTTTGTATTGTTTTATTACATAGTCATAAGCGACAATGAGTCTAATTAACGTTTATTTGTGACAAAATTACACAATAACATTTCTGGTCTCTGTTAACAGTAACACTATTGTTCGTTAACTAAACGACCACACGTTTTTAGACCAGAAGATATTCGATTATAATCAATATTAATCGATAGAAGCATTTCTTGACAGGGGTTTTTGGTTCATATCTAATATTTTATACCCCGGTGACTATATAACACATGTTTACACAGAGATAGACCATCTTTAATGACACTTAGAAAGGCTTAGTTGTGCGATTATTGAATAAAAAGCTTGCGCAAAAGGCCGCACAGAATTATATATGGATAACGAAGCTTGGTCTTCAATCGATGTGTAATTTATGTGTACAATACAGTAATAAGTGGAGATATCGTTTTAACCCAATGAAAACACACGTTATCGTCTTTAATGAAACAGACAATGAAGCATCTAAAGCGAAAAGATGTTGGCACCTTGGAAAAAGCCAAATAATGGAAACAGATGAAGTAACACATTTGGGGATACCTCTCAATAAGTCCCGCTTGATGAGCTCTTTCGTAGAAACCATTGTTGATAAAATCAGATCAGTTTACTTTATGTTGTCCAATTGTGGCGTGTACTCAGGTTGTTTGGCACCTATTAGCTCTAAGAAAATTTATGAATCAATTGTTTTACCTATAAAGGGTTGTACGGTTCAGAAATACTCGCCGGTCTAAATTCAACAGACTATAATCGCCTTGAAAAAATTCATAGGATGTGTTTGAAGCACATCCAAGGTTTTCATACAAGAACCAGAACTGATATGGCATTGGGTTTCATAGGAATGCCACCACTGTATCCAATCAACGTGACTGGGATAATAGAGTATCATCCGACACCGAATTTTCACGTTTTTTTGCGATCCACCTGTTCTTTCTAATCTATGGCGCATTTGTCATAAGCATCCTCGCGATAAACATAAATATGTGCTTGTTGTGCAACTTATATGTTCATCAAATAACTCAATGCAACAAATGTGAAGTGACCATATCGGATCTAGCGGAGCATCTCGTGGAATCATGCAGATTTCTCACATCTATACGAAACAATATATGGTATGATATCATAAATATATTCGGAATTTCATTTTATCACGTACTAGATAACATGAGCCCGGAGCAAATTATTCATGTGTTTTTGGGTCATATGCCCCTCACATTAGAACCATTCGTCGAAGACAAGCTTGAATATGTGCAATTTTTTATTAACGCTACTTACTCACTGTGGTGTCGATGGTCGGATAATGTATGTCAGGATTTATATGTCGCACGGTAACATTTGCCACATTTTCCGCTGTTACGACTGAAGGTCTATCCGCCATATATATAAATCAACAGTTTTGTGGAATCTGGTTTGTTAGTCCAGCCCGAGTACACCGGAACACTGAATGATTTGGGGCAGCTGTAGACCGCAATGGGGGGCACACATATATGCATCCCTGCGGCTTGCACAACTCCTTATACATCAAGTGTTCCGGTGTGTCTCCGGGGGTTTTGCATGCCAGGTTCACAATTTATAGAAACACAGAATCGTGAATATAAACTTTTTTTCTTCATTTCATTACATGTTAGTCTGTAAATATTTTTGCTTATTCCATGTATGTTTTTTTGTTTGTTCAGTTATACTCTCCTGAATTGGAGGAAATAAAGATATATATAAGCGAGATAACCGAGTCGCGGCTATATTGAATTCATGAAGCCCCCTCCCCATTCTGCGGTTTAAGTGCTACAGGTCAAAGTTCTGGAGGTGCATTCGATGTATATGGAATCATGAATATTCAAAAGTTCCATATATGGAATGCACCTCCAGAACTTTGACCTGTGGCACTTAAACCGCGGAACGGGGGCTGAATGAATCCAATATGGCCGCGACTTTTAACAATACCACTTGAATATAACTATAATAGTTGAACTTAGGATTTGCCAAACCTGATAATAATTTGCCTTATTAATTAGATATGACATTTTTGTCCAGAACGGCCTGTTATCGAATTTTTTGTGAATATCGCTTCAATTTGCCCTTAAACCGAATAATATCATTTTATCACACATCCGAGTAACATAGTTTTCACGACATGCGATAATTTATCTACTTCACTACTAAACAACGTGTATATCGATTTGGTGACGTCACTCATATGAAAGAGTTGTCAGTTACTAAGAGGCAATCTAATTAATAATTAGGATATTACATATAGGCCTGATATCAACCATCGATAACCTCATTTCAGCCTTCGGCCTTTGGTCTCAGGCTGATATGAGGTTACCTCGGGCAGAGGCGGACTGGGTCAAAAAACCGGCCCGGGAAATTAATATAATACCGGCCCATCTGTTGGGGGGGGGGGGGGAGGGGGCGTCCACAGTCCACCTTGGAACATTCCAACTGCACCCCCCCCCCTTGAATCAGAATCAGACCAAATACATATTTTTGCATAATTCCATTTGCACCCCCCTCTTGAATCAGATGCAGACCAAATACATGTTTTTGCATAATTCCAGTTGCACCTCTGGTCTAATATCCTATATATTCATAAACCATGGTTCTCTATATATTCCCGGTATGAAACCATTCAGATATTTTTACCTGAAAAATTGCATAAAATCTAACATCTAGCGGTCTAACTCCAGACAAAATATGCACACGGCTACGGACAAGAGACCAGGACACACCGGGCTGTTCATGGTTGTTCGGCCCGGGGTGAGAACATTTTGAAAACTATACAAGAAAATCTCGAATCCGATAAACTAGACTGGCATCAACTGAAACGTTCCTATTTTCTTGTAAATTTCAATTGGGGGAGGGGTGCGTAAGAATTTTTTTGGGATTTACGGCTGGGAGTTACCGTTAAAATCTCGAGATTAATGGGGTCTTTGCGTGGTGTTATATGATGCCGACAAGTTCATTTAATGTCAAAATTACGATTAGCCAATTCGGCTGGTTAAACAACACATGTGGCGGCCCACGTCCGGAATTTTCCCGGTCTCCCGATCGGCCATGCAGTCCGCCTCTGCCCTCATGAATTTATGTGAGAAGAGTACCATCTTATTGGATACACGGCTGGTTAAACAACACATGTGGCGGCCCACGTCGGTTTCATTTGCGGCCCAAGTTGTGGTTGGGCGGCCCAACCACATATACCCCCCCCCCAAACCGTAAAAAAAACCCTCGGATTCTCGCTTGATAGAAAATCACGTGGAATCAAAAAAATTCCGGCCTCCGGCCCATCGGGAAATTTCCCGGTCTTCCGATCGGCCAGTCCGCCTCTGACCTCGGGCTGATATGGGGCCTAATATCAAACCAACCAAGTAATATCCTATAAATAGTCCCTGGTGGACAAGCATCGCATTTTGCACGGAGAACTGTATTATATGTACATCAATAATGTACTGATATTTCAGTCTTTTGATTATCACTTGGATAGTATCGGTATTAGAATTGGAATGAAGCTTTCATCAGAAGTACATGCATGTGTACTTCAAAATGTATAAAAAATAGTCCCCATGCAATACATTAAATTGGTATGACTATACGCACACATTTGGGTTCTTTCAGAAGCATATATATAGTTATGCATGTTGTTAATAATAAACACATCCCTGGGCATATATCTAGAAATTATAATAAAGAATGATTGTGTAACTTAATAAGACACTTTAATCAGTTAAGTAAAGAACTGTCGATCGTTTGATAACATGCATGAGTATGAAACTGGCAACGATTCGTTCCATTCGCTTCCCCACACTTTCCTGAGTAGATTGTTCGTAGGACACCATATGCACACTTCTTTTGAGAATTTGGTAGTGATGACTCTGTCATTGCGACATATATAACCTGTGGAAGATATAAAAATCATTCGTCTCGATATCCCCAGTTTCCGAGCGAGACGGTCAAATGCCGTATTCTTCCATTTCGCCCGTCTGGTGGCGTCCATTCTTCGTCTAGTGGCGTGGCGTTTTACCCTTAGATACGAAGTTTGGGCTCAATCTGTCGAGCCGTTTTCGAGTCTATAAAGGACATACACATATATATACGGAAGTCTTAAAATATATAACAGACTAGCAGGTTAGCCCGCCACTGGCGGCATTCGTCCCATGGCTTTGTTTCAGAAACATGACATTTTTGAATATGAATTTAATGTTTTTTAAATTTAATATATTTTGTTTCTGAATTGTTTTTTTATTGTTAATTTTTTTAAATTTTAAATTGTTTTAATTAAATTGTAAATTGTTTTAATTATTTTTTTTGTTTCTGGCGGAAAAATTAACCCGTAGAAATCCCCCCTTCCTAGGAACGACAGACAACGCATTCTTTGTTTCGTGAAATCTCTCTACGATAACATTGCATTGAATTTAAAACAAACGCTTCCCGTCGGGAAATCTGTCTGCATAATATTTTGAGTCTGCCGTACCCGTCGTAATGTCGTGAAATCTCTCTGCATAATAGATAACATTGCATTGAATCTGTTGTTGGCATTCAGGGCTTCGGGTCGTTGTTGTTGGCATCACGGCTCCCCCGAAAACTCTCACATTGCCGAAAACGTGTATTTAGTAATATCGTTGTTGTTGATATTTACGGCTTGGGGGCTATTTTCTTATTTAGCAAGTTAGAGCTCAATCGGTTCGAGTCTATAAAGGACACACTCATATATATGACACTTCCCGTGGGTAGCAAGTTTGAGCTCAATCGGCATTCCCTGGAATTTCCCGTAGATTGGCAGATTCCAGTAGCTTTATAACGGTATATCTGGGGAGAAATCTGATGCTATATTCGTGATTATCTGGGATGATTTCGGTATATAACTATATACTGTAAAAACAAAGCGCGCCATCCGTGCTCGCAGGGAATAAATTTCGAGCGATAACGTTTGCGTTCCCGTATAACTCTGCAGATGCGAATAACGTTGAATGGGAAACAGACGCTCTTTATAGAGATGCGTCAAAAACAAACGCTCATTAAATGATCACTTGATTACCCACCGCCGTGCCTTTGCGGTGATTTGAGATTGGAGAACAGGTGCTCTGAGCTTCCCTAAACCGCGACCACGGTCGTGTCGGTGGGATTTGACACTTACATAGGAAGTTTGAGCTCAATCTTTACACGCGTTTTGGATTCTATGAAGTACATACATACATATATATATACGAAGTCTCAAAATATATAGTATAGACTAGCATGTTAGCCCGCCACTGGCGGCGTTAGTCAGAAACATGACAATATTGTTTTTTTTTTAATTTCCAATTTTTTTAATTAATATTTTAATAAAATTTTTTTTAAACCGATTTGACCTTGATTTGATCATTTTCAAGGTCAAGGTCAGGTCGGGGTCACAATTTAACCCGTACATTACACTTCCCGTAGGTAGCAAGTTTGAGCTCAATCAGTTCGAGTCTATAAAGGACACACACATATATATCATTTGTGGGTACCCGTTTCAAGGTGAAGATCACCTAGGGCGGATAAACTGACCCGATCCGCGTTCCTAGGAAGCCCTAAGTACGTAAGAATCACACAACACGCTCATGTCTGTATTCTAACGCACACGCCCAGACCAGGTCAAGGTCAGGTCGGGGTAACAATTTAACCCGTCCACGACAATTCCCGTAGGTAGCAAGTTTGAGCTCAATCAGTTCGAGTCTATAAAGGACACACACATATATATCAATTGTGGGTACCTGTTTCAAGGTGAATATCACCTAGGGGGGGGGGGGGGGGGACTGACCCGATCCGCGTTCCTATGAAGCCCTAAAGTACGTAAGAATCACACAACACGCTCATGTCTGTATACTAACGCACACGCCCAGACCCAGACGTAAGAATCACATTACGCACATGCGCTCTTTATCAATTACACTGCGGATAGGAACTATCAACGCTATTAACCCCCACCGTGTTTGCGGTGATTTTATTGATTGGGAGTGGAGAATGAGTGCTCAGAGCTTGTCCAAAGATCCGACCAGTCGTTTTCGATTCTATAAAGTACCCACACACATCTCATATATATTTTGAAGACCTCTGTCTGTTTGTTTGTCTGTCTGTCTGTCTGTATGTTTGTCTGTATGTTTGTCATTAATACAAATCTACGATTCTCGACCGATCGGGACGAAACTTGGTACGTGTGTGTAGTTTGACCAGGCGGTGGACGTTGTCGTATTGGCGAGCCCGTGCGACGCCCGTGCAGCGCATGCGCAGACGAGATCTCGGAAACGGGTGGAGCTATCGACTTGAAATTTGGTATGTGAATGTATCCTGCCCCGGATACGAATTTTATCGGGTCGCCGAGCCCGTGCGACGCCAGCTTCGCGCATGCGCAGACCAGATCTCGGAAACGGGTGGAGCTAACGACTTGAAATTTGGTATGTGAATGTATCTTGCCCCGGATATGAATTTTATCGGGTCGCCGATCTCGTGCGACGCCAGATTCGCGCATGCGCAGACGAGATATCGGGAACGGGTGGAGCTATCGACTTGAAATTTGGTATGTGAATGTATCCTGCCCCGGATACGAATTTTATCGGGTCGCCGAGCCCGTGCGACGCCAGCTTCGCGCATGCGCAGACCAGATCTCGGAAACGGGTGGAGCTAACGACTTGAAATTTGGTTTTTGAATAGCCCGGATGAATAGCCCGGACAACGTCGGGCTCATCGGCTAGTCTATTATATATTTTGGAAGATCTGTGTGTCTGTGTGTCTGTCTGTGTGTCTGTCTGTGTGTTCGCGATGAACTCAAAAACGGCCCACCCGATTTCGATTAAACTTGGTATGTGGGGGTATTTTCGGCCGGGGACGAACATAAGCATATTAATTTGTCCGTGCGACGTGACCTTGACCTTGAAATCGGGTCATTTCAAGGTCAAACGCCCGAATATCACGGGATTTCGATGAAACTTGGTATGTGGGGGTACTTTCTTATGGCGAGTCTCATAAGCATATTCATTTGCCCGTGCGTCGTGACATTGACCTTGAAATCGGGTAACTTCAAGGTCAAATCGCCAATTTTGATGGGATTTCGACGAAATTTGATACGTGGGGCTAGTTTTGTCCACTGATTGTTTTGGATGGGTCCAGTCATGACCCCGACCAGACCTTGACCTTCAAAATGATCAATTCAAGGTCAAATCGGGTAAAACCGGATGGATTTCGACGGGCACGTTTGTCGGGTACTTTTGTCCGGGCAGTGTTTTTGAACTGGTCAAATCGTGACCCCACTTGACCTTGACCTTCAAAATGGACAATTCAAGGTCAAAGCCCGGACGAAGTCGGGTCACCTTCTAGTCTATTATATATTTTGGAAGATCTGTTTGTGTGTCTGTGTGTCTGTGTGTGTGTCTGTGTGTTCGCGATGAACTCGAAAACGGTCGAGCCGATTTCGATGAAACTTGGTATGTGGGGGTATTTTCTGTCGGGAAGTGGCATAGGCCTATTAATTTGCCCGTGCGACGTGACATTGACCTTTAAATCGGGTCATTTCAAGGTCAAACGCTCGAATATCACGGGATTTCGATGAAACTTGGTATGTGGGGGTAATTTCTTATGGCGAGTCTCATAAGCATATTCATTTGCCCGTGCGACGTGACATTGACCTTGAAATCGGGTCAATTCAAGGTCAAATCGCAAAATTTTATGGGATTTCGACGAAATTTGATACGTGGGGTTACTTTTGTCCACTGTGTGTTTTGGACGGGTCAAATCGTGACCCCAACCTGACATTGACCTTCAAAATGATCAATTCAAGGTCAAATCGGGTAAAACCGGATGGATTTCGACGGGCACGTTTGTCGGGTACTTTTGTCCGGGCAGTGATTTGGACTGGTCAAATCGTGACCCCACTTGACCTTGACTTTCAAAATGGACAATTCAAGGTCAAAGCCCGGACGAAGTCGGGTCACCTTCTAGTCTATTATATATTTTGGAAGATCTGTCTGTCTGTGTGTGTGTGTGTGTGTGTTCGCGATGAACTCGAAAACGGCTCAGCCGATTTCGATGAAACTTGGTATGTGGGGGTATTTTCGGCAGGGGGTGGCATGGGCCTATTAATTTGTCCGTGCGACGTGACCTTGACCTTGAAATCGGGTAATTTCAAGGTCAAACGCCCGAATATCACGGGATTTCGATGAAACTTGGTATGTGGGGTCCTTTCGTATGGGGAGTCTCATAAGCATATTCATTTGCCCGTGCGACGTGACCTTGACCTTGAAATCGGTAACTTCAAGGTCAAATCGCCAATTTTGATGGGATTTCGACGAAATTTGATACGTGGGGTTACTTTTGTCCACTGATTGTTTTGGACGGGTCATATCGTGACCCCGACCTGACCTTGCCTTCAAAATGATCAATTCAAGGTCAAATCGGGTAAAACCGGATGGATTTCGACGGGCACGTTTGTCGGGTACTTTTGTCCGGGCAGTGTTTTGGACTGGTCAAATCGTGACCCCACTTGACCTTGAACTTCAAAGTGGACAATTCAAGGTCAAAGCCCGGACGAAGTCGGGTCACCTTCTAGTATATATATATATTTTATATATATATATATATATAGCTATATATATAGCTATATATATATATATATATATATATATATATATATATATATATATATACACACACGAAGTTTCAAAATATATAGTAGACTAGCAGATTAGCCCGCCACTCGCGGGATTGGTCCCATGGCTTTGGTCGATCCATTAATTTTTGTTTTTCAAGGTAACCCCGTACGTCGCTGCCACAGCTGATGTCCGAAATATCGCCAAGGTCATTTGCGGGTACCCGTGTCCAGGTCATGTTGGGTGGACAAAATAACCCGACAATGATATTTCCCGTCCCGAGTTCACCATACATAACAAATTTCACATCGATGTCACCGCTGACTACCGATATATCACCCAAGGTCATTTGTGGGTACCCGTTTCATTATCAAGGTCGAGTCGGTGGACAAACTGACCCGACGAAAATCTCCCCCGTCCCTTGGAACCCCTAAGTACGAAAAATCGTCTCGATATCCCCAGTTTCCGAGCGAGACGGTCAAATGTCGTATTTTCACTAAAGTAGATAAACGCTCTTTAATAGCGACGCCTCATATACAGAAAGAAGCTTAGTGCATGGACAGTATGGTCAACAAAACCATTATCTGTGGTGGGGGGGGGGGGGGGTCATATTGAGTTTCCAGGTATAATTATGAACGACCATCCACACTTCAGAGAATGGCATTAAGACAGCAGCGTGTAGTGGACAGAGGATTCTGCATCGAATACTTACTCTCTCTTTGATATGACAAATGATTTCCACTTTATTTTGCACACTAATTGACATGGAATGTGAACTATACACGGAATGCTCTGAGACAACAACAAGTATGGCACATTTATACCATACAATAAGACACAAGCGATACAGGGATTTGGCAGTAAGCCCATATGCCATTTCCGCGATATAAAAATTACTTCATGATTTGTTTTTGGTCTCAATAATGAATTGTCCGCTCCACAAACACCCGCCAGCATACCCGTGTCTGATCACTGCAGGTCCACTCCCACACACTACATACTCTTGCTATGTGAATGGGAGAGCACTCTTATTTGTTTTCACTACTCCTTAGATGAGTTATGTATATCAGTTCGTGATGGTGCTCAGTAAAATCATTTGGTTCTATCTGTGAACGTTTGTAGTGAAATGAAAATGACTGCATTTTCACTGTATACGTAAAGTTAACCGATCCATTAAACAAAGTGTTCACATTTAATGTCCTATTAAGACCGACAAGACAGTTAATGGAAAATTGACTTTCGTTGCACCCCGGGGGGGGGGGGGGTCAAAGGTTTTTTGGTGTCTATGGAAAGCTTATAGCACCAGGAAAAAAATTTGTCTTGTTGGCCTTGACAAAAAGTGTCCGTTCGGCCGCTAGGGGGCGTAATCCAAGATGGCCGCCAATATTCCCGCCAAAATAGGAAATCATAGATGGGAAAAGACTGTGTGTCAATCAAAACGGGTTTTGCCGCCAATTGAGTTTCATGAAACATTTTAAACACATAAACAAACATTTAAGACATTAAAGTGCTGTAAATAAAGAGCATTTTATGATTTTATATGATGGGAGTTGTTGGGTTTTTGTGCTTTCTTGCACCTTAATATGACAGTCTGGGAGCTAATGGCGGTACCCTTGCACCCCAATGGGAGTTAACTGTACCCCACCCATTTTGTTCTTTATTATGTCCTTCAACTTTCTTTTAATGTTAACAAGAACAAAAAGTGGCCGTATAGACTCCAGACAAGATGGCGGCCATGATGGCCGCCGTTTTTCAGACCAGACCCCAAGTCAGTTTGATGCAAATTATAGCTGGAAACTCTAGTAAAATGTATACTAATGTATATATTTTCGTGAAGCTAGGACACAATGACACTTCGATAGGGCAAAATTGAAACTCCCAATCCAAAATGGCTGCCAAAATGGCCACCGAAAGTTGAAAATATGACATTTTTTCACTTACATCTTCTAGATCAGTTTATTTTGTTTGTAAATGGTTGAGAAATGAGACTTTATTTTGTATTTTATATATTAACTGATCATTGGAGCAATAAAATATGAAATTACTGGGCTCCTAGCCCCGTCCGATCCCTCAACAATTCGATTTTACAGAATGCGGTATTAAATTTCACAAAAAATCACAATTGGGATTCTAGTCATATTTCTACAAGAAATAAACAGAAATTTGTAATGTAAGTGAGGCATATCATTACCTATGAATATTCCAACTCATTGGAACCAAAATTGTTACTTTGGCTCAAAATGGCTGCCAAAAAGACCGTCAAAATATGGGAAATGGTAGATACTGCCTCAGCGTGCCCTGCAATCGCTTACAAGTTGTGGTTGATGTATACAATTGGCTATTCTGTCTTCTATAATTGAATACTGAATACTGATGCACCATGGTTTATTGTTATGTGCGCTCGCGCAACAGTATGGCGATCAGACATATTCGTACGTTGGTGTCACCCTACTCCGTTTCACTCCATGACGTCACCAAATACGGCGTAAAACCTCGTGGCGTTCTGAAATTTTTACTGTGCCGCGTTTTTGCTATGTTTATTTTATGTGTTGTTTTCGATTATTTGTTTGTCGCCGATATCGCCATTTGTCGGGATTCCCTGTTTCTATATTTAAAACTGGCATGCTCGTAGTGAGCCTCGATTTCGATTTTTTCTCCCAGGTCAAAATACGTCAGAGTTATGACAAAAATAGATCGACCTACATTTTCTCCATCAGAACTCTACATCAAAGAGTCTATAGACTATAGATAATTGGGAAGTTTTATCATTTTTGGTTCGTGCGAAGACCTCTTTTTATCGTGCGGGAAAAGAGAGACATTCACAACGCGATTTCGTAATTCGACGCAATAGGCTGAATAGCATAACCTTCAGCCGAGTTCCGGGTCAAATACGACGAATGACGTAACACAAAACAAAACGCATTTGTTGACACAAACACCGTTTGAAGAGTTTATTATTACATAAAATGATCGTTATTGATTAATTATTGATATTTATTGTTGCATATTGGCTGCTATCAATATTTACACAAATAGTATTAATTATTTCTTATAATTGCTCCTTTGGTCAACTTTGACTATCGGAAGATCAAAATCAAAATATGCCGCTGAAAAAAATGTAATCGATATTAAAGTCTCATCCTTTCGGCAACGTGGAATTGGTTTTAATTACTTAAATGATTAATATAGTAATTTGCCTTTTATCTGTGATGAAATGAGAAATGGTAATTGTCTTTTTTTGCTAACATTAAATTAAATTAAATAAATTAAGTAAAATACAGTGAAATTATTTTTTTAAATTATTGTTTATTACATTTTTGCGCACGTTGGCATCTCTCTGAGTGCATTCTAGTTACTATTGTCACCACTGACATTACCAGAAATATTGGAGTTTTCTCTCACAAACTTGTCAAAAAATATCGGCAAAAATTCACTTTTCAGGTCTGGATCATTTGTTCAAGTGAAATGTAACAATCTTTGATTTGAAAGGTGATTATTGTTTTGGTCTATCATAATTGTGTCACACTACGGCATTAATAAACCATTTTCTCAAGATGGCAACCAAATTTGGTAATAAAATTAATTTCTTTTACATATATCCCGAATATTAATCTCTGCGTTATCCGAAAAAGTTAGCAAATTCATTTTAAAGATGCAGTATGGAATTTTTCCGAGAACCTCTTTTGTGATTCTGGCCATATTATTGACAGGAAATGGGCAGAACTTTGCGACGGAACTGACATAAAACACAATATGTGGCTATTCTGGCCCATTATGATAAAAATTGATCAACTGGGTACAGGGTGGATGCCAAGATGACAGCCAGTGAGTTACTGTTTGATCATTGGTGAGGTGAATAGGCATATAAGGATTGATTATATGGTTATGAGTGGGGTGTCCATGGTAAGATGTGTAGGTATTCAAGGAGTGATCGTGATCATGTGTGAGGTGAAACGGTATGCATGGAGTGACTGTATGGTGTATGGTTATATGTACCCAGTGTGGGTGTACCCGGTGTGGCTGTATGTCCATTGCTATGGTGTATGGACATAACTAGATAAGCTATATGGCCACCTGTGTATTGTTCATGTATATACATAGTGACTGTAAGGTCATGGGCGGGATTATGACAGGTGGGGTGTATATGTAGACATGTGCTGTATGTATGGCCATGGAGTGTGTGGATAAATCGGGAGCGATTTAATGGTTATGGGTAATATATAGGTGTATATGTGTGCATGGAATGACTGTATGGTCATGTTTGAAGTGTATATACATGGAGTAAGCTGGATGGTCATTTGCTATGCGCGTGGGTATATAGGGCCTGTCATTCTGTTAAAGGGTGGGATGAATATTTACGCGCACCGCGTGTATAACTGGTGGCGAGATTCTATTTTCTCGTGGGCGCTTACATTATCAATGGGTGTTTTATTAGTTTTATTTATAGAATGGGCATTTTTGGGATGATTAAAAGTCAAACTCAGTGCGAGCTGGAGACAGAGTCCGTTAAAAGGTGTAGTTGGGGGATTTCAATTTCGTTTATTGTCGTTAATCAACGTTGATTAATTTTGATTTTTGGTTTGTGATAAACTATATGTCAATTACAAATAAAAGAAATTTCTGCAGCCCACTGGGGGTTGTGGTCGGAGACGGTCGAGTCGGCCGCCGGTTCGTTAATTAGGTGCTGGTTGTTATTGTTATTTTAACGGAATTCTGAGTTGGCCATTCGCAAAACCAATATATTTTATATTCTACAATTACATTCTTGGGTTTATAATATATGATCTTGAGCGCGTTACCATTTCTGACATTGGTTATATTGTTATATATGTCGTGGATGGATTATCATTGTGGGTGTGTAGGCAGTATATGTGTGATGATGGATGGCGTGCATGAGTATACAGTGAGTTGCTGAATTGTCATGTGTGAGGTGTATATGCATGGAAGGTATGAGTGGTCGTGGTGCTGGTATTGGTATATTGGGAAGGGCTGAATGGCCATTGGCGATGTGTATATGTATACCTGGATTGAATCTATGGTCATGGGTGGGCTGTATATGTATTTATTGAGTGGTTATATGACTATTGAGGTGCCGACTATGTATACAGGTAGTGACTGTATGGTCAATGTTGAGGTGAATAGGTATACAAGGAGTGACTTTATGATCCTGAATGTAGTGCATATGTATACAGAGAGTGACGATATGGTCATATGTCAGATATATGAGTATGCCTGATGTGCATGCACGGTGACTCGTGACTGTATGGTCATTTGTTGTGTGTACGGTATAACCAAGTATGGCTGTGTGGTCATGGGTCAGGTGTACGGCTATAAAGTGGGTGACTATATATTGTCATTTTTGTGGTGTTTCTGTGAGGTAATATGTGGGTTGTACATGTGAAACCTTGGGTGTCTCTATCGCTTTCCAAAATAGCTCAAAGATATGTTAAAGGCAAGTGAGGCCTTAGTTGTCGAAAATATTCATATTTGTTCCAATCACCGTAAACAGAAAAACATTAACACGCATACAGTTTCGTTCATATATACCATGACCATCGCATAAACAGCATGTTATCATAAAGACCTACTATATTTGACCTAAGCAATAGCCTGATTGTGTTACAGAAGACAGCACAATGCTACTGGCTAATCACACACAAATGGCATAAACGCTCTTTATTAGTTACATATCAGGAATTCACCAACAAAGAACGCTCTTTATGTTTACCATCGTAATATAAACAAACACCAGAAAAGTAACTTTTTATGCTTTTGTTTACATAACAATGGTCAAACAGATGACAATAACATACTGTTTATGCGATATTTCTTATTTGTATACGGACAAAGTCTTCTACATTTTGATGTCAGAGTTCTCCATCTTGGTGGTCTTTATGTACAATGGAGGAAAGCAATAGCCACCCGTTACCACACAGCAACCCCATATATACATAATCACCACACAAATGACAATATAGTCACCCACCGTATACACGTACACCTGACCCATGACCATATAGCCATACTTGGTTATACCCGTACACACCACAAATGACCATACAGCCACGAGTTACAATACATGAACACAGGGTATGATCCTACACACGACCCATAACCATATAATCACTCCCTGTATACATATTCACCATGTTCATGAACATAAGTCAATCCCTGTATACCCATTCACCTCACCATTGGCCATACGGTCACCACCCTACTAAGTATATACCTTTTATACACACCCATCAAGATGTATGGAGATAAATTTACTGAGTTACAAGACCTCAAAAATGGCATTTCGTCACGCGACCCCATGTCACAAAGCCAAATTTGACCAAGTCCATGTTATGGAACGCACATTTCATCGGCATATTTTTTCTCATTCTTTACCATAAATGGATGAAAAATTTGATTTATGTGCTCAAACCGGTAGGTTAACCACTTAATTAGTGAAAAAACACAAAATTATTATGTATTTTAACAAATAATTGATCCTAAAATCTGCTTTTTAGCTTATTTTGAAAATACGCCGAAAATGGGGGCTCCGAAATCTGAAAAACGACCATTTTTTTGGTACCGAAATGTCCATAACTCAAAAAATATTTGACGAATATTACAACGGTTTACGGTTCTGTGACCAGCATGGTGAGTTCTACAAAATAAGCTCAAAATTGAAAAAGATTAGTCCAATTTGAAATGTTCATGAACATCCCTAACCTAAGCAATGTGACAAAATCGCAAATATTTTGGGTCATTAATTCTATATTTTTTTTTAAACGGACACCTAAATCAAGGGCCAACAAGTGAGATTTTGATCAGAACATATCTTACTATCATATTAAGCAATAAAACCTTTGCCCCCCTTGGGGTGCAGCCAAAATTTTATTTATGCATTTTCACAGTTCTATCTCATGAACTATATATAAACATATCTATAAAGATAGGACGGTATAGTATTGCGGTTTTGCTAGAAATTGTGTCCCAGCCGGTTTATTGTAATCAATGTTCCTTACTATAGCTTCTAGTATTCTAGAAATACATCCACCGAAACTATATATGTCATTTACATATAACATATATAGCCATCTATACGGCGAATTAGCCTGTATATGTGTGTGTGAATGAACACCACCTGGACCAGGCCGGTCTGGACCCGCCCGGACCGCCCTTGTTGTGTCTAGGTTGATATTAGTCATGTCGCCTTCGTGCCACTAGGAAGTCCTGACATATGTAGCGGAACTATACCGTCGACTATACATTCGTAAAGAAACAAGGGCGAGACCACCAAAGCCTGACAATTAACACTCGAAATGCAGCCATCGGTCGAATGTGTTTCCCGCGAATGAAGCTAATATTCCGATACATATATGAGTTCTTAGCGATCGGTGTACAAATACGTGCGTGCCATGTTATTGCAGCACAATATTGCAATACTGGCAAGTTAGGGGTTAATATAGCGGAACTTCTGTGTGGGTGGCCACGACCCCCGTCCGTATATACGTGGATGGGTTTTCACGAGACCCCCGCAATATTCAGGCGACTAAAATCACCACTATATAGACACCACAGGTATTCGACGATGGCGACATTTCGGGGGGTTAATTTCCAGGTTTGTGTGCGATTCACCATTGTTTCTTCGCGAATGTAGTCGACGGTAGTTCCGCTACATATATGTGTGGAGTTCTTAGCGGGTTGGGGGCGACGTGGGGATCCGGTCTGCGTGTCGTGTTTTTGCAGGCACAATATTGCATATCTGGCACAAGGTAGGGGTTAATATCCCCAATTATGTGCGGCCTGGGTCGTGCGTAATGGGTTTTCATGAGACCCCCGCATTGTCATAGCCGCTAAAACCGTCCAACATAGAGAGCACCACATGCAGGGGCAATCCTGGCGTATGTAGTCACACCGGCTTTGATGTGAGCATATTCGGCAGTCTCGTATAGTGCGGACAATGTGAATTATAGAGGTAAATGGCAACCATTCTTCAGGCAGTTATGAAATCGAAAGGGAGAAAATCAACCAATACTTCTGAGAATGACATTACGACAATGGCATGTAGCCTATATAGTGTGCAGACAGAAAAAATGTACACCATTAGCTTTATGCGTCAAATTCTTACACCCTGTTTGATCTAACAACATGATTTCTGCTTGATTTTGCACACTAATTGACATGGAATGTGAAATATACGGAATATTCTGGAGACAACAAACCGTTTTACATGTCTCTGTGAGTACAATGAGATACACTTACATTCCCCAGCTTTATTACTTGGCTCGAGTTTTTGATTTTGACGCACGATGTTTCAGCAAATCCAACACCATGAGATTTAATGACGGAAAGATCCAGGAAGGAAATTAACGTCAATATCACACAGCAAGATTGTCTGGGATGACCTTCACATCCCAAGTGCTTCATATACCCGGTAATCTATTTATGTTACCTAGAAAGAGACCATTCACCAATAGCACACGCGACGGTTGAGCTGTGGTCCGATAGTTACTGAAGAGATTTACACCGTACCAACGGATGGAATTCTGCGATATTCGTTTGAGATTTGGAACTGCCCCAACTCGATCGTTTGCCGAGTGGGGTAAGTGCTGGTCCCTGCTGCGACTGCGGGCGTTATGGTCTAAGATTTCATTAAGTTAACTGGAGATGTATAAGTTATAGGTACATCATAGCGGATGTGGACGGCGTGATTAAGACAACGCGGGCGTACTTAGAAATCGGGTTTTACTTACATGGATTTCATCTGATAAACAGGTGATTCATAATCACCGCAAGAGCAAGTTCATTCACTGGTTTACACAGGTAGTTTGATAACACGAGTTGACTGTTGAAGGATTGGTCGTATGCATGTTATGCACTAATCGTTGCATCATTTCTGTCTGAGATAATTTAACCCTTTACCCAACAAACCGGCCAAAACCGGCCAAATAAAGCTTCAACAGCCTAAAATATCTTCGGTCTGTCTCAATAGAACCATACAAATATGGATATCATTGGAACCGGCTCCTTGACCACATTGTGATAGTTACAGTTATGCCCTGTGCCAATGCATTCTCTTATATATGCGAGTCGACCATAGGTCGCCTCGCATATATAAGAGAATGCATTGGCCTAAAAAAAATCTTTTTTTAACACTTTTTACCATTTTTTCTTACATTCTTTAACAATTTTATAATTTTTAATGTGTTAAGCCAATGCATTCTCTTATATATGCGAGGCGACCTATGGTCGACTCGCATATATAAGAGAATGCATTGGCACAGGGCCGTTCTGTTGGGTAAAGGGTTAACCGCGAAGAAAACCCAGGTGTGTAGCGATAGGTGGCATGAGGTGGTTGTCTCACCTCATCAATTGGGAACGCGTGGGTTAAAAGACCGCGAAATCAGGGACCAGCCTATAGAGTTTTCAAATTGGGAGAAGTCACTTCTCCTTGTTTTGGTTATTAGGGAGAAGTGGGCTGTTATTATAGGGAGAGGAACAATGACTGAAGTTCAATTGACACCCAAACACCACCCTTCTTTTGAAACCAATATAAGTATATATTATGCAACGCAAGAGCCCATGCATTTATAAAACCATTATAGTGAGTAAGAACACCATTATATTCAGAGATATACTTTAAATATGTTGTTGGGACATAGGCATACTGCCACATGAGAGAGAAGTCACCTGGGACAAACATACTAGATAGAAGTCTCTGCTGGAGATGTGGCACATTTAGGGAGAAGATGTCTCCCAAGTCGCCCTCTATATGGGCTGGTCCCTGCGCAAAAGATATCAAGAATAAACGAGTAGGCTTTCAACGTGGTACACACGAACTCAGTCGATCGGATTTACAACTCTATATTGTATCTCACGTGACTTTGTTATTGAAATCAAGCTTTCCGATTGGTTGGCTACTCGACTCTATTAGTCGTAGTTGTATACTACGCCTTCAAGTCTCTCCCATCGTGCACTTTGCATATGTAGTTTTGACTACTAAAAATAGTAACGAACACTACATCAAACTTTGTTCCGAAACTACTTGTTATTTCGCCGCTGATCCAAATTAAAGCTTCAGTAAGGCGAACATCAATTGTCTGAACTTAGTAAAAGTTGAAAATAGTAGTTTCCTACTGCTAAATCAAAATTACAAAGGTTTTCTCTGGAGTCCCGTTACGTTTCCTAAGTTCGCGATACCCCATTCCTATACCGGTAACACTAAAACGTGTGATCGGTTGCCGTACCCGAACAACTAATAAAATGAACCGAGAATACAATTTGCCGATTACAGCTTGTTTTAGCAGTCTCTTGTAAATAAATAATACCCCTATGCTGTATACTAAGCGTTGAAAAAACAAGCTACTGCAGATTTTCATGGCCCAATAACACCAATCATACGTTCATGTTTCCGGAGTTGGGTACACTTTTTTTTGTAGCCGTAAATTCTTTGCTTCCGATCAGTCACGTGACCGCTCGGTTCGAAAATAATCAATAATTTCGCGGCTCAATTATTCTGATAGTTCCGTGTACAAGAGCGACTTATACTAATAAATGACCAAACTTAATACATTCTTCGTTCATCCGGGCACCAATTAAGAGTGGGTAAGTGGTTGAAATGTGTTGACGTTGGTCTAAATGTTCTTGAGTTTGGTCACTGGTCACCACAGGTACAACAAAAAAATTAATTTAAAAAAACAAACAAACCTGAACAAAGGGGAATTTAAAAAAAACAAGTTTTTTTTAAAACAGGAAAACAAACATGAAAAATAAACAAACAATAAATAAACATTTACAACAAATAAAAATAATTAAAAAAAAAAAAAATAATAATTAAAAAAAACAACAAACAGGCAGCCAAAGTTTTAAAAAAAACAGGAAAACAAACATTGAAAAAAAATAAAAAATTACAAAGAATTAATTTAAAACAAAAAAAAACAAACAAACCTGAACAAAGAGGAATTTAAAAAAAAAAAAATGGTGTTTGCCCACTGGTTTGCCTTTAATTTCTGCATTTGTTCGATACAATATCATAATTAGAGCATGACTTGTCGTGAAATACGCCGATATAGTGCATAGTGCGGTTGTGTAGTTCACTCCGCTTCGCGTCGTGAACTACACAACCTCACTATGCACTATATCGGCGTATTTCACTCCAAGCCATGCTCTATTTATTAAATATATCAGTCAATTCGTGGTCGTATATTGAAAACCCCACATTTGAATTCTACAGATTCTTCATAATTATCGAGACTATATGTTCTCTAAACTTGAATAAGTAATGCGTTATATTGATATACTATATAGAGTCTTATGAATAAAAATGTCAACATCTACACGGCAAACTGTACTGTACATGTTTCCGGTGTTAGTTCATTCACCGGGTCACACAGGTATTTTGATAATATGAATGGACTGATAAGGGATGGTCGCATGCATGTTTAATATTTGTTATGCACCAACCGTTGCATTTTTCCTATATCTGAGTTAAAAGTGCGACAATTCCAAAGACAAGCCAATTTATGGTACACACGAACGCAATACAGTTTTACCAAAGTTACTATATAGTTAGAAAATTCTTCGATCACATAATTAAATTCTTCGCTTAGAAAATGTGGCAAGAATGTTGGAGAAAACTGTTGATTATTTCGGCATGGGGTATGCACGTGCATTGGGAATATAATTTGTCATATATTCAAATAGCTGTATAACTTGCATCACCTATACCTATACAAGAAAATACCTCGTTGTTTTCTGTTCATATTTCAAACCCCGCCATTTGCATTTCAACATGAGACCACGTGATTACCAACCGTGTTTTAATATAGGTGGCACAAAGTAAGCCTGTTCGTTTATTTAACCAACGATAAAGTTACATATAATGGCTGAACACGCATAAGCCAAGATGGAACTAGACCACAAGATGAGGAACGGATTCTGTGTTGTGTTGAGGTAAATCTTATTTTATCTTGATCAGTTAATAAACCATGTTTGTCAAGTTCAAACTGTATGGATATAAGAATTCTAGCCTGTGTACTGTCATGTGGTCGATTTACCCCAGCGATGCATTTCAAAGTGTCTGGACAACGACCTGAGGACAAAGCCGCAAACGGCAACATCGTCCCCAATACGTAATTTGGTCAGGAGTCTTATGACTCAGAGAGCGATAATCCAGCTATTGTTTGGCAAGCACCATGAGACAATACACAAAAAAGATTAACTCGATTATTGTGTTTTTTGTTGCTTTCGCCGACAGATGGTATAATGGCATAGCGGAAGAAATACAACCATCTCCACTGACAAGACAATGATAGTTTTTCAGAAAGATAATCAGCAATATATGACCCCGATATTTCCGGTTGTTTGCTGGCAAACAGGTTGGATAATCAATTAGCGATTAGAACAATAAAATAGACTTCATATCTGCGAGTTAATATTGATTGGGTTTTCAGGTCTGGCATCTTGTTTTTATTAATCGTAGAGGGCAACCACGTGTAACCGACTCGCGTAATAATCTGTGCAGCGAGAAGTATAGTTGAAGACCAGATAATCTCTTGGAAGCGCTCCAGGCTCCAGAAGAGTTATCCTGTGAAAGAAGTTTATGGGTAATCATAACCCTCTTGCAGATAGTCCGGTACTCGTATATATGTATGTAATCGGCGGGTTCATGAATCATGATGACACCCAGTCATGTTTTGGTTTTTCATCGTTTCAGTAGCTATGTCACATCATCACAATTTCCACTGTGTGTGGACGGAAGTGAACGCTGGTTTGCGGTAAACTGTTGCAAACTAAAGCCGTTCACCTCAGATTTAGTACGGTACGTATTTTGTCATGTTTTCCCCAACTGTGTAACAATACCAGCCCTGGTGCCAACCTGCCTCGATGAGAGCTGTGTTCGTACTAATTTGGTTTCATTGTCGTTTCTTGTTCTCTCGTAATTGAATATTGAATCTCCCATTTTCGTGCTAAAGACACGACACGTTTGCGATCAAAAGCACATTTCCCAAACTATACGATGTCGTATTTAATAACAGGGACGTGACTTGGGTGCCCTAATATCCTATTGAAAGTCACCCGGGGCGTTTGGACCATGTTTCCTGTGATTTTCGATATTCGAGCCCGATTTCAAATCGTGGTGCTAAACAAAAATTGGGCCTGGTAAAGTATGTATGACCCGATAAGATCAGAAATGAGGTATGACTTTGCGCTAAGGTAGAGATTGCCATTTTGTTTTGAAATTCAGCAGCAACTGCACACCGAGCACGGGACGTACAACTACCATGAGTGTGATGCGGCACGGTATCGCATTCGCATTAAGAGTTTGAATAATCGGATAATACACAGACATCACAAGGAACTCAAAAGAGCACCCAAAACATAAGCGGAACATGTATAGCATAAACCTATATTTTAGAAACGCTCTAATATTTTAGAAACGTTCTCATACTCACTAACGGAGTTAGTGAGTATGAGAATAATGAACGCTCTTATGAGATCTAATGTATCGACTTGTCCCATCCAACATTACGCCATAACACTTACTATTGTACGCCCTATATTGTTTCGACAATTGCGATGTCGAACCTATGAGCGCATTCGTGACAGCTTTCAATTGTCAGCTATGCCATATTTACCATGTTTCGACTCTGCGGGCTCACACAGGCTCGGACAATAACATGTTATAAAAAGCGGTTATGCTTTTTTGTTTACAAATAGCGGTACCTATATTCGTCCGGTGACAGGAATAATATAAGTTCAGGAAATGTGTACTAATACAGCGAACGCCAAGTCGAAGAAGCATTTCAAGCAAAGGGGTCCAGGGTATTTATTTTTTATTTTTATTATATATTACAAGAAGGGTCTCATTTAGATTTTGAATGAAGTCACATCAATTCAGGTAAAATGGCTCCAAACACTCTTTTCAATACACATAATTTGATGATAGCATGTACTGTATAATCCCTTCCTTAGACAGTATTCTTCATAATTGATATGCATAACATACGATATGATGAAAAAGGTGGCAATGGAAACAATATTGGCAAGGCGACACGTTCACAAACTTGTTTTCAGACTCGAATCTCTGAATATCAACTCAACAGAGTGACCGGATTCGTCATGTCCGGTTTAAACGCGGTTTACGGAAACATCTAGGCTTAAACCTGTCGTTTAACAGTTAAACCCCGGGCAACAATGTCTATACAAGTGATGCGTTCGTCATCTCTGGGTTAAGTCCAGTCAGACCAATTAATTAGCAGTAGCATCTCAATATCATCGAGCTAAATAATCGTACATCCCTAATGCGGACAGCCGCGTTCTACCGACAGCGAAAATCGATAATTACGACAAGCAGAACTTTTTTATTGGAAATTTATTAGCGAGAAACGCTCACACATGTAATGTAGGAGGGATAAGCTTTTTGTGAATTGCGGTATTTTGTTTTGCGTTTTATAACCTAAACTGGCATATAAACGATATCATTATCTATCTATTATATATTTTATAAGATCTGTTTGTTTGTTTGTGTGTAATCGATGAACTCGAAAACGGCCGACCCGATTTCGATGAAACTTGGTATGTGGGGGTATTTTCGGCCGGGGAGTGACATAGGCATATTAATTTTCAGATCCGTGGTCAAATTTTCACGTGCCGAGGTCAAATCTGTTTTTACGCTGTGTTACGGGACTTTCATTTGAGTTCGGTGCTTACAAATCGATTCGAAACAGCGCGAATAATAAAATGCCAGTCATAATAATGACACTGTGAGAATCTTTCGTGTTTCCTCTTTCCAACAATATATAATGAGTATGTATCCGTTTTAGTTATCTGCCTCAATTATCAAGAAGAAGTGGTACTATCTTCCATCAGGATAAAAACAATGCGTAACTTCTATGACGTCGTTAGAGGTCATAACGTTAGATCACGTTAACGCTTAACCGGCCGATGCATTTGACTGTTTCAGACGTCATGGTGATATCTCGGGCACCGATGATAATTTATCTTTACGTTGAAACTTGATAATTAATGAGCGTGTGTATATGAGGCGCGTTTATATACTTGAGTGGAAATCAAATCGGGTTAAACTGGCGGATTTTTACGGACGAAATTTGATGCATAAGGTATCTCGGTATTCGCTGGGCCGATTTCCCGGTATCCGCTGGGCCGATTTCCACCATTTTTGGGGTGTTGGTGTTTTACCCCACCTGACCTTGACCTTCAAAGTGGTCAATTCAAGGTCAAAGCCCGGACGAAGTCGGGTCACCTTCTAGTACTATATATTTTGAGACTTCCGTATATATATACAACGTCGGGCTCATCGGCTAGTCTATTATATATTTTGGGAAATCTGTGTGTCTGTCTGTCTGTGTGTTCGCGATGGACTCGAAAACGGCCGAGCCGATTTCGATGAAACTTGTATGTGGGGATACTTTCGGCCGGGGAGTGGCATGGGCATATTAATTTGCCTGTGCGACGTGACCTTGACATTGAAATCGGGTAATTTCAAGGTCGAACGCCGAGTATCACGGGATTTCGATGAAAATTAGTGTCTAGGGATACTTTCGTATGGGGAGTGTCGTAAGCATATTCGTTTGCCCGTGCGACGTGACATTGACCTTGAAATCGGGTCAATTCAAGGTCAAATCGCGAATTTTGCTGGGATTTCGACGAAATTTGATACGTGCATGGGTTTACTTTTGTCCACTGAGTGTTTTGGACGGGTCGAGTCTTGACCCCGACCTGACCTTGACCTTCAAAATGATCAATTCGAGGTCAAATCGGGTAAAACCGGATGGATCTCGACGGGTACTTTTGTCCGGGTAGTGTTTTGGACCACCTGACCTTGACCTTCAAAATGGACAATTCAAGGTCAAATCGCGCAATTCGCCAAAAAGCAGAGGGGAAACAGCCCGGACGAAGTCGGGTCCACCTGCTAGTAGTTTATATTAAGCCCGAATTATAGGGAGCCTAAACACGATATAGCGAATCGGCATTTTTTGGACCGCTTAAGTATATAATTGTTATACTATTAGTTCTATGGGTGGAGCTGTCTATAATCTCGATTGACGGGTCTATATGAGAGAGTGGTGGGTTGATGTTATCATATGCGCATGCTCCACAAAGCGGTTGAGACAGAGTTCTACTATATGTGCTGCTAGCTGCGAATTTACAATTCAGTATATAGTCGGTGACTTCATGTATACTCAAACATCACACTGAGCGGTAAATGAGTAAATATACAAATATATAGGTAAATGCCTCAAGTTTGAAAACGGTTGTTTAAAACAAATACAACTTTACTAAAATATACTTGCATGGATGGATATGATATGTTCTCGAGTCTTATGGGCGCATGATATTCATCGCTTGCATTGCATTACTATACCATATGTAAAGTTCAAATGGGGTTAGTAAATTATGATAAAATGTTTATATAATAGTTGCCCCCAGGTGCCCCGGGATTAGGAGAAATGAATATAAATGACTGTGTTATCAACTGTGCTTACGCGAAATGCATTAACAGCGAAGAAATAGAAATGGTTTGGCAATAATATCCACTGGATGTACGATTTAATTGCATATCATACAAATTATTCCCTCCCATGTTCCTCGAGCTTCGTAACCGAGTGTCACCTTGAATCTCACCTACTATAAACATATGCCATTCCACTGATTCCAGCAAACCAAATGCAACATGCCTGTAAAATCGGATGTTTATACCACACATGTCGTGGAATAATAGCAAGAAATGATAGTATATTTGCTGAGGCATGGATAAGTTCTTTCACTATATACTGAAATTGGGTTTATACATTTCATTTTTGATTCCCAATCCGATATTACCAATTGGATTATATTTATTATATATGGTAGAGTATTATTGTGATGAATATCATGCGCCGATAAGATTACAGTTAACAGTCATATCCATCCATGCAATAAGACAGGAAATTGTATTGGTATAAATGTATTTTATTCCAATCCTAACAATAGACATATACAAATATAACATAAGTTGAGACAATAAGAAATATAATAGTAGATATAGACGGAATGATTGGAAAGGGCATTAAACAACAAGCCCAAAATTAAGGGCTTATGTTATGTTTGTTATGTTGTTTCGCGCACCCTTTCTATTAAGTGGAGATGAGAGGGAAGTGCATGACAAAGTTGTAAGTTGTAAGACTGCAGATTATTCCTGAATGCAGACACCGTGCAAGGGAGGGGGTCTACCTTAAATATATAAACACTAGCTGGAACAGGCTCCATATGGGAGCCTTTATACGGCGTCGGAGGGGCATGCGCGTTATGAGCTTATGGCACCTGTGTGCGATTCGAGCACATTTGGGCCTAAATATTCAAATGTATAGGTTCATATTCGACCTATTTTATTTATCATGCAGTATAGAGTGTTCTCTGGAAGGATAACGTTTGGAAGAGATTCAAAGAGTATTTTTCTTTGTTCTTGGTAGAATGTATACTCCAAGAAATAGTGGTATGATGTTTTAAGTTCCCCACACAAACAAATGATATTGATAGCCATTTTGAACAACAGTTTTCAGTCTAGGAGCAGTTAAATGTAGCTATATAGTGTATACAAAATGCGCAGCACGTATTTAATAGAATTCGGTCTCGATCGCTTGGTGGAGCAAATACATGTACCGGAAAAGTTCGTTCACCTTTACTTTAGTGACATAGGACGTAAATATACAGGTTTACTTTGTTATTCCAGATCGTTGGGGCACATTGCGCACTAAATGTGCCCACAACCGCCACAGCGCCGTATCCCCCAGTATCCACACACACAATACATTCATTTTTTTTATATTTATATAGCTTTTTGATGATGTATTCTGATAAAAAGCTGAGTGTAATCCTATTTATTTTCAAGAAATTTGCCGATAATTTTAGACTAGCTCACGCAGCACATTAAGTCAGCCCAATATAAGATTTCCAAGCTCTTAGCTACGATAACGTGATCGATATAAATAAATGGCTTCAGATACAATTCGGCTGAACTTTTAAAAGCACGCCGAATTATTCTGCTGTCCGCGTTATTCATTAGTTCAGATTAGGTCAACATTTTGTAACTTTCTGTTCGTGATACACTCTTCACATTATTGGGATGTAAACCGGGTGGCCCAATTGGCAATGGGACAATCACCAAACAGGATTTACTGTAACACAAGACGGGTTATGCAAATATAATCATACATGCGCTGATAAGATTGCAGAACAAGCACATACTGCAGGTGTTGAAAGTATAAGTAATTTGTATTATGCAGTCTTAAACAACCGTACTCGGTCTTTGGGCATATAGTCATGCATGTATATATTACATGCATAGACTGGGTGATACACAAAACACAAATTTAGTAGAACTCGGTCTCAGTTTGATTCTTGCGATCTTGCTTCAGTGGCACCTACATTATATATAGCACGATTGGTGAACACCATTGCTAAGCTGCACGAAGTTACAGGAACATACATTATATAGGTGGTAAAAGGTGATTCGCATGCAAGCTGAAAACATATCAAGACAAACCTTTGCGTGAGCAGATACGAATTTTATTGCGGTCGAGTACAAATAGAGTTCAATTTTGATTTCTATATTCCAGAACATATATGTGTTATTTTGTGTCATTATCATTCGATAAAAAATATTATGGACTTATAGCATCTTCTAGTGATTTAAAACGAGTCCAATATATTGGAATGAAATTATATGATACAGAAGAGAAAGAATAATGACCTCCCAACTAACAAGACACTACGTTTCACATTACGCGGAGGCAGCAAAGTTACATTGTTGTCTCGTGCGGTAGTCCCAACGCCAATTTTCACAGTTGTTGGAAAATATATCTGAACCCTACAAGGCGCCAAAAGTCCTAATCAACCGACCCCACGTCGGCCATCTTTGACGATGATTGATATTTCAAAGGATTCATCAAAGAATTCTATAACTGAGATATGTGGTATTTGCCACTGTGAAAAACTCCAATTATTATCTTTGTTTGTTCGACATCCCAGTTTGACAACAAACAGCTGAACAGTGATGGTGATATTGGGTTCCAAATTGTATATATGTTTTATGCGCATGCTCACAGCAGGGGAGGTAATTGATGGGTTGTTTTTGCTGTTTTCAATACGAAGATCAGTGACGTAATTATCTCCCCGCATGCGGAGCTTGTCTGTTGGATATCATATATACACGTGGTTCCTGAAACATCCTACTGCCACTAATTGCCCCCATTACTGATCATTGCTGCATATATAGGAAGCGCTCTTATTGAGACGATTTTTTCTTATAATGTTCGGTACAAGCATGTGGCTATTCGCCACCCATAACCAGGAAAATAAATTGACATTGACAAAATGGCTATTTGCTACTTCCTGTGTGGACAGAACTTTGCACATGTGTTTGAGAAGTTTATTCGGTACCACTATTCTATAGAATTTCCTTAAAAAATAAAATTTCGATGCAAAAAAGTGATGCTTCGCACACATCCACAAATCCTCCTCTTCTCAATCACTTCCATTGAGTTGGAATGTTAACATGGTGTATGAGTTTCATTTTCTGGGGAGGGGGTACTGCCATGAAAATGATATCATCCAAAGTAACGCCATCGGGTTATCATCAGGCAAACGTGTACCATGAGTCCCCCTACTCAGGATCGAATACTGCCACGGTCGACATAACTTAATTATGCCAAATAAGATTTATTTCAAATAAAAATAATTTCTATTAGCAAATTTGCCAAGTGGTAGCGCGATCCCTGGAAATAAACAACATAAATAATATGAGGTGGATGTTGACATTTAACCATCATAAAAAAAACATCTTATCGCACGTCAGATAATCGTGTTGACGCGATGGAAATGTGATATCCCTAAGTTCTATTCAGTTCTTTTTGGATTGTATTACGGTGGAATTCATTGTGTCATCTCTGAATAGAAATTTACCGTAGGCGAACATTCACCAGGTCTTACTTATTCCATCTCAGCAATGGCACGCCGACGTGATATCGCAACAGTAAACTGATATCTCGTCATAGTCACTCAACTTTTTCCGCCACCATTCTTCTAGCAGGGGAACTATATTGATACGCTGAGCATGGCCGTCACGGTGGCCATATATAGGGATGCGTTGGGTGATTGGCCACCTTGGTATTACCAACTGAACACACACGAAGAAAGCCCGAGTTTCCAATGTTGCAATGTTCCAACTGATACACCAAACTCTCTGACTGTTTGAGATTTAAAACCTAACACGCCTTGAAATTTACAAGTACCATACCAGTCCAACATGTAACCGAAAAACATTATACACTTGTTGCATGGTTTCGAGGTTGACATGAGGCTTTATTAACCCGAAGAAGTTAATATTCACCGAGGCCACAGGTCGAGGTGAATATTAACTTCCAAGGGTTGATAAATCCTCATGTCAACCTCGAAACCATGCAGCAAGTGTTTTATTATATGAACTAGCGGCATTCGTTTATACCTGGTAGCCAATTGGAGTACTGCTGTAGGATTTGAACAGACAAATGTGTTCAACAAACATCAGATTTACTGAAACTCTCTTCCGAAAATCAACGACAAATTAGTTATGTATAAACAATTTTGATTGGCTGGTTGCAAAGCTATGCGTAACGTGATTGGACAGCCACCTCTTACGCGTGACGTAACACATATTTTGTTATTAACCCCACGCCGGGTTAATATCGTGATTTATCAACCCGGCCACGTCAATCAATTACTATAGGGTTCACGGGAGAAAATTAATGATCATATAATAAACTAGTTTGAATGTCAAACTAGCAGAAATAACCCAACTTATACTTTTGTCTGAAATTTCCAACAAATGTTGTGCCAGGAATGAAATATCTGACATAACTGATTGCCAACCCATGTAGTCCATAATGTAACATAAAAATCTACTGTTGGTCTTACACGTTTCACACTAAATACTGATTGACATATGTGGGTATACTGGACTGATGTCGTCCGTCTGTCCAGCAGGACATACATCTCAGTCATTGTTTAATGTGCATGTGTGAATTAAATTTGATGCGGAGGTTCACCAACAAACGCGCTTTCAAACAAGTGCATAATTGCGTTGTTCCAGATGTATCCCCCTTGTTCATCTGGTTCGTTTGTCCAAGCATTTACATTGGGAACTACTGTTCCATTCTGGGCACATTAGTACCACTCGAGACCCTGTTATGGAGGTTGACGTATGGGATCTGTATGGGTACAGGTATAGTCCGTCGCATAGATGGGCAGCATGAGTCAAAGTGTAAAGGGGCACTTAGACATCAACCGTGGTGGAGATATTATCTACATGTAAGATCTGGTAAAAAAATAACAACGATTTAACCCTTTCTATATTGAATACTCATTGACGAGTAGTTCCCTTAGGAATTGTTCAGATAATAATTTCAACAACTTATTCAATGGATATGAATAATTCTGTTTTTCTGTCTGCTGCTTGCTTTTATTACTTGAACACCTTTCCAAATGAATTAGACCATTCCAATGTGTACATTTATAACTGAATGTGAGAATCCATTTAGTATAGAATGGGTTAATGTCGTAAGGAACAACTTATGATACATGGACTGTCACATAAACAATGATATTCATATTCTCATTAACACGGTGTACCCCAGTCTGAGTATAAACTCATACCTAAATATTCATTACAACATTGAATATAAGGTCTGACGGATAACATCGCTATCTCATTTCCAAGTCCTCGGGATTCCGTAATCTGATTGATTGCGTAAATTATTTTCCGTCCAATGAAACCGTATGGGTTAATAAACAAGTGTTAGTGGGCGGAGACTCCCATAATGTCACCTCTAAATATAGTAACAGAGCGGAATTTCTCCGATCGAAAGCGATGCTTGCAAATACAACAGAGACAACAAGGGCTTCGAAATTATATATTCGGATTAATTTGAAGGATGTGCTAGACCTGATAGATAGGCCTGCGCATGGTACCAATTTGGCCTCCCATAAATATAAATAGAACTCACTCATGTCCGTGTATTTGATTTACTTTCATGATTGTACCATGGTTTGCAAATCAAATTATTTGTCGTAAAAAAGTCATCTGAAAGTTAACACCGAGGAAATGACTTAATTTTATGCTTTTAAATAGTTCTAAAGCATCATTTTTGATGACGACCTTATTTTTTGCTCTCGGGTGCAGCTTTCCGGTTGATGCAGCGAGTTCATCTCCCGAAAAAGAATAGTCGCACACACGACAAATATTATCTGCTGTAAGTTTATGTCGCGACATAGGCCATTGCTTGTCAATCATCGATGTATTTTTTTTAATCCGTGACGTCATTTTGGGGAAGCTCTTCGCTGAATAGAAATGGTTTTGGCCACATAAGCTCCAGACTCTATATTTCAAATATAGAGTCGACGTTCACCCAGACTGGGTGTACCCCTTTATTTCGAATACATTTAAACAAGTCATTCAATGATTGTTGAGTCGATAACCTGACTGTAAAGGCTGAGAAGACTGGGACTCTGAAGACTATAACAATGAGTACTTGTCAAAATAACTTTAAAGCAAGTATTTCTAAACAGGGACGTATCTCGAGAGTCCCCGTTAAGCAGTGGAGGATATAACGCGATATCCAACTTGACATTTCCAACTGCACACCCCTGACAACCTCATAACTCACCCTGACCACCCAATAACTCACACCTGACCACCAAATAACTCACCCCTGACTACACCATAACTCACAACGCGTCCCCTCACAACCAGACCAAACTCCCGAGTTCGTAAAATTATTTTTGCACCCCCCCCCTTTGGATGGCATTTTACAACTGATACATCAAGCTTTCAGAACTGTTGGAAATATTCAAAATGACATTATCCTTTTTTAACTGACCGACCCCATTAAGTCATATTTGAATCCCAACTATCCATGGATCCTACAGCCCAAATTTCAGATTAATCAGCCAGGTGGTTCAAGAGAAGATGTTTAATGAGTTTCATATATCAATTATTTCATTGGACAGAAAAGTGGTAAGTCCCCCCCCCCCACAAGTTCTTGCCTGGTGGACCCCCAATAATTTTAACAACTCTGAATCCCAATCACACAAGGACCCTCCATACTATATATGAGCTAACTGGGCATGATGCTCTTAGTGAGAAGACGTTATAAGAACTACTATGGGGGAAAAGAGTTATGTCGCTGACCTTTTTGAACATATATATTGTTGCCCACAACGTATATATACATTACACATGTTATTATAGACATAGATAGTTGTGTGGGCGCAGAGGATCGGAACACAAGTTGCGGAATGTCACTGGCCTCTCATCTATTTTACCTGATGGCCATATTTGAACAACTCTGAACCCCAGTCACAAAATAACCCCCATTTAAATATAAGCTAAAGATACCTGATGGTTCTTGTGAAGACGATATTTTAAGAATTGTTTCTTAAAGAGTTATTCCCTGGCTCCGCCCCTATTTGATCTGGTGACCAAATTTGAATAAATCTGAATATCGGTTACAGAATGACGTAAGTACCAACTACAAGCTAAATAGGTCTGATGTTTCTTGGAAAGAAGATGTTTTAAGAATTATTAAGAGTTATGTCCCTGGCTCCGCCCCTATTTGACCTGGTGAGCTAGCCCATTTGAACAAGTCGGAATCTCAATCACCAAAGGACCCTATAATATAGATACATGGCTGATGGTTCTTGAGAAGAAGACCTTTTAAGAAATACTATAAAAATAAAGAGTTATGTCCCTGGCTCCGCCCTTATTTGACATGGCGACCACATTTGAACAAATCTGCATCTAAATCACACACGGAATCATCCACACCAAATATGACTCTATTCGGACAGACGGACGACGGACGAGTAGTGATGACTATAGTTTCACCGGAGACTTCGTCTCATATGAGCTAAAAGGGATAACGATTAGCACTAATCAGAAGGTTAACGTGCACGGATTGACCTCTACCAATGCCGCGTTAATGGACGCCTGAACCAGTATGCATTACTAATTACAAGGCACTGGGCCAGTGTAGCTCCAAACAAATTATATCAGTTCCATTCCGGAGGGACATACTCCATGGACTTTAAAATTGCATTTTGCAGCAATCGTTCTCACCCATAATGCTCATTTCGTGCATCGACTTGATGCAGCTGAGTACGCTGGTAGTAACTGTTGCCTATTTGTTAGGCCAATATAAATAAATTGCTAGATTTACACCCATTTTTAGAAAAATGAGGCGGGAGGGCGAATTTTATTTTTTATATTTTATTCTTCCTAACATAAATGGCCATGGACAGTTCTAGATATTGAAAGAGTATCATATTACATGTTATATAATACAAGGTGATTTAGATCGTCCAATGTGATCAAACTAGTCTCATTAAGCCTTTCGTGACGGAAGCCGCGCTGGTGCAGCATTAAAGACCCTGTGTCGGTGCATTCTCTTTTATATGCGAGTCTCCCACAGGGAGCCTCGCACATATAAGAGAATTCACTGCCTTACGAGAGCGAGGCAAATATTGTTAGGCCAATGCGTATATCGAGGCCAATGCCTATATCGTAGGCCATTGCCTATATGGGCGACTCGAATATATAAGAGAATGCATTGGCACAGGGTTTACATAAAAGATATCCAAATAAAAAACAAGACAGTCAAAGACTGTGGGGTCGCTCACCAGACTGCAAAGACTGATAAGACTGGGACTCTTGAGACCATAACAGTCAGAACTTTTCATAATCACTTTAAAAGAAGCGGATCAACACAGGATATGTGGCTAGAGAGGCTTCATGTCGATCAGCGAATATCTACCTTTAAATTACCAATGGAACACTACAGATCCCCCTCCAGCTAAACATATCCCCTCCTGACCGGGCTCCAGATTCCCAAGTCTTAGGTTAGAATTTCACAACTGACGTCTCAAACTTTCTCAATTGTTCGAAATTTCCAATCTCACAAGCACCGTTTTATAAACTATTTAGACATGTTTGAAGCCCAATTATCCATGAACCCGAAAACAACATATATATGTCAAGATTAATCAGTCAGGTAGTTCCAAGGTAGATGTTTTAAGTGAAGTCCCCATAGCCCCGTCATTTCTTGACAGGTTGACCTCATGTTAACAAATCTGAATCTCAGTCACTAAAGGATCCTCCATACTATATGTAAGCTAAATAGTCCAACCTCTTGAGAAGACATTTTTAAGTATTACTATAGAGACATACAGTTATGTCCCTGGTCCCAGTCTATTTAATCTGGTGACCCCATCTGAATAAATTTGAATCCCAGATACCAAAGAACCCTTCATACTAAATATCAATAAAATAGACCTGATGGTCTGTGTGAAGGAAGCATATTAAGAGGAAAACTTTCCTTTGCTTGACCCCTCGTTGACAAGTTGACCCCATTTAAAACCAATGACCCCATTTGAAAAAAAAAATCTGAACTCCAGGTCACCCAAGGACTGTTCATACCAAATATGAACCCGTTCAACCTGATGGTACAGCAGAAGAGGTAGTTTTTAAGAATTACTATGGAGAGCAAGAGTTATGGCCCTGCCTTCATAACCATTTGATAGAGTGACCTCATTTAAACAAATATGAATGTAAGTCACCTAGGGAACATCTACACCAAATATGAACCCATTCAGTCTAGAGAAGATGTGAGCTCAAAAATTACATTTCATTGAACAAATCTGTAAATCACCCCCACCCCCAACACAGTGGCGACATCCCTGCAAGAATATGACATACATTATTTATTTGGATGCCTATTGCCTTAACAAAATTACCATGACCTGGAAAGCCAGTGCATTCTCTTTTATATGGGAGGCTTCCCATGGGAGCATATATAAGAGAATGCACAAGCACAGGGTCTCACCAGCACAACTCTGGTCATGAAATGGTTAATATTAATAGTAAAAATAAACTTTATCTTTCAAACAGGCAATTTGTATCTGAGATAAACATGGGATAAAATTCCATTCATAAAGCCACTATCAGCAACAAGAATGTCTGGGAGACCTGTTGACATGAAGATAATTAATGATGGCACAAACATTTGCCCAGTGATACCAATGTATTGTGTTACTCCTACAGCTGTGTTCAAAACAAGGATTTACATCCACACCTAAATATTTAAACCCATTTGGTCTTTAATATGTATCTGGAGAAGAAAACAATTGATGGACGGATAGAGACATGACAGATAGATGGATGGGAAAACAGTCTGACATAGATACTGACAAATTCAATCCAATATACCCCCCCCCCCAAGTTTTCTTTTCAGGTATAATGAGTTCAATTGGATACTGGTGGTTAAGAACATAATATTCGAACAGCCAAGCCTGAACATAGTGTCTGACATTTGCACAATGAGGTCCCATAAGGGTGAATTTAATGACACAATCCTGCAATGCGGGCTAGCATCACCAAATTCACCCTCTGAGGACCTCATTCTGTGTAGGCCTCAACTGCTATGGGAGACATAGCATTAGATTGAAGTTCTCCAGTTAAAGTTGGCGATGTGCACCCACTGGGCACCTCAATTATGCATTTTATATTCACAAATTAGGGGATATAGAAACTAAATAGAAGGGAAAAAGTAAGTAAAAATGTCAATTTAAGTGCCTATATACTTCCCAGAAGATGAGGCTTAAGCAGAATGAGGACCCTGGCTAGTGTATTTGGTGATGATAGTCTGCTGTGCAGGGTAGCATAACTAAATTCACCCTCTGGGAACCTCATTCTGCAAATGCCAGACACACTAAATTCAGGTTAGAGAACAATAATTTGTTTTTATTTTAATAACACACATTGGCATGAGTGCTGTCTGGTGCATTAAGTTCACACCTGTCAGCCTGATAAACATCTCAATTGATGCCTGTGTGTGTATTTATATTAACTCACCCACTATTTTTAAAAAAACCAAGAACATCTTGGTCCCAACAACTACCATTCCATTCTTATCCAACTACATGGAACAACTTGGATAATGAATTTACATCATACCAATCCAGACACACACTCAAACGCCGTGTACATGCCGATTGCATTAAAAAATATGCTGCAACAATTAAATGCAACAATCAAAGATGTCCCGACTGTGTGGTAGCTCGTCAATAGTGTAACCTCCCGTACATATATCGCAATCTACAACCTCACTCAGCACACTCCTACTCGACTTCCAAAGAACATGACACTGACAAGAAAGAGACAAACCATCGAGTAACCAATAAACGATTTATATATACGTATACCCTCCATTATATAATTATATAATCCTATAAATGGAACCATTATGTAATACATAATTTCACAGCCGTGCATTGTACAATAAATCTTGACCGCCTATATATGTTAACATTTATTCATCTCTAAGGGGGTGACAGTAAGACAGTCTAGCCTGACTATGCCACCCCCTCGAATATACATTACAATATTTGTCAAATGTATTATGTATTAATTTATATATGTATATTGAAATAAAATATCCTATCCTATCCTATCCTTAACTCTCTCTGTCTGTAGCTAATACAATTGACTTAATATGCTGGTGGGGGAGATCCTGTGAGTTAGGAAATGAGATAGGGTGGAATGCTGTTGGTTGGGGGCAGGGTGGGGTTCTGGGTCATGTGGGGGAGGGTGATAATTTTTTTGTATGTTAAATTGATCAAGGAGTTCCTGAATTTTTTATTATTTTTTTGGGAATTATGGCCCTGCCTGCACCCGAATTTGACCCAGTGACCCCATTTGAACAAATCTGAACCCCAGTCATTCAATGACCCCACATACCAAATATAAACTAAATCGGCACAATGGTTATAGACAAGAAGTCGTTATAAGAATTACCAAGGAGGAATATAGTTATGGCCCTGGTTTCGCAACTGTTTGACACAGTGACCTCATTTGAACAAATCTGAATGACAGTCACCTAGGGAACATCCACACCAAATATGATCAAAATACAAAAATGTATTTTTTTGGTTTTTAGAGTTATGTCCCTGGCTCTGCCCCTAATGACCCAGTGATCCAATTTGAACAAATCTGATTCCCAGTCACCCAAGGTCCCTCAGTACCAAATATAAGCTAAATCGGCCGAATATTTTTGTAGATGAAGTCATTGTAAGAATTACTATGAGTTATGGCCCTGGTTTCTCAACTAATTGACCGGGTGACCTCATTTGAACAAATCTGAACACCAGTCACCCAAGGACCCTCCATACCAAATATTAGCTAAATCGGCACAATGGTTATGGACAAGAAGTTGTTGTAAGAATTACTGTGGAGGAATAGAGTTATGACCCTGGTTTGGCAACTATTTGACCCAGTGACCTCATTTGAACAAATCTGAATGAGAGTCACCTAGGGAACATCCACACCAAATATGAACCAATTTGGTATGATGGTTTCAGAGGAGAAGATGTTTTTAGAAAAGTTGACGGACGGACAGACGGACAGACGGACAGACAGACAGACGGACAGACGGACGGACGGACGACGGACGAGGAGTGATGACTATAGCTCCACCGGAGACTTCGTCTCAGGTGAGCTAAAAATGGAGGTGGAGACTAAACATTGGGTCGGAAGGGGATGTAAATCTAGCATTTTTTTTATATTGGCCTTAGTGGAGCACATCTACGCACTAATCGCGACTCATTGGGGAATTTTCAGGCGCCAATATTTTGTCTGGGTTCTGGGCATTCGTCGGTATTTCCAGCGTTCTCGCAGGTGTGAGCGGTATCATCTTTTGGGGATGTTAACCATTTCTATACTAAATACTCATTGATGAGTAGTTCCCTTAGGAAATGTTCAGATAACAACCATATGTAGTTTGTTGTACTTATTATCTGAACATTTCCCATCGATACATTTGAATCCTTCTGTACCTGTATTATCTTTTCGTCTGCCTGACGTCTGCTTTTATTACCTGAACATCCCTCCAAATAAATATTAGACCATTCCATTTAGTATACTTTGATATCCATTTAGTATAGAAATGGTTAACATCCACATTTTCTCTTTTCTCCCCCATTTTCGCAGCATCGGCTATTTCATCAAGTTCCCTGCTGTGACAACCCCACCATGAGTATATACCTTAATACATACTCATGGGGGGTTGTCGCACAAGGGGACCTGTGGCCTAACTGCGATGTTTTGAGTTTGTCGTGATGACTGATTATTGCATCTAACAGAACTAGATACCGGTTCGCCATGTACCTATTTAATGTAAAATCTCTGCATTGCGAATTTTGTTAACATCAGATATTACAAGAATCGAAGCAATCATTCCGGAACTCGAAAGGATGAAGTTGAAATTATTCCCTGGCCTCGGATTTGTCCACATCAAGGTTGCGGACAACATCACTGCCCAGTAATAATAATGGAAATTAACCAGCGAAGTTGGCGATCAACACACGTGTATATGCATATATTACTTATGCAATAATAGTTTGAACGGTCCACTTACGAGAAAAGGCACCTCCACCTATTTTTCAGGTGGTTTCCACATAACACATTTGAGAGTTCTTTTCTTGAACGTCATCGCTATACGATAGGTCTTCTTTGAGTATTAAACCATGATTAAATCAATCGCTGGTTGAACAAAACCCTAGTTACCCTACCATTTTGATTGGATTTGATGGAAATTTAATTCTGGTGATTTCGATTTCTTCCGAAATATGAAATACGTACCCATTCTCTGGTGATGCTATGGTTACGCCACTGTAATTTATATGCTTATTCCCGACAGCAAACCAAAGGAAACTTTATAATGATGTAATCATGCTATCAGGACGTATGTGCAGCCACTGCAACCGAAGTCAAGTGCAGAACACTTGATGGTCGAGTTCACCAAGGACTGGCAAGCAAAGTACACCAAAACCTCTGCAATGATTGCAATCGGGGGGAAATGCCCTTGTTTTAACAAAGGAAATGTTGAACAAATAATAATAGGCACTTAGGTCATGATAGTCGCGTGGGATGTTGGATTAGATTTGATCAGACTTGGTAAGTAGGCGAAGAGCATACACAAACAGGGTATATGCTTATCATATATCCCATTGTATGGAGGCACTGGGTGGGCTCATATACCCGATTGTATTGATGCACTGGGTATGCTTATCATATATCAATTGCATAGAGGCACTGGGCAGGCTTATCATATAGCCGATTGTATATATATGTCCATGCATGTTACGATTGGAAAGTCACAGTGAGCTTGAAAATAGGTCCCGATTTTTCACCCATGTTTGGGTTTGAACCCACGACCTATTGTCTAGCCCAAACTGCGATTATGGTATCCACGTCCCAAAATACCTCGGCTACGATGACATCGTTTGAAAAGAAGCCCGTTTATAATATTTGCAGACATTCTAACCAAGTGTAGTTTTGGTCTAGGTAGCGTATATGACGCAATTGATACGAACAGGCGAAAAGATGAGCTGCCGCTGCAAACAAATATATTTTGATACCCACAAGAGAAGAAAAAGATTTCGACTATTATATGTCACTTTTAATCGTTTTATTTCTAGAAAACAATCAGATAAATAAGAGTATTTCCAACGTTCACTTCCTACACAAAGTTCCTATTATTTACAAAAATATATACATTTTGTACATGAATATTTACAACCTTTACACATTTTAATAGATCATCTACATGCACGTTGCGTATTCTGAAACACCATAATAACAATTAACCCTTCAATGACTGGAGCTTCCTGGAATTTTGCGAATTCCTGTGCCAATGCATGTTTTTACATATGCGAGTCTCCCATAGAGAGCCTATAATATATAAGATAATACATTGGCCTAACAATATTTACATTGACCATGTAAACCAGTGCATTCTCTTATATATGCCAGGCTCCCAATTTGAGACTAGAACATATAAGATAATGCACTGGCACATATCTTTAATGCTGCACCAGCGCATCAAAGGGTTAAGATTTGGGATCTTTCTTCCCTGCACTGTTCATCTAGACTCATCGAACAGCAACACTAATTATGACATCAATAAACATATGCTTCTATCAGAACAAAATATTTGTTGCTTAATTTTTCCCCACAAATAAATACTGAACACCTTTCGCATAATGAACTACTACTGATAAGAATTACGAATAGTAGTCTAATAGCTAATAGTAGTCTAATAGCTAATAGGAGTCTAATAGCTAATAGTAGTCTAATAGCTAATAGTAGTCGTAAATTGTTCGGACGGTTCAAAAAACCTTTTCGCAGAATTGACGACTATATATACAAGTCCGTTCGTGAGAAAATTGTTTTGTTCAAACTTCTTCCCACTCAGAGTAAGTTGATACGGTTATGTTTGTCGTGATTATTTTGTACTTAATTGTGTTGTTGTCAGGTCATAGTCAGTGTTAGGTTCGATGATTATTTGCAAAGCTCTCGTACACATCCTTGGGTTCTCGAAACAGTAATCGTAACTACGGATGTGGCAGTAACTACGGATGTGGCAATACGACAACTGATAGAAGAACACACATTCTGGTGACGTAGTACTCTCTTCGTAATTCTTATCAGTAGTAGTTCATTATGCGAAGGATGTATATTATGTGACAATTTTTTTTACTATTTGTACTACTACGCTTCTGAAGATTCATAACATATGGTTCAATAAATTCTAAAGATGCTGCATCTCTTCCCTGAAATTTCTGTATTGCTCATGATGTATACAACGAAAATTTTGAATCAAAGACAATATTCAACAGGAGCTTCGGGCAAATATTTTCACTACAAAGAACGGGGACGGGAACTATTACTAATTCAGAACAATTTTATTAAAATTCTCTCCTTTAATACACGTTTAAGTGAAATATATATAATACATTATATCTCTGATGCTCTGATGCAGGTGTTTCAGGAATAATAACTTATACGTGTCTTCAAAATTAATTTCGTATAATTATTTTTGTTGCAGTGTGACACCAATTGTTTCTTATGTTTAAGGGGGGGCTATTAAGTGTAATCCAAACCATTTTCATGAAGATTTGTTAGTGTTGGAAGTGTTGTCTGGGAGAGAGATCCGATATTCTGCTTTATGAATAGGAACTACATGTATACACGCATCCTATATAAGAAAGGTTAATATGCACATAGATTTTGGAGCTACTAATATAAGGCGCGCTATGGATTGGTCGGTATTAATATCCGATAACATTTAAAACTAAATTTATTAGCTTGATTACATTAAATGCCGACATTTAGAAACTGTCGTTTGTGTCCATAATACACTGTCATCGGAACCAGCCGAGAGGGCGAAATGAGCGAATGTTTTGCCTTTGCATTGTGATTTTCACCACATATTGGCATAATGTCAGACAAATCAGTTGCAAATATATAGGTTCCATAAAATCTTAACTCGTAAATTTGTCATGTGAAACAATTAAGTTTGGACCATGGAAGCTAATGAATGGGTTGGTTAACATAAATTTGCAATGCACATGTTAAAGATCGCAAGGCTATACTGATCAATGTTTTTGGAAACCAGAATATAGTAGGTATACACAAGTATAGACAATTATAAATAACAGAAAATTGGGATATGCATTATCCCAATTTCAAGAATAACAAATTATTAACGTGTTCAATATTGTACAAATACTGACCGTTCAATTATACAGTTCACCTTTCACGCAACTGACTCGTAAACCCAGTATGCCAGTGAAGTAACAGCAAAGCAGACATGTATGTTCAAACGAACACACTGACCACACTATATATGTATTATTACTTTAGAAGCTGAGAGTAAACGTCACCAATAGTGTTTCCTGATAACCGGATCAATGTGTGAACGGTGATTCTTAAGGTTGGGTTTACACAGCTGGCAACATTGTCTGGCAAATGTTCATGCAATTCATTACCGATGACTATCTATTGCATACTTCTGCGTGAAAACAAAAATAGGAAATAAGAAAGTGTTTTAGATTTTTGTATCTCTGACAAGAGCTATGAAATGGCACAAGAGATTACGCGATTGATTCTTGCCAAAACTTTGAACGCTCTATTCTGGCAAACTTATGGTGCAGAATTACTTGTGGAATTACAGAGATCCCACTTCTCGTGTATGATATAGAAAAAGGGTGACGGTGTGCATTGGATAAGCGTTTTGTCGTTAATGTCCTAACACAATCTACTTCTGTGACGAATTGTCTGCAAGAATTTCAAGGCAAATTTGTAATCGTAGCCCAAATGTTCAATAAACTTCGTACACATGCAATATGTCTCACTGACTACAGACGCATTGATAAATCAAATTATCAATTAATATGGTTAATCTTATACTCTGTTCAGATATGCTATTCGCATGTCAAGTTTAATAGACTTGGTTGGACCTGTGATTATTCATCCAAAGTTCTAGTTATAAACATGGAGATCATGTGTATAAATTCCTTATTTGAATTCCACACGTGTCGTGTGCCCATTCAGGTACATGTTACATACTTGTGTTAAAAGTATTGCTATAATTATAGCTTAACGTCGTTCCTAAATTTTCCGTAGACGAGTTTGAAATATAACACATTTCAACCTCAATATTCCAGTTCAAGATCTGCAACTATATATAAACTCATTGGCTAGAATAACGTACATACATCTGTACGTGAAAAACCATGAATGAATTGAATAGACAGACGTGAAGACAAACTACCTCATCATTTGCGATAGGGGATGAAGTACTTTGATTAGAAAATATGTTTCCACCTGCACTGTTTTTCGGCGATTACACGAAGAGTGCGTTGTTCAGAAGGTTCGTTGTTAATAACTATTAACAATTTAACAATTCGATTATCGCACTTGATTGTCTCAACTCAAAAAGTACTTAATATTGGTCACGATTTAGGGAAACTATTGTTGGAATAGCTAAATATTTCGACAAATGTCCTTGAAAGTTTGAAATTTTTCACGCAACCGAATCAGGGCGTTTCTCAACTTTGGCAACCATGTGTCCTTTCTTTCATTGTAGTAACATACATATAAGATATTTAATACCTTT
Source organism: Siphonodentalium dalli (assembly GCA_032622095.1). Lineage (NCBI taxonomy): Eukaryota > Metazoa > Mollusca > Scaphopoda > Gadilida > Siphonodentaliidae > Siphonodentalium > Siphonodentalium dalli. The sequence goes on from CP136064.1 coordinate 189,904,612, forward strand.
TTAGAACAATGAACCTTCTGAAAACGACAATTCTGACAGAACCAATCTAGATATAAAGATCTGTACAAATAATGTGGCGTGTTGGTCTTCTTGTCTCTGGAAGTTTCCACCACAACAGGCTAATAATAACACCCGTTTCGTTCCGATTGTGACTAGAACCATGTTTTCACCGAGCACTTATATGCGAGCACGAATCTCGCGAACAAACACTGACTGAGTCGATGCGTGTTGCGAACATGGCACCAACTTGACTAGAGCGGCTAAGATAGTAAGCCAGTGTGTCATATTTCATTTGTTATCGTTGGAGATCCAGTTATTGACCCTCTCGTTGGAGCTGGTTTGATCATCATCCGCACCTCTTTCAGAGAAGAATAGTGATCAACTGAGTTCCACAGAATACCGTCCCTTTTGAAGTAACTCTTGTGCGACCCCTGGTGGTAATATCGTCCATTAAGATGCGCAGTGAAGCAGTCATTGAACCACCACGCTCCATGAAAATGTTCCGCGCAGTTGTTATAGTAACGGTCGTCGTTATCGCGGTCACGTGTGCTAAATGCCATTCCGTTATGACTCTTCCACTTCGTAGTCATGGAGTCCCCAGCGTTACCATGGTATCCGTGAACATGCAGCTTGTACAGATTTTTCTCGCTCTCTATTCGGAAGTAGTCGTATTCGGCGAAGGATTTCTGGCCGTTGAATCGTACCATCTCAATTCGCAGCATCGTATCACCTGGAGATCAAGAAAAGAGTTTGTGAAATCATTGGAAAAAATGGACAACGAGGCTTAAATACTTTATACTAAAAAGTAAGTCGAAATTACAGTAGACAATATATCATATTAGTCACCTTTCGCACAATGAACTACTACTTATAATAATAACGAATATAGGGTATTATACTGCGTCATTAGAATTGTTGTTATTTCTATCAGTTGTTCTTTTGTCATATCCGTAGTTACGATTACGGTTTCGAAAAGCCAAGTACGTGAACTCATCGAACCTACCACTGATTATGACCTATTAACAACACTATTAATCACAAAACAATCAATGCAAGCAGAATTGTATCACGTTACTGCGAATGCCAAGAAGTTTGAAACGCACCATTTTCTCACAAACGGACTCGAATGGCCGTCGATTCTGTAATATTTTACACCTATACTATTATTAGCTATTCGTAATACTTATTGGTTGTAGTTCAATAGGCGTCAAATGTTGCATGGTTTCAAACTTCTCCTTATCAGAGGTTCCACTAAACTATTGAATTACCAACTTTTTGTGAACATACAATCATAAGTTCTCCGTTGTTTTGCGTACCAATCTAGAAAGCTATACAACTTGCAACAAGAGGTGTGCACTCGAGTGCTAGCATACCCCCACCGTGGCAAATTCTACCCGCATTATCCGTAAACTCAACCAAAAAGATTTTTAACTTTAAAGAAAAATTCGGACTAATAATATCAATATGGTGTCACAAGAAGCTTGTACAGAAAAAATTACTCAAATCGGTTCATATTTGTTAAAGTTATTAAGTCAGACATAATTTTCTAAGTCAAAATAAGTCGAAAATGAGGTGTAATATTACGAAAAACAGTCTGAGCCAACCACTAGCCGCATCATGTAGAGAGGGTATTGTGAGAAGCATGTATACCAAAAATTATTGAAATCGGTTCATATTTGTTAAAGTTATTAAGTCGGACAGAATTTTCTAAGTCAAAATAAGTCGAAAAAGAGGCGTAACTTGAAGAAAAAAAAGTCGGACCGAACCGCAATTAGCATCATGCGAAGAGACCGTCCTAAGGAGATTGCATACAATTTTTTTTTGAAATCGGTTCATAGTTGTTCGAGTTATGAGGTCGGACGGACGGACGGACACACGGATGTAGAAAGTGTGACGGACGGACGGACAGACGGACGGACGGACGGACGCAGTCAATCCAGTATACCCCCCTTTTTCTTCGAAAGTGGGGGTATAATTATAGTCTGTCAAATAGTACAATGTATATTTAGATGGGTCAATAGTGTATGGTAAATTGCACGAAAGCATATGCTAAACAGGCCAATGTCAGATCAAATTCGGCCCATCCCTTTAATGTATTACATATGATGGTTGTTAGGGGCAAGGCATGTGCATGTAGATTGGGGGTAGTTAGTTTGCTTATTATGATAAAATTAATGGCTGCACAGAGTCATTATTCGATCACAATTGCACATAGTCCAAATGTTATGGCGATAATTCCAACGCCCTCTTCGTCAGTTACCACGCAGATAAACGGCAAATTAGATATTACTATTATCAATCATTCGTAACAACAAACCTTGCTTTGTGAGTCTGTGGATATTGTCGTTTCCTAACCAGAACTCTCCCTCCATTATGCCAAAACCTTTCTTGTATTTTTCCCATTTCTGGTAGAAGTCAACAAGACCGTCTGTCCGTCTTTGTATCGTTGTCCATCCTGCGACAAATAAATATAAATCAAATGTCAATTGTGCATCATTTCCCCGTGCAATATGATGAGAAAGATAGATAGAAAAACTTTAATATACTCTGATTACCTTGTTATATACATTATTTAATTTGTAAATCATTTGGAACATAGCCAATTTACCAACCGTCGTGACAAAGACCAAAGTTAGAGTTTTGCTACGTCTACTAGATGAGAAACCGAAATAGACACAAAAACTAGGTTGATCTACACATATGATGGGGAGAACGAATCGAATCGAATCCTTTAGCGATGTTGGTCAGCTATCCCGACGATATGTTCGATTGAGTAACCCTTTCGTTAGGGTTAATGAATGAGCTACTGGACATTAGGAAATTAGATGGTCAAGCCCGAATGTCCAGCCGCGAGTCCATTAACCGACTTAAAACACAGTGTTATGATATACAAGGAGAAATTATTGTTATACAGATGAAAAATTACGATAAATGAGACGTATATGAACTTTGTCTATAAAAATAGTCCTTGGCTGACAACAAAACCGCGCCCCTTGAAACGGTTCGTGTTGTTGAAGGTTACATTTGGACTTTGATATTTGTTTTGCGTTGTACATATAGGTAGTATATATACGTAATACATACTGCCAATGTAAGTATATGTAGTTTGGGCACGTATGTATATAAGGATATATTTACTCGAACAATGCCTTCATATCAGAAGAAAAACAGTAAATCTATTACTGATAACGTGTTATGTTTCAATGTGATAACTACCCCCTGGTATGCAAATGAGCAGCACGCCTATGCCGAAATGAATTACGTTGGGTACATAAGCACTATACAAACGTTTGTTTTTGTTGGCGGATGTTGAAGCGAACTACATCTCTATTAAAGATCTCCGTGGGATCGCATTATACATACAGTGTGAGACATGAACGTTTTAGATTACGAATATCGACTTGTGGTATGGTATAAAGTATCCATTCGGACGGTAGAAAGGCTGGGTTTTAAGTATACCTATACTATACTTTAGAGACTGCCAAATTAGGGAATACATGTAAAACTTTTCTTTTCAAAACCGAAAAACCACAAACCGTTCTGAATTTCATGATATTATGCACATTGTGACAACCGCAGGGAATATGTTTACAAAAACAGACGTCTGAGTCACAGATTGTCACATTCCGGCGTTGACGATGCCGTACCAGCTTATTCAGCTATAGTGATGCCTCATTACTGAGCGATACCGCGTGGGACAGATGTCCTCCACTTAATTGCGCTTATTCATCGCAATGATCGGTAATATTCTGTGACTACGGTGGTTCTCTGTATGATTTATATAGTATTATTGGACATTACTGTCGATATGTTTTTGCCGAATCAAAGTGGCATTTAGCAAAGCGAATTCGATCAATGAATCAGGATGTTTAATCACTGAGAGTTTGTGGTTAGTGTGGGAGGGTGTGTTTACCCGCCGTTTCTAGTTTTCGTACGGCGGGGTCGTTTATCTTCCCAAGTGATCAATTCATGTTCAGTGCTCCAGATTGTCAGAGAATCAATGGATCGTTTCTCTCTGTGCTTATATGGAAATGTATTTTGTAGAAGTAGAACACAGGAAATATTTCACGTCATCATAAATCCGACACCATCGTGTATAAAGCGAGAAATAATGACTCGATCGTCCAATGTTTTGCCATCTATATATATATGCCGAAATAAGACACATCGTTTGAATACCACGCACCAGTGTATGCATATTAATCTGGGACGCAGGGATGTCAAAGAACTGAGGATGTGTATACCCCAGTGGAGACAGTTGTCCCACCACTCATGTCAGTGCAAATGGTTCTGGTACATGTTGGACCCATCATCAGATAACATTCATAAAAGGCAACTAATAATCTCACTCGAAATATCACACAACAAAGTGCCCCAATCCATTTTTCATTTTGTAAAAAATAATGGCAATGAAATATGTATAAAATGAACTCAACCACAAACTGGAAAAATTTAATATATAAATAAAAGGTCGCTTACAAAAATGTCCCCCGACGAACGTGGTATCTGTTTGAAGGAGTTATGGGTTTCATGTCCCTATATTACAAACTCTAAGAGGAATTGTTTACACCAATATGATACAAAGTGCATACTGACTTAAATATGTTGCACATCTTGAATATGTCGAGAAAGGGTCAATAACTCTAAAATTTATTTGTAAAAATGGCAATAACTCCGCCCAATTGACCCTGACTGAACTCAAAAGTCCACGCTGGTTGACATCTGTGCCAAGTTTTTAAATAATTGACGAAAATATGACGGAATACAGGCTCCAACAAAATTGCGTCCCATGATATACGATTCTATTTCGGGCAATAACTCATTAAAATTGCAGGTGCGCAGGTTCCCATGCTGGTTGATATATGTGCCAAGTTTAAAATAAAATGACCAGAAAATGACAGAATACAGGCTTGACAATTTCCCGGACGGACGGACTGGCGCACACATGCACGGACGGCCAGACAGACGGACGAGGGTCATTACTATAGTTCTCCGACGGGATGTCGGGGGACAAAACATGGTATACCTTTGATGCTTTATTGTCTGTGGTTGGAATTTAATTCATTCTCAACAGCTACATACGCATTCAGTTTTATTGGCGGATTATTTCATGCATGGGAAATACAAAACTGAAAGGAGAAACCAAACTATACCTGCATATTTGGCAAATACCTGACAAGATTGCGTAGCCACAAAGATGAAGAATAAGAATACAGTGACTGTCCAATTAACGATTCCAGTTGCAACGATTCTAACCATGCATTTGCGTCAATTATGGGTGGCTTATGAAGATTATAGTGGTGAAACGGACCTTATACTGAACCATGCCGGTGGTCGGGCGATATCTGATGCTACTTTGTGTCTGGGGATATATATATCATCAGATGGGGTGGGGGCTATGAAAAGAACAGTGCTGCAGGAATGTTTGACGCGAACGAGGACCACCAATATCGTTTGTACTTAGAGCTATAGAGAACCATAATACATAGCGGCAGTGCAAAGCTTGCAATTTTACGAATGAACCTGAATGAGCCTGATAAATCTCCAAAGAATAGAAAATGAGGAGCAAGTTAAATACTTATCTAATCGGGAATGTTAGTTTCACTGGCACGTGTTGTTGTAAAGTAATTGTGTGAGGCATGAGTTTACGTTAAATGATTGGGAATTAACAGTTTATGAAGCAACTGCCAATACTCGTTTAGTGCATCAGAAATACTTGGCCCTGAGGAAAACACGAATTCTGCAGATGATTGATTTTACTCTATTTGATCAACTTTGGGCCATATTTAAGCTTCTGTTTACGAACAAGGGTTCTTTATATCATCATGGTTTCACATATAGCCAATAATAATTGCATTGGGTTGTTGTCTAAATTATGCACCGAAATGGAAAGGAATTTACCCGTGTTTATGTATACAATAAAGGTATGCGATACTTTACATACTCACTAAAGTATGTTTTAATTGTATCTTGAATTAGTCTGATTATTAGAGGGTTTTTAGTATGCGGGTACCAATGTTCGTGTTATTTGGCACCCATGGGTGCATAACTAGTTCTTGGGCGCCCACTTCCATCATATCTAGCATCTCGATAAACTAGAGATCGTTATATGAGGACAGGCATCATCTTGTCCAAACGCGGCAACATTTAATGACATATACCATTGGCATATCGCGGCATATCGCCAAAGGAAACACTATAACACTACCCATCCGTATTTTGATATAAATTTAATTAACATGGATACAGCAGAACACTGTATATTTTGACTAAAAAATGATATATCTTAATATGTTCAAAGTGTACACACGTCATATCATATTAATATTTCCCGGGACCTAAGAAAATCCCGGGTGTTGTTGGTTTCAATGTGCACGGCAATTATTTCCAAGTAACATTAACCCTTTGTGCGGTTCTGAAACGACGATGAAACCAAAAATAATCTAAACCAAACCCCAAACCGAGATAGGTCTTTCGCATGGCATGCAATTGGATGATATATTACCGATGATGCATTTGTTATACTCGATTAGAATCTCGATACACTTTGTTCATTTGTGACTCAAGTTATTGAACATCGGTGACTGATACCTGTGTGTGTGATCACCGCTCTCAGAGAGCGACACATCAGCAACGCGACAAGCAGTCATGGCTATGCGACAGACCCGATCGATAAGTAGAGCACAGTGAATCAGTTAATCGAACGATTTAGCATGATACATGAAATTGTCACAGAACGTATAGGGAACCTTATCACGTCTTAAGAAATGGACTGCATGGAAGTAAATAATGATACCCATTTATAATATTTAAAAAATATATTGAGAAAAAAGAAAAGAAGAATAACAAAAGGGGACAACGATAGTAGTATTTGACACATATATGTTCAGTTTCCCATACATAGATGGCCCTCTATTCTGCCCAGGCCTATATACTCTCTTTAATTATAGTGGTATTGGAGAATAAATACTGAATTGAATTGAATTAATAATTAACCCTTTCTATACAAGATACTAATTGATGAGCAGTCCCCTTAGGAAATGTTCAGATAATAAGACAACAAACGATATATATATATAGGCAGTGTGTTGAACTTATTTATCTAAATACCCCCCCCCCCCCAATAAATATAGATCATTCTGCTCTTGTATTATTTTTTCGCGTGTCTGTCGTCTGTTTTTATTTCCTTAACATCCCTCCAGATAAATGATAGACCATTCCAATGTATTATTTTATATAACCGAATGGGGGAATCCATTTAGTATAGGATGGGTTAATCTCAAACGGCCGGTTTCAAACTTCATCTAAAATGTATTTCATCATGAGGGGAACGCGCCAGCCATACACTTTAACAAAATTAATAATTATGACGGAAAACGAGTTTTGTCAATTATATAACTTGTCGATTTTCTTTAGATATTGCTTCTGGAGCAGTCTTGAGACTAATTAAATTCTGAGAGATAGGATCTATGAATTTTGAATATCCATAAACCAGCATGAAATCATATGAAATTGAATGGCAACTTCAATGTAATGGACCAACCGAATGTTCGAGCCCCCAATTAATTATCTTCAACATACATAGGTATTCGTGATAAGGGGTTAATATACATTCCAAGACACGAAACAGTGACCCCCTGCATCAAACGCTTTACTGTTTATCCATTGTCAATAGGCCTATAGCTACATTTATTTCTGAAATAAATATTGTTTACCCCAAACATTCTGACCCGGAAGTATCCACCAAACAATATAATTTGTTTTACTTGGTAAATATATATCATTTTTATTAAAGAGTGTCACTTGATAATCTTGTCTTGATATGGTATCAATAAAGAGCGTTTATCCAACTGTATCACTTCAGTCGCGAAAGTTGAAAGCAGGTGGTAAATTGTCATGACTTCGGTAATTCTTTCGTGGTATACAACGGCTGTGTGTATACCGAGTATTTATGGACCTATTTCGATCGAAAATGTCAAAAAATTATAAATTATTAGTATAAATTTGTCTTAATGCTTGTAAATTGTACGAGGCTTTGATATATCACACAACCAGGAACGTGTCTAGATGGTCTCCTTTGGGGAATGTCACCTTGCAATATCCAAATTGTGTATGAAGTTTCCAAGTGGTACCTCAAACTTTCTAACTGTCGGAAAATTCCACCTAACACCACCTATATTAGAATATTTCCAACTGATAATCCAAATATATGGTCCGAAAGTAGGAAAATATTCCACCTTTGTTCCATCAAAATACAACCAGTTTTTCACTCTAAATTTTGTCTGAAATTTTCAACTAATGTGTCAGGTATGGCATTTCCAACTGTTGAAACTTTGATCAAAGTTGGGGTGGTTATTGGACAAACCCCACTCCCTGTTCGGGGATATCACCCAAGGTTCGTATTTTCGTCGACCCTTTCGTTTCAACTCACCTGCGTTGTCGTGGACTTGACACAATACTTTGAAGGCTTTTGGTGCACCATAAGGCCTGATCCAAATATAGTAGTCTCCCTTATACCTCATTCCACCATTTTCGTACACCTCACTGCAATCTGCAAATATAGAATTGAGCAATTAGTTTCCTGTCAGTTAGTTAAACATTGTTTATTCCCACCAGAATACCTGAGATTTATTTTTTATCAGGCAGTATGATCATACAAATGTATAAATCTTATACATATAAGGTCACTGCATGTGTTCATAGGATTTTCGACAGTGGTTTGTTTATCTGACAGGAAGGGAGAACATCGACAAGAAGATGGCATTTTGTGCTTCCATGGCCGTGTATAATGTTTTAATGTTTGCTGTATCAATATTTCATCTTGAGTTCGGCATTGATTTCCGATCTCTCTGGACAATTTGATAGACAATTTATATAGTTTTTGGGCTCTATTGTAGTGAGCATTAAGATGAGATTCCATGTAGAGAAGATACGATGGGTGAATGCTTGAAATACACTTCTAAATACCACGGATATGCTATATAATGCAAACGTAACAATCATGCAAATAAAAGTGTTCTGTGGTAAGTCACGATGACGTTAGGACATTTTATTTAGTAAGTTATCGCAAAGAATAGTTGTTTGAGTTGTTTTCCAGCCAAGAACGACCGCTTGTTGTTACTGTTGAGTTATTTCTGGTCACCAAAAATTCCAGGTCAAATTAAATAGTAATGGCCGTATAACCTCAATACATATTCAATGATGAAGATCATGAGCACTAATCCCTTCAGGCAGGAACCGCTATTCCCTGTTAACCAGACGTCAGATAAAATCACAATAAATCTCCAGGAAATCCCACGAAGCCTGCAACATACCACATTCTACTGTATTATCAGAACCGCGCACTCATCTTACAACAATAGGTATATCAGGAGAAATTAGACCGGCATTTTAATGTTTATCCTATCAAATTAAACTCACATGTGAACCCACTTAAACACAATATTGGTGCAGACATTCCTCATCCCTGGGAACTTGAAACCTATAGAAGAATGACCATAACTGAATGCTCCGGCAAAAGTTCCCAAAAACAACGCCAGGCTGTTATCACACTGGGCGAACGGCACTACACCCAAAGTATCCCAGATCAGGTCTACAAGAGTCCCAGAACACAACAACCCCGAATCAAATTTAATGTAAATCCGGGATCTTGTCGATAATTTGTCCCGGTTTCTGGTGTTCTTCCGGGTTGCTTGTAGATACAACCCGTTTTATGTTGTCCGCACAGTCCAGTTTTGTTATTAACCCTTTAAATGCCTCAAGTATAGACACTATCCGAGTCTATTGTAGACCCGATCTGTATTTCTTTGGGTGCATTTAGCCCAGTATGCGGGATCTCGGGTTCTAAAACTGCATGAATAATATTATTATAGCGTGACATATAGGCTCTATGGGCCGCGGGTGCTAAATGTATTTGCATTATATTACATGTAATCACGATTTATGTTGTGCATATATGTCACGATGATAAATGAGTTTATCTCACTCTGGCTCTCTCTCTCTCTCTCCCTCTCTCTCTCTCTCTCTCTCTCTCTCTCTCTCTCTCTCTCTCTCTCTCTCTCTCTCTCTCTCTCTCTCTCTCTCTCTCTATCTATCTCTCTCTCTCGCGTGAAAATACTAGTACATCTTAACTGTTGGTTGCATTAGGCATAGGGGTTAACTTCATTCCATCCGCTTGGCCATATCACGCCGTTGTCAATTGAATTGCAATAGGAAAGATCGCTCAAATGGTTGATAGCTATGCAAATATGCCAGAATATGTAGAAAACACGGATCGCTGACAACCAACCGACAACGTTGTCTATAGGCAAATCAGGTTACCAGCATTTGTACGGAACAGCAGTCCGTTCATATCGGTAATAGAACCACGAAGCTTCGTCTTTGAACACTGCAGTAATGGGTTATGCCGACCAGATGCGATATGCACCTTATCGAATGAGGCCATCGAACCCCCTTATCGCAACGACGCCATAGCACAATTTGAGTTGACCTATTCGGACTTATGTATGTAAATATGGTAAAAAAATATCGCCAGACACTGACTTATATAGTATCTGCATGCAAGCAAATTCACATTCAACGTAAACACAGACGGCCAGCTGTATGTCGACCGTAACCCCAGTACATTCATGATGTACAATGAAGATTTTGGTGGTTTGACCTTATGATGATTACATATCTAACCCGTTTGCACTAAAAGTATATAAACTATGTTAAGATAATGTTTAATTGGTCAGATTCGCAACACCGTAATTGGTTTAGCAGATAAAACTGTGGAATTCTGGCGCAAACGTGCAATTCTGAGCATTAAATGATAACTCAGTGGCGTGGCAGGAACTAACATAATTCAATATAGCCTTCTAACGCAGATGTGTCTATTCTTTGATTCCCATACGTTATCCAATTAGCTGCTGAAGTTAGCTTATTATATGGTTTACGCAATAAGCCGTTTATTTAGGATTACCGGGATAAAGCGTCGACAGGTTGGTAAAACAGAATTTCTTGGTGGGCTATGTACATCTAAGAAAGTGCGTTAAATCTTGAAGTATTCACAGAGCTTACTCAAAGCAACGCATGGCATCGACAAATGGTGGAAACATGCAGACAGGATTATACAGGACCGTTGCAAGTGATATATATTGATCAGTTTAGTAACTTCTGATATTCACCTGTGGTATATATATACCTAACGCAAAGCGAAAATAAGCCCTAAATAATATAGTAATATCCAAATCCCGGATGATATAAGATATCGTCCCGTATGTCCACTTATTATATAGTTCGACAGAATGGTCTACGAAACATTCAAATCAGAGCTATTGGGCCGAATTGAATCCTGGTCAACCAAGAAACCACATTACACTATAAGAGCAGGTGCTGTCCTTTATATATATTTTAATGAATTTCTGCAACCCAGTCGCAAATTTGTTTGAAAAGATAAACAAAGAGGTGTTAAAAATAGTGTTAATCAATAGTATAGGCAGTTTCAGTCGTCAAACAATGGAAGACGTGATGCAAAACATCTCACTTTCCGCAAACGAGTGAAACCAAGATGTATATATTACATGGCTTTGCATGGTTTCCTTGCCGCAATCAGAGAAGAAAAGAAATAGTAGTTGGCACAGTAATATACATATAATAAATTTGGCCACCACCAACCCACCCTCCCTGTGCATTTACAAAAAAAAAGAGTTGTAAATTTTTAGGAATTCTGCATGGTGTATTACAAACAAGATTTGAATATGTGAATGATTTAATATATCGCGAAGTGTTTATTTTTTGTCAGATGACCAGAACCCGATATACCATAGAACCCGCATCTATATATTAAAGTTAGGTTTAATTGTGTTGACCAGAGACACGCCCTCATTATTGTGACGACGAACATATTAGTCATTGGGCTGCATGTTCAACTATACGTATCATATAAGAAGTGAGTCACATTACACGATCAAACAGTTTCACATACTTAATTTTGTGAAATAGATGATGGGGTGAATACCAACCATGCATGCATGCACTCACATCGACTACATTCACCCCGTCCCTGTCCGCCAGTCCAACAGTACTTCGCGTGGCATGGCTGTAACCGCAGTGGAAAGTCAAAGTCAATGAGTCAATCATCGGGAACCAATTTTATTGAAGGATCAGTCTTGCATGTGCGTAAAACCCACTACTCACACCTATAATCGCACCTGTATGCATCGTGGTTCATCAATTAAGAGAAGCACATGCACCGACACTGTGCCGACCGAGAAAAGAACGCTGCCACGAACACTTGACAAAATAAGATCGTGGCAAACTCGTGTTTACGATAAAGCCGTCAAAACTATATACTATAGTAACAAGAACTGCATTTATGACTCAGAATGGCAGATGATGTTAAGACATAGTAGTTAACATTTTACTGATGAGCCTCTGTGTGCATGGGTGTATTCGAAACACAGAAGGGAAAATTCGATCACATTTGTTCTCAAACAGCATGGACTCTTAACTTTCAACTCACAACTTTGGTTCAACCAACACTATATTTTGAGTTACAACTCGAACTTTTGATTTCAGACTAGGTTCAATCCTTTCAAACAGATAATAGTTTTTATGATGGCACATGTCTCTCCGAGATAGGCCTTATAATTTCTCAAATGTTAACATTATCCCCATGCACGAAGTATACATGTATATATAGTCTTTTTATACAGTTATAAGTGGACTGCAATGGTGTGACACTTTATCACACGGGGTCATAAGTACATGTGATATGGTCCCCAGTTTTCACTGTCGTTATCATTTTTTTTTACATGTATATCAGTTCATACTGATTTAATTGACACTATATGTCCATATAATATCGATTTCCAAATATCCGCGGTGACTTAATATTTATTCCAAATGTTCCGTGTATCACTAAACATAAAACGATTTTTATTGAAATGGATATACAATGATATATAAGACCTTATACGATGGTATGCATGTTATCGTGAATACTTACACTATTATATTATCGATTTCCAGATATATGTGACGATGGGTTATTATTTCCCAGAGTTCGCTTGTTTCTAAGCATTGTGAGAATTTTGGAGCCAATACCTGTTGATTAGTAAGCACACCTGTTGTACTGCTGAGTAATGTCAAGTGCCGAGTTGGAAACCAATAACACGCCGCTGTGTGTTATATGTGATTCGTATGCTAGGTTTTCCTCACCTAACACTAGACATGTGCCTAACACATGTACCGTGATGTTAACAGAAACGGCGGTAAACATCAGAACACGCAATGATTTTGAACCTCTGGCGTTTTATGCTCGTTGAATACAGGTCAAATCGCATCAAGGTGCTTATAACAATTATACGAACGTTACACGAAACCCGAAGAAAAAATATATCAGTCATATATTTCCAGTTGAGGTCAATAACAATGTACGATGGGTCGAGGAGATGCTTCGGTTCAGTTTCGTTAGGCGACTGATATCACTTCTTCTCAGTCGAAGCGATATATATATTAAACATTTCTCACAATACATATTCACAACAGCGTGCTAACAAACACACATTTCAAAAATGGAATTGGATGACTTCTGCGTTGCTCATTTATCACTATCCTTACAAGAGACACCGCACATGTATATAGAACACCTAAATACAAACGTTATATAAAGCAAAGACAAAAAAGAAATGAAAAACAAGCTATTGTGTGGATACCGTAAATTAAACCACACGGAATGATAAATATCGTATCAAACAGACAGGCAAAACATGCATGCATTATATAAGCCTATGTCCGGTGCATCATTAGATTTAGTAGATTACACTACAAACTGAACCAATCAAATACTACACATCGAGGCCATTGTCCCCGACGATCTCAAGAGCTTTCTGCATCTAATGCATGCATTCTTGCAGCATTCTACTGGATATCCCAGTCGACTACCTACATGCTGAACGGAATGTAGCCTTGGAATAAGTGGCCGCTAGTTAGCCAACATCCGTGGGAAAATAGATGCGGAGTATTTAATTCTAGATGAAATTATAGAGAAGACGAGACGAGAGTTTTCTTCATCAAAATAGTTTCTCAGCACAAACATAAAATTATATTGTGCTCGAGATGAACCGATGGTACGCTATATACAGATACCAAGTATAATGAAAAAAATCCACATATTGTAATATCTCCACTGAAAACAGATTTGTTTGGGAATTCATCGAGGAAATATTATTTTGGAGAAGAACGTCTGTATTTCTTCAACATCGGGCTTGGTATTTTATATGCACATTAGGTTATAACAAACATTCTCTTCATCGGATGTACATTATGTTGACCTACTTTGGTAGTAGGGGCAGTATATGTCGATAACTAGATATAATTACACGGAATAGCGATATATTTAGACTTTATATAGTCTGAAAATACAAAAATAACTCGCTTTATTTTCTATGCTAGGTTTTTAAAGATGGTATATCTCTTCATAAATATATGATACATAGTTTCCAGGGTATAACATAATAAATGTAAGTCGAAAGACACCTGTCCGGAAACGCTTCTATAAATTAATATTGATTTTATATCGATATTTATTTTATATAATACGATAATTAATTGGGACAATTATTTTTAGATATAGTTATCCCGCATGCTACGCTCCAAACGAACGCGAGTCGTAAAATGCCGCAAATTGATTGCATGTATAGCATACCAGCAAATTCGAAATACAATCAATATTAATTGATAGAAGCGTTTCCGAACAGGAGTCTTCGATTCATATTTATTATTTTATACACAGGAAACTAATTAAAACTACAGTTGTTATAGGAAGAGTTAGACAATCTGTAATGTTTGGTGCGAATATCCACTCGAGGAGAACACAAATCCGGATCCCCAGATTGTGTTCAGAATCATCTATTTGTCAGCAATATGTGACCCGCCATATCAAATCCAGTCGGAAGTCGGGATTTTTTTTTACCCTGTGCCAATGCATTCTCTTATATATGCGAGTCGACCATAGGTCGCCTCGCATATATAAGAGAATGCATTGGCCTAACAATTTTTTACAAGTTTAATAATTTGTTCTTGTATTCTTTAACAATTACAGAGCCCCAGACAAACATGAGCAGACGACACTCTTCTATATGCTTCTATATATGTGTGGGGCTCCCTGCAGGGTAATGGATGTTTTTTATTTTATGTCCTAAAAATTGTAAGAAACATTTATTTAAAAAACATGATAAAAAATTGTTAGGCCAATGCATTCTCTTATATATGCGAGGCGACCTATGGTCGACTCGCATATATAAGAGAATGCATTGGCACAGGGTAAAAAAATCCCGACTCATATACTAATGTAGCTAATGAAATACTATGCATTTTTGAGTTGACGAAAAGTAGGTCCACATGCAAAAAACTGGTCTTGCACCGATCTAATATCACTTAATAAAGAGTTGAACATCCCCCCGTATATGTAAACATGTTAGAATCAATTTGGCACCCAACTGTTCGACTTCGGTGTTCGGTAGTTTTGTTTTTTGTTTGTTCCAAAAAGTTGGGTTAATTTGTGGGATTCAGTTTGACAAAGACCCGTGTGTTTCGAGCCGAGCTATTGGAAATTCTTATAAAAATCCACCAATAAGAACTCATACCCATCTCTTTAATAATAATAATGACTATTATACTACTATTGAAATCAAAAGGATGTGTCTTTATAGGCGGACTTTGATAAGAATGTCCAACAACTCTTGTTTGCATTATGGGGCGACAATGGACCACATGTTGAGTAGCATATACCGAGACAGTCTGGAACAGTTTTAATTGGGATAAGTTCGCTGGCATATTTATGATTGCTGTATTCTGGCACGCGAATGCATTCTCATATGCTCACACCCGGTGTAATCTCTACGCTCGGTCTGTATCATCCGCTTATCGTAACTCTTATGTCAGTATTAGCCGCTTTAACTTTTTCATAGGTGATTAGTTTCGATGTTTAAATAGTGCACCCGCTGTGTAGAAACGTAAAGAAAAATAACTTCATATATCCAATAAGTAATACCGAGTAAAATTAATAATTGTGAATGCTGGAAGGAAGATTTCATTAAAACATTGACTGAAATCCAATTTCCAGCACACCCAACGCTGGTAAAAACTATCTAATGGAGCAAACGCAACTCAACTGCATGGTCCACTCGAGTTATTGCAATAATCAGTAAACAAATATAATATAAATATATATATACTAGAAGGTGACCCGACTTCGTCCGGGCTTTGACCTTGAATTGTCCATTTTGAAGGTCAAGGTCAATTGGGGTCACGATTTGACCAGTCCAAAAACACTGCCAGGACAAAAGTACCCGACAAACGTGCCCGTTGAAATCCATCCGGTTTTACCCGATTTGACCTTGAATTGATCATTTTCAAGGTCAAGGTCTGGTCGGGGTCACGATTGGACCCGTCCAAAACAATCAGTGGACAAAAGTAACCCCACGTATCAAATTTCGTCGAAATCCCATCAAAATTGGCGATTTGACCTTGAAGTTACCCGATTTCAAGGTCACGTCGCACGGGCAAATGAATATGTTTAAGAGACTCGTCATAAGAAAGTACCCCCACATACCAAGTTTCATCGAAATCCCGTGATATTCGGGCGTTTGACCTTGAAATTACCCGATTTCAAGGTCAAGGTCACGTCGCACGGACAAATTAATAGGCCTATGCCAGTTCTCGGCCGAAAATACCCCCACATACCAAGTTTCATCGAAATCGGTTCGGCCGTTTTCGAGTCCATCGCGAACACACAGACACACAGACAGACACACAGACACACAGACAGATCTTCCAAAATATATAATAGATATTCAGCGGTATGTATGCAATTTATTATCGTAAAACCACTTAAATTCAAGTTAAGTTGATTTAGCACCTTGTTAGTTAAGGGTTCTCTGTAAGTGAAGAGTAATACCAGCCATGGAATTCATCATAATGCTCATATCATCAAATTTTAAGTACCATGTGTCACTGGAAAGAGCAACCAGACTCAATCACACAAATGAAGAGTATACTTTTCAGATAATTTTTTTTAACTTCCATGATAATTCCTCACCCGGATTGAAGTAGACATACAGTTTCGAGCGAACGTTAACCCCCTTCTATACTAAATGAATCCCCCCACTCAATTATATAAGAACACATTAGAATGGTCTATTATTTTTCTGGAGGGGTTTTCAGGAAAAATAAGCAGACGACAGATAATACAAGAATAAATTATATTTATTGGGATGGGGGTGTTCAGATAATAGCTTCAACATAACGACAGTAGTAGATCGTTTGTTGAACTTATTATCTGAACATTTCCTAATGAACTACTTGTCAATGAGTATTTAGTACAGGAAGGGTTGATAGTTAACCACTAATGTTTAATTGATTTTATTGCTTCCTGGAACAAAGTCTTGGAAATAGTGGAGACAGTCTTTTTTGTACTCAAAATGTGACAAATTGCTTTCAAGCTTACTGCTTTAAACATGTTGCTTGCCATGTTGTTAGTCCAACAAAGCCCTGACGTAAAAGCCACATGTCCATGGTCGATTATTTGATATTTTCTACACCGTGATAATGTGAATGATAATAAAGTTGTAAAACTTGTTCAAACATGAGTGGCTTTTAAGTGCATGAATAGGAATGTTCCGATTCATTGTGATTAATGCATCTGCACATCCTAAGGCAGCTAACATTTACACTACGTTATCCAAATAGTCATTCACAATAATAAATTGTCAAGTATGAACAAAATTGCAAATAAACTGCTTATAGAGACTTGTGTCCGCGATACGAATTTAAAGGTTACATCGTAGTTCAGCCATTCCGACAAACACGTGTGGGAAAATTGAACTATCACCATCTTCTCTAATTTATCAGTAAGCCAATTTGAAATCTTTGAATCCGTAGGTTATGTTAATGTCAACTGAATTATATTACATAGCACAAACAGCGGATAACCCTTGTCACTGTAAACATAAATCATCTCCGCTGTGAGCATTGGATCCGGTTTGATGTAAGACTTTATGATTTACAAACTCGTTGCAAGGGTATTCCGAAGCACGGCGCACTACCAAAGGGACATAATTAGACTTAAGTAGTTAGGGTTCTCCGCAGACAATAATGTAAACAAACATATGTCTGCATCTTGTCTTTGGTGCGTCTTGAACAAAGGCTTCAAAGTCAGTATGCACTGCCAGTGTAGCATAAATAGACCCACATGGAAGTCTTTAAAAGAGGATGCCAGAGTTTATTAAACGCAGGTATTTGAGGACATGATTGAGACCAGGGGAGGGGAACTGCACCCCGACCATCCTACCCGGCCTGCGACCGGAACAAACTCAACTGACACGACAGGACTATTGATATGTGCAGTGTGACGGAACGGAGAAAGGCCAACTTTTCTGACTTTCTTAAAATTAGAAAATGATCTGTTCATTTTTTATGACCGAACCATTGGGACGGAACCCATGAATAAACTCGGATGGAATACATGTCTATTTAAGATGTAGTCACGGCTGGCCAACTGTTACGATCCCTGTTTTCTTGTATTCATATTCTAGTGCATGAATGATGGAGTCGAGAAGTGCCACCTGAAAGATGCTTTAAGACATATATTCGGGTGCGTGGACCTGATAAGTTAGTACTCAGGCGTAATGTAGTATTCTACTAACATCTGCGAAAATGTCAATTGTAAATATTTACATCTCGATTCGGGACGCAACTATCGGCGATAAACTAACACTAATGATTTCGCCATCGAGAGTCATTGCATTTAAACAATATGTAAGAATGACGCTGTTTGTTGTCAAATTAGATAAAGATTCGTAAAAATAACTACTTTGAGCAACATTGACTGATTTCAATTTGATCACCCCACCGGAGTGTTTCACATCACTTTAATTGATTTTCTTTTGTATTTAGTAGTCTCGATTAAATGTCTCGTTTTAGTTTTTAATATGTACCCAGTGGACCAAAGCTAATAGATATATGTGTTCAATAAGATTTTGTATATTGTTGTAGTTGGAGATTTTGAATACTGCATGATAGCATTACATCTTCTATTTCGAGATTTACCTAGTTAACACCACCGACTCACGACAAGTACATCTTCCACGCTGTCAGCCTGTGTGATCGAGATCACAGGCCCGATATTCGCCATGATATGACCGATAACATTGTTACTCAGAGGCGTATCACCATTGACTGAACAAATTTGACTGACCAAGCATTCCACTTTCAAGCCAGTGAGTTTGGCTGATAATCGTTTGTCCTGAATATGTGAGGTCAGATTAGTCATCTCCAGATTAAACACAAAGTTTAAAGGCTCTTGATTAAGGCGTCCGCAATGTGAATATAAGAAAGTTATTTAAATTTCGCCTATCAAATAACAAATTAATAACTTGTTCGAATGATACCGCATCAGCGTATATCACATACTAACATATCTGTTTCTTGATGAGTCCAAATTATATTCATTTGCTAGAACATATATGCAAACTTCTACAAGTAATGTTTTCTTTTGTTCCAATAGAATGACAATAATACTATAAGGCGACTTGTGTGTCACTACTGATGTAGCAAATAATTTAATGAGGAAATACGCAGCGCACTGTAACTGACCATAATCAACGTTAGAGTTATTGTTCGTTGCTAAATACGCAATCATTACCGACTGTTACAGTGTTTACAAACAATGAATTCAACATACGGAATCTCGTCACTGGAGGGTTAATGCAAATAAGAACACATTACTTCTGTTGTTTTATGTTCTTTTTGTTAATAATGGTTTTTCAAACTCGGTAGGATTTTTCAGATGTATACCGACAGATTTTTTAGAGAAAATCCATTTTTAAATACCAGGCAATTTTGGCAAAACGTGCGTCTGACCCGAGATGACGAATCGCCGCATCGCGTCTAAGAGTTCAGACAGAACACCTCTGGCCCCAAAAACGCATTACTTTTAACAGGTATCCGTGAAAACTTGTGATTTTAATAAGGTATACCCCTGTAAACGGGCCACAAAGGTACGAATGCGTTAATTTAGTTAATAACCCAAAGAGAATGTGGTAGATTAATTAAAGTCAAAGGATGTGGTGAATTAATTAAAGCTAAAGCTGGCTTCCGTACACCGCAGACTCCCTCCTGTATGTAAAGGCCAGCCTCAAAGATACCGAATGACTGCGTTAACGCTGTATTTACTGAATCTATATATTCTCCTATTCAGTTTTAAAATCATCTTTTGGAATGGTATATATATTTATTTGGACGGGTGTTTTTATAATACAAGTGAATTATAGTGCACAAGACAATGGATTCCCATTCAGCCATTAAGAGAGCATGTTCAGATAATAAGGCCAAATGTTTGGACTGAAATGGCCATCAGTAGGGAAAATCCTTACCATATAGAAGGGAGGGACCAGGCTTGAGGTTTAACATTGGGAGAAGTCATGTCTCCCTGTTTGGTTAATAGACAGAAGTGGACTGTAAACATGGAGAAGTAACAATGGCTGAATTCAAATTCCACCCAACACCACCCTTCTATGACACAATAAGCATCATGCATGCAACATGCACCAGAGTACATTCACAAAACCATTATAGCGAGTAACAACACCATTATATCAGTAAATATACTTTAAATATCTTGTTGTGTCATATATAAATACGTGTATATGAGAGAGAAGTCACCTCCCCATGGGATAAAACATAGAGAGAAGTGGCACATTTTAGGTAGAATGTGTCGCCCTCTAGACTGGTTCCTGATAGGAGCTGTCATATTGGAAATTCCCAATAGTTGGAATGCTTGAATTACCAGTTGGAAAATGATCAGGCCAAGGAGGTCGTGCAAATGGAATTACCCGGACCTGGATATTTGGTGTGGTTCGAAGGGGACGCAGTCGGAAATTCTAACTTCGACCGTCCCCTCCATGTATACCCTCTGCATGCAATCATGCTCCCGCGCCCACAACTGAATAAGATACAAAGGGCATTAAAGGGTAGACGTAGACATGTACTGATGACTGATATGTCTTCCAAGACAGTGTCTAGCACAATATATATTACTCGTGTCATTAGAAATAAAAAGTCTAAAAGATGATGTAAATATGCAGCGATATGAACTCGTGGCCAAAATATAACACAAGCATGCACTTGTGGGTAATTGGTTTTGTCATCAACGCAAGAAGGGGAGACATTGCTGGAATGCTATACTGGCACGGCATATCGCACTAAACGAAACGCTCTCAGATACGAATCATCATCAGCATGTCTGCAGGTGAGATATCATCAATCAAAGTAAGTTGGAAGAATCATTATCGTGATTTAATTATACTTCTCTTGTGAAACACATCATACATTCTCAACGACTTGACAAACCCAGAGATTAAATTGTTACTTTTAGTTTGATCAATTCTGACGTGACTTCACGCAATGGATGTCTGTTCTAGTACAATTATATATAACACGAATAAGCCTGTGATAATGATTTTGAATTTAATTTTTTTTAAAGTTAATTGAAACTTAGTCCGCTGCTTTTACATTCAGGGAGAAGGGTTAACATGTTGCTTACAACAGAGAACATTCATCCGACACAAACATTCAACCATATTACCATACGCTTATACATATACATTCAAAAGCTCTAAATAGGCGATCGGGCGATCTTGTATATTGAAATTGAAGTTTCAAACCTTGTGTTATATGTCGTTTTTATGCTTTATTTCGGTTTAGCGCGACACTAAACTGAATGGTGACTATAATTACTTTAATTTAAGTGAGTGAAAGGGAGAATGTAAATGTAATTCGTGAGGTAAAACGTGCAATTCTGCTGAGCATCAAGACATTTATTGTTTTTGTTTATTTATATCGCTTATTCTGAATTTTTAGTGTTTCGCTTTATTTGGTGACTAAGTCATGCATGTATAACGAAATAGATTCAAATTAATCATAAATATGTATATATAATTCGGGCAGAAATGTGAAAGAAAAAATACTTTGATTTGCCACAAGTTCCCCCCTGAAATAGCATTCAATTTACCCTAATTTATCAGAAAATATCTCCAATTTGCCGAAACATAGGCCAATGTTTGAGCTTTCAAAACGTTGGGGGGGGGGGGGGGCCTTACGACTATAGATTAGAAATAAAGTTTTAAGTAAATGAAGCTGTATGAAAATCCGATGATGATTTAATGAGGCTGTAAACATACTTTGATCCGGGGAACAATATGAGCAGGTCCAATTTCAGGTGCGACCGTGTCCTTGACCTCGACCTCCATCATATCCGTTCATATAGGCATGTTTCTGCACCTCGGCCGATCCAATTCAAATTTGGTATGTAGGCCAACTTTGATCCCGGAAACAATATGGGCGGTTTCAATTTCACGTGCGACCTTGACCTCGCTCATATATAGGAATGTTTCTGGACCGATCGAACAATAATTCCCAGACGGAGGCGATCACAAAGAAATCCCCAAATAGCCCGGACGAAGTCGGGCACATCAGCTATATTGTTTGGTATGTTATTGTTATGCATATACGTATCGACATATTAAACATAATGCAATCCGTATAGCATGCGCCTAAAATAAGGTCAAATATGTGTTCAGTGAAAATTTCAATCTTGATGAACAACAGATTGGCAATCAATCTTCAATCGTCGAATTATATGGGGTTGTAAGTTTATTTTATGCATAATACTTGGAATAGTATCGACATATTGAACATAATGCAATCAGTATAGCATGCGCCTAAAATAAGATCAAATATGTGTTTAGTGGATATTTCAATCTTGATGAACAACAGATTGGCAATCACTGTTCAATCGTCGAATTAACTGTGGTTGTAAGTTTGCCAACATTCATCAATGATAAGCCTATTATCCGATTCAGTTTTAATGGGTCGCTGGGTGGGAACTGCGCATGTGCAGTATATACCGGGTGCAGCAGTACCTGTTAATATTGGCTGCAGTTCTTAGTGCATTAGATGAGTGATAGATCCGGAAGCTAGGGCGCAATTACAGTATTAAACAATTTGCTCACTGTTTTCCTGGTCTCGATCTTACGTCATTCCAGATTTGCGCGGATATGCATGATCTTAATCGTACATTTTTATCGCTAATGTAACAGCCATACCATGTTACCCAATACAAGGAAAGCTCTATGTGTACTTGGGATTAAAGCAGAAAATATCTCTGGGTAACACAAGGTCGTGCATGATGAATAATTTGAGATAAACAACTCAGCATGTCTATTTGAAGCAAAATACCGCAATTTTCATGAGCAAATCAAACGGAAGATTTGTACCCATATATAGTAACTGTTAAATATTATATGATCATTTGATACTTTTGCAAAATTATCCACTGCGATAACTAGCCTTCGCTCTGGTGTATAAACTTCGAATTACCAAAATCAACATGTGAGAAATTTCATCTCCAGCTACCATGGCTAATAGAATGTTCACATGCACGTATGCCAAAAGTCATCTTTGACAATTTTCAACCAAACAGCCAAATATGATCGGATATTTTCTAACCGGAGACATTGGGAGTTAATTGTTGATTGTAAGCAGGAAAACCGTTCAACCATTGGTATAAACATACTTCAATACTTAAAGTGATGTGAAACACTACTGTAGGGTGATCAAATTGAAATGGAGATGACTCTCGATGACGAAATTGTTTTCGTTTGTTTATCGCCGATAGTTGCGTCCCGAATCGAGAAGTAAATATTTCCAATTTTGCGTATTCCAGACGATGTTTTCTATGGAGTGGTATGGTCGATTTCCTTGACATTTTCGACAATGTTAATAGAATGCCACATTCATCCAGTTGGCATAGTGCCTGAAAACTAACTGATCAGTTCCATGCACCCGAACAAGTCCATAATATGTCTTTAATATTAGATATTCTTTTCAAAATTAAAACATCAGAATAATTGCAGAAAATTCCACTGCGATGTTTCCAATTTCTGTTGTTCTGGCTTAACATGTTTAACTCTTGAACAGGTTGTCTTTATGAGGGCAATTGGCCTTGGCACAAACAATATATAACTTCAATTTTTTTACATTCTCGTTTCAGTTCTCTGGATATATACTCAACAGCAATCAATGTCGAACATATATCTGGAGTAAGTGATGCTATTCGTCCACTGGCCAGTTTGGTTATTCGACCTTGGTACACACATATTATCCCGCGGAGAAAACACGGGGCATGTAGGTACAATGCTATAGAGTTTCTTATTCTTGCGATTATTATCTGTAGCAATTTAAATCCGTTCATCGGTTCGGTAGTGTTTAGTTGATACAACAACTGTTTGTTATCATGCGTTAATTAAATTAGCTATAGACCGCTAGAGAACCAGGCACCCATACGATATAGAGGTATTCTTATTTTTCTACAACATTCAAGAAAGCTGGGCTCAAACGTGGCCACGGTATAGTAAATTCGAGGACTATTCCACACAGGGTCACTAATTTTCTAGTGGTCTAACCTATACTGTGCTCCAACTGGAGTTAGATCAAAACACGAAAAGTTGAAACCACAGATTGCAACGCCTAATAGATATGCAGACAACACATCTCACCCACCCCACCCAATAACAAAATATAACCCATAAGACAGTTCACATTGATTTATCCTGTTATCTTCACGTATATGTGTATAACCGTGTATGTTTAATCTCTATATATACATTTGTTCATGCTCATATATCTGTTTGATGGAAAGAGAAAATAAGTATAGAAACACAAATATGCAAGATGCATGCATCTGCACGAGAGCATGTGTATTTTCATTGAGTGAATTTGTTAGTGCAGTTTTTCGAATCAGTGACCATGCATCATTCGCGAATATTATCCCAATTCGAAGAAACTGGTGGTCTGTTTCCCTGTAGAACGTTTATACATATAAATTAGCTAGTTGATTTAATTTTCTTAAATGTCTTTGTGTCATTAGGCAATGTCTGTGTTTCTGTTACAGTGCATCGGTGTGGTTCACTTTTTAAGAATCTCAGTGAACTGTCGTCACACCGTAGCAACCAGATGTTCGCCCGACAAGAAGCCCATATAATGGGGCTATGAACAGAGGATATAAATCAAGACATTATCCCATTTCTATTTGTGCACATAGTAGGTAACATTTCTCAGACAGTTGTTAATGTGAGCCCACCCAATTGCTGAGAGCAATAATTGAAATTACTATTGAAGGACTTCGTTCATTGAGATGGCTTTTAGTAGCTCAAACAGTTGTAAACTTAAAAAAAGTAATTACCAAGTCGGGAAAAATATCCATATTGTTCGCGCCTATGTCGAATTAAGCATGATTGGCGCTTAGTCTTTTCTCAAATTAGGACGTTAATTTTTTTTGTTGAAATTTATTTGCAACGACAACGCCCAAGGTCATTAAAATCATGGATGGTCGAATGTCTTGTGTTAATAACTTAAGACCTTTGCGTCAAGCGAGACATACGCTGACATACGCCACGGAATCAGACACCACTGTCCGCATACCTAATGTAAGTTACACCCTTGCCTTCAATGACAAACCACGGGGTAAGGCCGGGCGTTGCGCAAGGTAAACATAACGTTAAATTTATTGCCCTTGATCCGTGTTTTATTATATAACTCAGGATTGAGAATAAACACGCATAGGTATCAGTTTTCAATCTTCGCTGACAAACAAAATTGGCTAGTGATCCATAAAATGGTCATCTCTGTAACGTCGATTAAAGTTTTTAATTGGCGGTATTGACAACAAGGTGATAAAACGGTGATTACGTGGCTATCTTTGTGTCAGCTGCTGTGACTGTCGTTGAGTTATCGACATGTGGTGTAGATTAGGATTCTACGGTCATGAACTTTTAAGTTAATTTTATCAGGCGACAGTGGTAGATCTCGCGACCACCTCAGTGTCTCTACGTAATGACCAAGCAAACTATGCAATGCATGTTGCATAAAAAAATTATGCAATGACAAGTCGCGAACATATCTGACCTTGTCTGAAATAACGCATTGATCTTGATTACTTACGACGTCTAACCCACAATGGAAATGATTCTTCTATAGTCCTATAGCTATTTACTGACATGGGTGATTATATTTACACCAATGCCAGTAATCGTGTTGCACACAATACAAATTCGGAGGAAGTGCATTGTACTGTTCTAACAACTGTAGATCGTTTATATATGCTGCTCAACTCTCGGTGAAAGGGCCTACACTTGCCAATGATCACACCGTTGCCGATATGGTTAGGTCGCGGATACAATCATCGCAGTCTGGCGAGGCGGGGCGGGTTCTAACCCCGACATAAGCTTAATCTGGGTTGAATGCTATCTAAATGTGCTATTTCGATTGATACATGGTTATTTCGATAAGAAATGAGAATTTATTTTGCACAAATTGAAACAAAGAGCACTCATATTCCTCAGCCCATATATATATATATATATACATGTAGGTGATTACTTGCGGTTTATATAGCAAACATAGTGGGCGTAGTCACTTGAAATTACTAACACACAGAAACGTTCCTGTGAATTAAAGGCACGGGCGGCGTTCGTTGCAGAAATATTCATATTTGTTCAATCGCCACCAACAGAAGGAATATTAAAATATATATAGTTTTGTTCATATGCCAAACATAATCAGCGCGTAAATAGTATATTGTCGTCAAGACCTATGATGGTGTACGCAAACAAGAGCCTGCTCGTGTTACATAAGTTGTGCTTCTGTTTACATAACACAGCGCAATTATATTGGTTAGTCACACACACACACAAATGATATAAACGCTCTTTATTATTTCCATATCAGGAAAACAGTAACAAATAGAGCTCTTTATGTTTACCATATCCGGATCTAAACAAAAGCCAGGAAACGTAACGTGTTTTGCCTTTGTTTACATAACAAAGGGGGAATAACATACTGTTTATGCCATATTTCTGATTGGTATAAGAACAAGATTTGTCTATATTTTACTATTCTTTCTGTTTATGGCGGTTTTTGACGGAGGTGAATATTTTAACAGCATACCCACCGCCAACACCGCCCGTATCTTTAAGGCGAATCCTTTGCGAAGTGGGTTTACGTGGTGTTTATGTGTTTAATTCATGCAACAAACATCAGAGATCAAAGCCCCTTCTGCTCATGCAGTGTCGAATATATAGAATACCCGAAAAACACTGATTAGTCTTAGTTCAAAGACGGAATGAGAGGTTTAAAGTGCACATGCCTGACCATCTGCTTGGGCTCTTGAAATTAGCAAAACAAGGATGGCGAAAGGTGGAGAAGGTATTCTGAGAGGACCTGCGAACGCGCACCTCGTAATCACAGGTAAATCTTCATAAGAATACGAAAGTTGTTGTGAATTCGGAAGAAATAGACACATACTTCATCAGTCAATTTT
Organism: Siphonodentalium dalli; assembly: GCA_032622095.1. NCBI lineage: Eukaryota > Metazoa > Mollusca > Scaphopoda > Gadilida > Siphonodentaliidae > Siphonodentalium > Siphonodentalium dalli. Next base: position 189,932,036 of record CP136064.1, read on the forward strand.
CATAGAAGAGTTGGACTTAGGTTTCTCTTGAGTGTCATGCGAATGCGGTTAGTTTGTGTTCCTTTGATTCACCGTAAACACTCGCTCCTTTGTTGGAGACTATACCTTTGAAGTAAACGTGTACGTGGTATGGTCCCATGAATTGTTGGATATATAGCTAGATCACCGACGCAGATAAATAGATAATTTATTTACAAAATGCCCAAAACGACATACACCCTGAAATATAAACGTATACATGGCCGGGCGATTTTACACCATAAAACCACCTTTCTGCCCACAGAACATGAATAGATCGGACACATTAGCCCATTCTATACGAGGTTTTGTTTGCCAGATATCGACTTTCATTAGAGAAAGTTTTAGCACGTTTTGATTTTCTGTCAGTATATATCCATAATTCAAACGAGCTCCTCTCATAACGCGATATATAATAAAGAGCGTTGTCAGATGTGAGCCTTTGTGATTTTTTCGACGCATTTCTCGTGGATGATTTTATGGATTTTCGCGAATATTGTGTGATACGAATGACGCGGTTTCATTTTATTTTGCCTGATATGCGGCATTATCTGAATTATTTACGTCAAATTTGACCGTCGATCTTTAACCAGGTTATGGGGTAGACATCTGAACAAGGCATTTGGTATTATCCACTGTTCGAGTCTGAACAAAAATGTTTTGAGCAAACCATTTGGATCGACACTCCCACTACCAAGGTAGTCAGTATAGTGGGCGATTATCACCGCTAATTGGTTAACCCTTCCATTACTCGAGCTTCCTGAAGTTTTGCGAAAACCCTGTGCATTCTCTTATATATGCGAGTCTCCCATATGGAGCATCGCATAAGTAAGAGAATGCATTGGCATAACAATATTTACCTCGAATGTGTAAGCCAGTGCATTCTCTTATTTATGCGAGGCTCCCTATAAGGGAGACTCGCATATATACGAGAATGAACTGGCACAGGGTCTTTACTGCTGCGCCAGCGCAGCTCCCGTCACGAAAGGGTTAACTAATGGGTATAACTTTTGAGTGAAACCCCTGACCATCACCTCTAATAATGACAATTTTACAAAGGTCCTAATCGGATCCGTGGAATTGATTTAACGTGCGGATTTCGGAACCCAAACCGAAGTCACAACGAAGAAACAATCAACACAAGGGATCGAAATCTATTGTAGACCTCCAATAAAGTCAGGGGCCCAAATACGATAAGATGATGTTAAAATCAACAAATGATGCCATAATTAGGAACATGAGAATGCAATCATATTGTCGTGACGAAGCATGACACTATAAGATTGTCTTTCGGATCGCGTCATGCGACGTGCCGGAATAAGGTTTCTGTCGTGTTGCAACAATCATTATCTATATATACCCGCAGCGTGTTTGACCATGCTTTATTTGTCAAAATCTCCAAATTTGTTTTGTGGGTGAATATGAAATTGGTTAAGCCTTTCTATACTAAATAATAATCGACGGGTAGTTCCCGTATAGGAAATGTTCAGGTTATCTGAACATTTCCCCCAATAAATTGGACTTATTCTACACTTTTATTATCTGCCGTCTGCTTATTTTTTTCTGAAAACCCCTCTAGTTGAATAATATACCATTCCAATGTAGCTATTATAACTGAGTGCGGGGAATCCATTTAGTATATAAAGGTTTAAAATAACAGTAAGCATCTGGATCGTAGAGTACTACCACAGGGTCATGCTAATAGAGCTTAATGTGCCGTAGCCAACGACTTCATTTGAGCCTCGGTCAGAATCTGACCCGCATTTGCGTCCACATGTTAATAGGAAATACCTGCTGTGGAACATTACCTATACACACCAGCATGGGCCTGCAGTAAAAGTAGCCGAACATAATGTAATCAATTTGGTACATTTATGAAATATTTGGTAAAAGCAAAAAATTGATTTATAAAAACCAAGAGTATGGCAATATGATTCTAATGCACTAAAGTTGGTCAGTATAGGGGACAAAGCATACTTCATACCGTATGTATGCTTCGGTCAGTATAGGGTGCAAATCGTGGCTTTCCGATCACTTCATACTCTCTATATGTTTCGGTTAGCGTAGAGTGCAAATAATGCATGGCTTTTCAGACACTTCACATATCCTCTATATATATGGTTTACAGAGCGGTGTCCGTACACGACTCTCCTTGGCACAATGCATATCAGACGGTAATCGTACACATTGATATATCGAGTGTTTAGGTGTTTCTCTTTGACCTGCATACGTAATTTCTTTCATTCGTACACATCTTCTGTGGCACCCTTGTTTTTTGTTTGATACAAGCAAAGACACAAGACATTTTTACACACGCTATTAGTATCAGAAATCGAATACTAATTTATATTATAGTATCCAGTATGTTGTAAATTCTAGCGGGATAGACGGGTTATGTGTCTATCGGCTGGATCACGGATCCATCGGGGTCACCAGGCTATCGCTATGTGCCCCAGTCTGATCTTTTGGTTTAATACTGAGATCCGTGCCAGGATAGGATTAGAATTGCTTGTTGAAAGAATCATATACAGTTGCCGTCTTGTTATCTCACCCCTTAACCTTACTAGCACTCTTTATTACCTTTATTTATTATTGGCCCGTCGAATCCTCCTCCAACTCGAGGTTCTAATGATTTGTTTTTTCGCGTCTCGTGTTTCTTTTTATCGCTTTGCGATGTGGCAGTACACTGCCCTGTTGAGAACTATGGCGTGAATCTAATCTGGTCCTTCCCATTCTAATATAGCCAATTCCTTGATTGTTCCAGACGTATCGAGTGGTATGATAGACACCGAGTGATCTACGAGCCATCTAATTTTAATCACATGTTTTCCTTTTTCTTACGGACCATATGGTCCAACCTGGTGACCTCCCATTTCGTAAACAACAACATAGTGCCAATTGTCCGACGTATCGTTCAAGTGGGTACAAATCGTGATTTTGTCATTGCAGAAGCGTCTCCATAGTGTGTGCCCTTTTGATGTAAGCAAGATGATTGTCTAAATATTAGCATTGAGCAAAAATGAGAATATATACAGTTCAATCCATACCTATCCATGGATACAACTAGTTTATGTACCCACTGGAACCGATCCCACTCTTTGTTATTCCAAGTATCTGTTATCATGTATGCTCATTTGTAATTTCACATACTTTTTATTGTGGTGTGCAATAAAATATGTCATCACTGGAACCATGTATTTAAAGCCACATGGCGGTTTACGTCGTAAAAAATCTCGGTCAAACCCATATTCGAACTCGATCTGTATTTTGGGCTGAGAAACTCATATACAAAATTTGGTTCCGATCAGATAGAAAATGTTTACGTTATACCATGCGTAAATTGTCTATGGGCATACGTATAGACACAGACAGACATACGGACGGACGAACGAACGAACGACGAGTGGTAAATCCGGACGTCGTCACGATGTGTACATATACCATACTATGGTATTGCCATACTGTGGTATGGTTACACATAAAAAGGGTTACATCATGCCCTTGTCTGAAAGATATTCCCGTCGCCCTTTTTGCTTCCGACGCCCCTTCTATAAGCGTTGATGAAATATATACATGTTAAGTGCGGTGAAACATAGAGGCAACATTGATACTTTAGCCTTGTGCAATATAAAGTTCTTCAATGTTAAAAGCTCTTCGAATATGGCAAACCTAAATCTTCCCTATCCTCGGATAAACCAATGAAAACAAACACCATATATGTCACCATGTGCACGTGAGCATTGGCACTATATATAGTTACCAGGAACCAGAATATTCAATACGAGACTTTGAGTGTGCACAAATAAATAAACACGTGAGTCACAAAAACAATGGCGACGAAAACAAGATAGCAGTATTCAATCTCTAAGAAATTGTTCCAACATTGAAATCAACAATATTAATAGATGTACTCTTAGTTCCATGAAGTAGAAACTTAGACAGGTGTTGCAGAATTTCGCGCACTAGACTGGTGCTTGCATAAATTGAACCAGTCGCCGGATTCAAATCGTCGTAGCCTGACCAGTTTTGCCTTAAAGGTACTCAATCCGATCAGCCGGTCCCCATACCATCAAGTGATCAAGATACAACAATAACAACATTTCTTTAAAATACGCTTATGTTTTCAGAATCGATTTATTGCAACAAAATAACTGTCAACTATGGTATCAAATTTCCCAAAACTTGTTATTTATCAACATTGTTTTCAACATAATATGGCCGTATTGTCACTAAAGTATCACGAACTTTGACCGTATTACCACTTGGTTTTAGAGTTATCCATCTTCATCCGCAAATTTGTCCAAGACCTTCCGTTAAATTTGACCACGTCTTTCTGGCCACATACTATTACACATCTCGAGAAATAAAAAACTTCCAAAAATCGATATCTGATCACTCTGAGCTTTGATGGGTGGGTTCCTCGACTGGAATCAAATATTTTTTACCCCCGAAGCAAAAATAAATAGTAATTTAGGAGCGTCTGATCGGATTGAGTACCTTTAATAACAGTTGAAACCGGTTACAAGTTTGTTCATTTCTTGTTAATACATTCGGTGAGTCTATATGATCTCGTTTACAACGATATTCCGGGAACAAAGTGATGAATGCTCTCAAGATGATTGTGCTGGGGCAATTTACGAGAGCAGATAATCATGTCGTCGGAATGTACTGATGATTACTCCTAGAACATGTGGTCTTGAAAGAATTAGGAAATTAGCAAGAGGTGTTCAAATCATTTCCCTAACTGCTATCTTCTTTATAGTCGAGATTTGTTGCACCGAATACTGTGAGACGACGACCAATATATGCAGTTGCCATTCTTCCGTTAGATTACCAATCTCGGTGTAGTTCTGCGTCGTGGCAATCTAACTTTGAAGTCACGTACACGCCGTTCTCAGTCGCATGTTAGTCCCCGTTAAATATGCCCAATTAATCGCACTCGAAACATAACAAAATACGATTCCTATGTATTCTAAACCCAACACGAAATAGATCAAGCTTCAGCACATTTCCTAGGAAACTTAGGTCATGACAATTACCCGTATTTACTTTTATAAAACAGTTTACCAGGATTTTGTTTTAATGATAACCAAGCGATCGTCTCTCACAAAGATGATACTTCTCTGCCTAATGGGGACATGTATTAAAGGACTACTTTTTCAATTAGAATGGGATAATTTCTGTTTTTAGATAGATTTGCCATTTTAATAGTCGTTGTGCGTGTATTGGAGATGTCAGCTGTAAATATGTGTTATGAACATATATAGCATAAACTTAAAGTAAAGAGCTATCACACTTTTGTATGAAGGAATGTTCGCCAACCATTCCACGATATTTAATAAGAGGACCGTCACGGTGGCATAATACGCCCGCTGACTTGTTCAAAGTCCAATTCAGAAATATTCAATATTATAATGAATAAAATTTCAAACTTTAAGTAAAACTGACTCAATAAGTCTGGTGAGAATCGTGAATAATAATGATAGGACAGTTTAGATAGCAATTCTCATTCAATAAACATTTTATCTACTTTATAGATGAAAGTCTAGTATTCAACTTTAGTTTACAAACAGATACATTTATTGCATCAAATTACACCATGTTCCAGCCTAATCAAACAGGGGCATGCATGGGGCCCAGCCCCTTGACATCAACGCAAGCCTGCTCATATTCTTAAATAGCAAAGGGAAAAGAGCAATTAGCCTTCGGTACCCCGCCTCCCCTTGTGCCAGTCGCCCGATTCGAATTTAATTATCATCACAGACGGCATATCAAGGAAGAACCCATATACACTCCCACCAAATATCGGTCATGCAATTGCGTTATCCTTCCAAAAGCGACCGATGAAACCACAGAAGCAACTTGGTTATTCGTCGACAAACAGCCGCATGTTATAGATTTGATGGTCATTTGAGAAGCCATGCCAAATGGCTCACAATGAAAGTAAATCACTTTTATCTCGCCACAAATGAACCACGATAATGGAGTTGTCCGAGACCATTGTTTGATGTTGTTACCACGAACTCGTGGAGGTCGATCGGTATGAAAGGTGGACATAATTTGTCATTCATCCTGACTCGGTACAAATGACCGGACTATACTGGACCATTATTGGAAACGACGCTGAGTGACAGATGCGGCGTGGTTGGTGGCCTCTAATCGGATCAGTTCCAGTGTAACTAACCGAGTGGACTGACCGCCCCGGACAGCACAAACAAACACTATACCTGCATGAATTCTGGGGTTTATGACTGACGTTTCTCCCGGCTCGATTGAGTTTATACCCTGTACCTGTTGTGAATAGCAGCTGTCTGGATCATCGAAGACCATCTGGCTTCTCCTGTTAATGTATCTCCATACCTTCATCTATTAAAGCTCCTATAATTTTTTTCAGGCGATATACGGGTCACGTTGTGAAGATGGCGTGATAAGTTCAACTTAGTTCGTGCGCTTTGAGAAATTTATTCCCTCCAGATGGAAATTGTGCGAATTATAGGGCACTTTGAAGAGTTAATGAATTTGCACATATTCCAAAACGACAATACATGCGAATGTTTCAGCCGAGGTCTAGATGACTACGCACGGTCCTTGTATCAAAGACGCCACTATTGGTGTATAGAAGTAGTATATTATATATTATATGTCATGCTGCTGTTCAGTGTGTGAGCCAAGCACAACTATATGTCATCCATTGAGACGATCCTCGATACTCTGTACTTTTACTCTGACAATATGTCCCTATTCTCATGAAAATAGATGTTTTATTTCGATTTGTTTTACATTTGGTCCGTTTTGGGTTAACTGACTATATGTATCAGGGTCGACTTGCGCAAAAAACTTGTATGCATATATACATATATGTTTTCAACCGCATTTCTGATACACTGTGGAATTGCACTTATGCAGTTCTTTTGTCGTAACGCATTTGGTGTACCGATGCTGAGAGTTCAATTTCAAGTTAACCTCAGATCATGATGGCGGGATAAAAACTTATATTGCCAATAAACCAATGTCCTTGAGGTCTTGTTTTAGTACGCAATCACTCAATATTTTATTAACCACGTTATCAGATGTATAAACGTCGTGTACTTATTAATTAGATAACAAATTGATTGGATGTTGATGGGCGACTATTAATAGGCGGCGATGCTAATTTCTGGCGATAACAGGGCATACTGTACCGAGATATAACGCTAATTGGTGATCTAACGGCCAAGATAAATACATGGCTCGTCTTAACTCCCGCTAAACTCTGTCTGACCACAGTATTTGCCGATGGCGAACACATGGTATAGTCGAGGTGCCCTCGTGGTACCAATAATATACCGTATGAGAGAAACTATAGCACCCCGCCAAGAAGTCCACGTCTGAAATAGCTTGACCTCCTTGTCGTACAGTCACAATCGTTGTGGGTTACTCAATTTTGATGATATAGCAGTTATATCGTCATGATTTCCGCGCGGACATATGAAAACAACGTGTCTTGCATTTTACGAGGGTCAATATAGCACATTTGTTATGCAGGGGAAGAGGGCACAGGGAGCAACAAAAGCAAGGGGCACAACTTCGATAAAAGGGAACTTTTTCAGTTAGTGGCCAGCATTATATGAGTTATGGAAATAATAAAACATAAAACACTTCCCAGGACCAAACTCATATAAAGTTATACTAGAGTGGATATATTCTTCTCTTGTGTCAAAATAACAATCTGCTTTAGCCGATATGTGAGGCATTTCTTTCCATGATTCTATGAAGAACGGAGAGGCACTCTGTGCCCCTCCCAGTGGTTGCACCATCTGCCCCTACTCTGGTGCCCCTGGTTGTGTTTAGCATATTTTTAAATAGAGATAGGGAATGTGTATTATAAAGGAGTGTGTGTGCATATGTTTTCGAGCATGCTGACACGAGTTTATCTATACGGGTAAATGTAGCAAATTAATTCAACTGTCATTTCATCGGAAGAAAGTGCGTTCTAACTGCATGCTATATTGACTATATGGCGAAACTTTCTTACATGCATACCCTGACAATCCATCCATTTCCAAGACTGAAGCAACACCGACTCCATGGTTTTAGACGAGAGGCCAACACGTATACATTTGCCTCATGGGTCTGCACAATTTAGTCTGGAGTGTACGTCTGCATTCATATTCACGAAGGCTCAGAGCATTTGACTGATTTGGACATCTTTTGTGTGCTAATAACAACAAACGCCCGAGCTCATGTCGTGAATCATTACATGCACCCAGTCTACACCACCAGAGATCATATTCTACCAGTTTAAAACCTGGGAACATTTTGAAGGTCTGACGGGGAACTTTATAACCTTCTATAACGCATGTAATATAGTTCTCAGTTAATACCAGTTACCTCATGCGATTCATAGTTGGTGTCGGTTCCATCATGCATGATTTAGGCGACGTTTGTTAGCCGATTTCACAATAAACATGGATTAATTACGCAGGGCGAAATATTGTAAGCAACACAAAGTGAAATCGGCTCACAACAGTCCCCTAAATCATGCTGTCTCGAGCTAGAACCTTCATTTACTATGGAATACATTCTTACGCAATAGCTATTAATAACTCAACTATATAATACCCGAGGGCGTAGCCATAGCAGAGATTCATGGCATGGTCTACAATACTCGGGATTCTTTGCTCTATTAAATTGTGACCTTCTTGGTAAGATCTGAACAGATTATAACGGCGCGGAGGGGATTGGGTATATGTGGGTATATTGGGTATATAAGTAATGAGTAACCATACTAAGGAGAATCATGGACAAGGAAGTAAAAACAATATATAACATTCAGGAAACAGATACTACACACTGTTATGAGTTATAATATAACCTCGAATGTACGGGGCAATGCAATTATATTTTCATATATTTGAAGTCAATGTCTATATTTGTAATATACACCCACATTTCAATAAGTGGATCAGAAATGACACCAATTGAACCGAATAACCTCAATTATCAGAATTTCGCATTTATGATGTCATGATGATATGCCGAACATCGTAATTGTTGTCAGGCAATGTCATTGCGTGCGCTTATTTGCGGTCTTGAATAGATTCACGACCCAGGAATATCACTATGATATTGGTCCCTTTGATCAGTTGTTAAAGGTACTCAATCCGATTAAGCACCCCTCAATTACTATTTATTTGGCTTCGGGGGGGGGGGGAATTAATATTTGATTCGAGTCGAGGAACCCACCCATCAAAGCTCAGAGTGATCAGATATCGATGTTTTAAATCTATTATTTTTCACCACCTCGAATATTAAGTGGCCCAGTAAAAGTCGACGAGAAGACTGTCTCGGACCAAATTTGCGGACAAAGATGGATAACTCTAAAATCAAGTGACTTTTTTGTGTCAGATATTTGACAAACCGGCAAAATTTCGTTGAACAAAATGTTGATAAATTACAGGTTTTGGGCAATTTTATACTATATTTGACTGTGGTTAGCATTATTTTTGGTTAATTAATTGATTCTGATAACTGAAGCGGCATTTCAAAAAAAAATGTTGTTGTTGGAATCTGATGATATGGGGACCATCGGATTGACTACCTTTAACTAAAAAAAGTTTAAACTGGTATTCTGATGGAAGACTGATATATCTCATGTTGGTTCATAAACATATAACCCCGAATATAGTCACTACATAACGCCGTCGGGTCTATAATATGTGTAGATCATGCCATGAATCTCCGCTCTGTGTAACTTACACCCGTATAGAGATCATATTGTCTATTTTTTATGTTCTGATCCGTTCTGACAGGGGACATTATAACTATGAACAACAGGGAATATATGGTAAAGGCAGGGAATATATTTCTTTGTCAATATTTGTTCCTCAATAATCTACGTCACACTAGGGGTGATCACAGCTCGAGATTGTATGCCTTTTTGTGACTTTTGCGAACTAATATAGCAACAAACATTGAATTAATTACCCGGGAGAAATTCCATGGCGCAAAGCTAAATTGCTCACAAAGTAACTTAAATCGTGCAATTTCGAGTTGGGATGTACCTTCACCTACAGTGAAATACATTATTATCGAACAGGTATTAACTGAGAAATATATTACCTGCACTGCTTTTTCGTTGGTGGAATATGATCTCTACTGGTGTAGCTATAGAGTAGAGATTCGTGGCTTGATCTATATAGAATATTTGCAGTCTCGTGACAATTTGAAACGACACATACTATTCGGGCATAAAAGTAAATCTATATATATAGAAAGATTTTGCTTTGATCCCGTTCCAGGGTTCAAAATAGATCCATAAATACATATCAGAAAAATATATATGTATGGGCTGCATATGCCTCGCAAAAAATCACCGAAATTATAGACATTATAACATCAAAAGGAAAAGAACGTCATGCACCTGTCATTTTCATAATGTTCAAATTTGTATCCTACTCTCAAAACGTGGAACCACAGCCACACAAACAGCCACAACATCATCCTGCTTCATCCACACGCATTAAACACCAAATGTTTGAACCAATATCTATTTAGCAGCTGAATGCCAGAGGAGAGGAGCTCTGATAAATTCCGTAACTTGTGATCCGATCCTCTGTGCCCACACTCTCTGTATTTTAATAATATGTGTAATTTATAATGTATATTGCGGGTTACAATAAAAGATATGTTCAACATTCATTGTCAGATTGTTTCTTGGTGTAAAAAAAAAATATCGAACATTTGTGCAGAAATTTGTAAACGGAGAATAAATTTCTGTTGCCTCGAAAAAGTCTTGTCTGTTCACATTATCTGTATAGTTGTTTCACGTCACGTGAATTATAAAAGGGCAGTGTACACCAAATCCGACCATTTATGGCACCATCTCCTTTTATACTCAGCAGATTGTATGCAACAAATGAATGAATTTGAGCCCTGGATTAGAGCAAAATACACTCATGTGCTCTATGAACGATGCAAACAACATGGTAATTATAATGAAAATGAATTTTTTACTCAAATTCATTCATTTGTTGCATATATTCTGTTGAGTATAAAAGTAGATGGTCCCATAAATGACCGGATTTAGTGTGCTTTAAGTGTCCTTTAAGTATATATATATATATATATATATATATATATATATATATATATATATGTATATCTTCTATTTCGTGTATTTACCGTTTTTTCCTTCCACTGAATATTACTAGGTTTTTATTTGTGACCTGACCGTTAGATATGACTATCTATAAATTTACCTATAACAACCTACCTTGAGGATAGTCCTTCTCTAATTTAGGAGGTGTGGAAACATAAGTCCCTTGCGTCACTCTCATCGCATTCTGAATATCCGACGCAGAAGAAGTCAGTAGTTTGTCCATATTGTCTACAACTGACGTTAAATTTTGCACAATATTTTGCAGAGAATTGAAATTGTTCCGCAAAGTGGCCATGTCATCTCTTTGTCCACTAAGATGTTCATTTATGGCCTCTAAACTATGTCCCTCGTGACGCAAAGCAGTTTTAATATCATCGACATTGCCGCTGATTTTTTCCAAGTTTTTGTTGATAGAGGATGTATTGGGGTGTATGTCAGCAACAGACGGAAACTGTTGGAAAACATTATGTGATAACAAATTGTTCTGGAAAGTTGTAAACTTCTGATCGATAATTTTACTGAGGTCTTTGAGAATAGTTTTCTTGCACCTACATCGTTGTCCCCTCTTTTTTGGTGTTGGAAGTTTTCCTTTAATTGTGGAACACAACACTGAAGCACATAACGTCACAAGAAGAAAATACTCCAAAAGAACTGAGAATTTCATTTTGAAAATAAAACAGGAAATCCGAACACAAATTAGTAAAATCTTATTAAAATTTAGCACGCCTAATGTAACACTGTTGAAAATTTATCCGACCGAATCCAATAAGAAGGAATACCGAAATCGAATCAAAGTCACACACTCATCGTATTGTGTTGAAGGTCCCTCCGGCAAAACTGCTTCCTCGTCGCGTAGTGATGTATATTAGAAGTGAAGCGAATTGAACACTGATTGTTTAAATCACCGGCTGAATGGGAGGGAGGTTGTAACTAGACACTATAAAAGTTCCGCGTGTCCAACACCGGCGCATTATAATGGAGCACTACCACCTAGCACAGATCCTTTCTGTTTGAGTTTAGCTATAAACCGCCTGTGTCCATTTATCACCGATTGGTATTAAGTTTACGAATCGCCTCTCGACTAAACGAGAAGGAGTAGGAGTCAGAGCGGGTTTATAGATCGTAAACTGTTATAATAACGGGACTACTGGATTGGTGCGCGATTATAAACTACCACTTGCACAGACACCGTTCCATGAAAATTAACTTATCTTGGTATATAAGCTATAGCCTGTTTTGATATTTTCTGACTGAGGTTTCTCTCTGGTGCGTGGATGTGTTCGGTATATCTCCCCTGTGGGCTGATGGCGCGATCCGCCATTAACCCTTTCTTAATCGTGGATTAAAGGTACTCAATCCTATCAGACGTTCCTAAATTACTATTTCTTTGGCTTCGGGAGTAAACAATATTTGATTCGAGTCGAGGAATCCACCCACCAAAGCTCAGAGTGATCAGATATCGATTTAAAGTTTGTTATTTCTCGAGATGTGTAATAATATGTGGCAAAAACACGTGGTCAAACGGAGGGTCTCGGGTGGATAACTCTAAAATCAAGTGGTAATATGGTCAAATTTCGTGATACTTTAGTGAATATGGCCCTATTTTGTTGAACAAAATGTTGATAAATAACAAGTTTTGGGAAATTTGATACCATGCATAGTTGACAGTGGTTAGCATTATTTTGTTGCAACAAATCCATTCTGATAACTAAAGCGTATTTTGAAGAAATGTTGTTGTTGTTGTATCGTGATGGTATGGGGACCGTCTGATCGGACTGAACACCTATAAGTTTTCAAAATACACATTGGAATGGGCTATTAATAATTTCGGTGTACTCTTCAGGAAATATTAGCAGACGACAGGAAGACAAACGCATAATAAAGTGAAGCAGAATTAATTGGCGGGGGGAAATGTTCAGATGGCCGTCTCTGAACATTTCCTTACGGAACTACTACTCGTAGAGATGTTAGTAAAGTACGGGTTTACCTTCCAAAATCAATTATCGTCTTACGAATCGACAAGTGACTGTTTTGTTGTAACTTTTGCGGTATTATGTATGTTTCTTGCCCAGTGGCAACACGTGGTAAGTTTGTTGTTGTAGGTCTATTACGTGGGGGTTTGGAGTATCAAATAATCCCTAGTAATGCCCACTTTTGTCACTCCCTGCCCGGTTACGGAGATCAAAATAGCCGATAGATAATGTTAAATACCTTTATACGGACTCTATGTGCCACAGAAATACTTATATAGAGTTGAGAACAAATGGGTCCCAAATTTCTATGACTGTAACACGTTTATCAAGCTCACACGTTGACAGCTATATATAGATCGATATGATCCCTCCTGCCATATTATGTAGAACTAACTTGGAGGTTCAAATTAGCCATGCCCGTATAACCCTTTCTATACTGAATGGATTCTTCCAACATATTATAAAAGTATACATTGGAATTGTCTATTATTCATCTGTAGGGAAGTTCAGGAAATAAAAGCAGACGACATGCAGATAATAGAAAGTGCAGAAGAAATCATTCATTGGAGGGAACTGTTCAGATAATAAGTTCAATAATGGTCGTTTGTTGAAGTTATTATCTGAACATTTCCTAAGCGATAATTATTCATCGATGAGTATTTAGTATAGAGAGAATAAAGCTAGTAACAAACTTTCCCAGATATACGAATCGCACTACCACACCTATATATGTGTACATGGATCACGAAGAGAGAATATCGGGAATCTAAGCAGCTTAGCAATAGCGGAACGACTTATAATGACCAAAATGCGCTGCGCACCTAACCAACTGAGTCAATGGGGTCTCATTGAGAAGTTAAGCATAGTAATATTGCATGAATATGCAGCATAAGGGCCTTGTTACAAACCATGTTTGTAATATATATCTAGAAATGAATTCGTTTCCCCGTAGTTGTAAACGTACCGAACAATAAAACGATATTATGCACCAAATATGGTCATCTGGAGGCGAGGGATGTTGTCTACTCAAGTGCACAGGTCCCCAGAACAAAAATTTACCGAAACGTACCGAATAATAAAACGATATTATGCACCAAATATGGTTATCTGGAGGCGAGGGATGTTGTCTACTCAAGTGCACAGGTCCCCAGAACAAAAATGTATCATATAGAAAGGTAAAAAACTTGAAAACAAATAATACATAAACGCCTCATATATAGGTAGAAAGATATATTATTACTCTTCAATCTGAGCACCCCTTCTTCACATCTGCATGTGACTCCGACATGGCCACTTTTGAAAATGTTAAACCGCGGAAGGACAGACAGGCATTCGAAACAATTGATCAAGATTTCAGTTGATTCGTCAATTTCAACACCTTGTCCTATAACTGTATTTTTTTTACGACAGCTGACAGAAGAACTTTTGCCATGTATTTCAACATATAAATACATTATATTCTCGAGTCAGTGAAGTCACGATATAAAGCAATTATTTAATGTAGCGATATAATCTGTATGTCGTAAATGGCCGACCAGAACCAATTCCTTTTGTCGCCAACTATGAATTGGGTTGTTGGTAACGTGCCCCGTGACTCTGACGCTAGATAAATGTCACATGAATCAACGTTGCTTCAGTGAATACAAGAATGAACACCTGGAAGCGAGGTACGCCGGGATACTAAGATTTAAGTTACCCCCGTTTGCCGACAGCCCTCTCCTGAATCGATGTTAAAATCTTAAAGATTTCCCGTTCCACTTGACATCAAATCAGTCAAAAGGTCAATCGCCAATTTTCCGTTTACCCGGCGAGTAAATTGTGGAATGTTTAAAGATACGGATGGTCAGCGCGATCGGTATTGTTGTTAACAAAGTTACATCCATTAAAACCGCTATAAACATAAATATAGACAGATTTTGATCTTATACCAATAATAAATATCGAATAAATAGAATGGTATTGTTAAGATCCTACGCCTTGTTAGTAAACACAAATCATATTATGATACAGTACAGTGTATAAACACCGGAAGACCCCACTATAAGTCAACTTTGGCTAAAATTGACACCATATTGATTACAACATACCAATATAGCGCTCACTAATCCTCGCCACTCAAGATTTAAGTTTTGAATGGGTCATCATGAATCATTCTCCCCAAAATATCGCCATAGTGTTGAGTGTTTTTCTTATCGCACACTATGTACGTGCTGTAATATAAACAAATTATCGGTTCACACAAAGTGTGTTTTGTGGTATATTATTATATTATTCTGGAAATACATAAGTTGGTAACTTTTATATTAAGATTATAACCTATAACCAAGTCCACCCGTGCAATTAATGGGGAGGGCAAGATGCCAGTTTTGAACCTGGATTTCCATATATGCAAATGTTCAGAGCAAAAGTAATATATCCAGGAGTTGTCCAGGAGCTGAATCAGATGTACAATTAAACAGACATTACATTTAACTGGAAAGATAACTTATCCACTTTCACAGAATGTGCTTTTTTTAATTCTGGGTTTTGAAAATGGCACAAAGATGGCTCACATCGAGTGAGTTCTCGCAGTTTTATATAAATAACTCAACCGAAAAAGAGAGCAAACAAGCTCTATATCAGTTTTTGCCAATTCACTATGAATGACCTGAATCCCGTCCCCATATACATATGACAATTGAGAACACTTAAATGTTTAAATGACTTACTTCGGTCACCATTTTTCAAGTTGTGAAATTTGAACACCAAAATCTCCTAAAACGAATATATTCGATATCCGGGTTTGAAGTATCCGAGATGGGTTATTTGGAGAGCTCGTTAATCCAATATAGACTGCTCATATCTCTGTTAAAAATAATTGTTAAAAACCCATTCATGGAGATGAGTATATATAAGTTTGGTGGAAATCGGCGACTAAAAATTCTTGTCAATGTTAGTGACCCTCCCCTACCAATTCCTGACCCAAAACGGCACCACATTTGGCGTCTTTAAAATACACGATTAGATTCATGGTATCACGGAGAAGAATATGTATATGTTTGGTCGAAATCGGCGCTAAAAATACCTGTTATAAATTTTGGTGCCAATCCTCCCCCTAACACTGACTCGAACGCCACCATTTTTGGCATCTTGATACCACACAATTAGACTCATGATTTCATATATATGATTATGTATAAGTTTGGTGGAAATCGACCACAAAAAATGTCATCGATTTTCTTGCACCTCCCCTTTGGAGCCATCTATATATGTGGTTCCCCCGTTAATTTCTATAGAACGCAGACAGACAGACATATATATAACTATATTATCAACGAGACAATGCAACAGTTTTGTTTCTGTTCACATTCACTCAACCCCCTTGAACCAGATCTAAATGGCCAAGCCCAGGATGTTTCATTTGGACATACCCTTGGGTTGGAATTTTCTAACTGTTACCCAAACCTTTCGTCTATTGGAAATTTCCAATCTGACACCCCCTCAGATTATAATGTTCCCAAATGAGGAAAACCCATTCCGGTCTAAAATTTTGACCAAAGCAGAAATATAGGCCACTGTTGGTCTAAAAACAACAAAATCAAACTATTTTCAAACTACCAGAACATTCCAACCTATTTTGCAACTGTTGGTTGTTGTGTCAGTCGTGAAATTACCAACAGTTACTGTTGAACATTTTGACCAACACCGAGTCGCTATATCCCTGTATATAATTTACGTTTTTCTTGCCATTTATATATGAAACATAAAAAGACATTTCTGCTTCACTGTGTGGCTCACCCCTTGTTGAAAAGAATGACTTAGATGGTAAGCTATCCCTGGTCCGTCGCCATGAAGTCGGAAAAAAGAAGGATGCTGTGAATAAAGAACTAAGCATAATTGTCACCGATGTTTTTTTTATTATCAATTTTGTGATCTCCGTAATGTTTTACCGAGATCTGACGGTGGACAAGAGGTCAACGTTGATGTTTCACCGCATACCAATCTGTATCTGATGTGGGATCGGGTTTCCACTGATTTGCAAATCCACACGTTGGATGCATGTTTATTGAATTATCTTCGTCCGCCATCCCCCCGTTTCGTGTTTTGTTACCGGTCTTAATCTATTGGACATCCCGCAAGGTTTGACCAGAACAATACTGTGTTGGTCAAAGTAGTTCTGAGGTGGTCGCTCTTGGTCGAGCGTCCCCAACGACGAACTGAGTAAACTCGATGGGGAAATGAGTTTGTGATGCCATATCAAATCTCCACATGAGTAAACAATTATATCAAAAGAATGGAATCTACAGAAATGAGCCGAGCGTTAATTGCCGAACACGTTCAACGTGTTCTGTCGATGATGGTTCGTTTTTGTCAACATTTGAGTTGACCGATATATTGAAAATTGCCCACGCCAACGCGACAAAGAGTGCATGAGTCCACGACTGCTTTTGGGTAATTCGTTTCCAACAAATGGCACTTTAGCATCCGTTATCCAGGATGTCAACAGAGGAAGGATAGAAGAGTCAACACGTCCCAGTAGCACCAAACCCCATTGTAGACAACATACAGAAGGTTTATTTCTATGTGTTATATCTTCATATATCTCACAAACAACAAAGTCGTATAGTTGGCGTTTTGTCATTTGTCGAGGTACACATGCTACGTGAATATGGTATTTTTGTTGTTTGAAAATATTAGATACCTCGATCAACTTTTATGTATTTTTCGATTTGCTTGGCATTTTTCCTTAAAAAAAACAACTGTTTTTGGTCTGATGTAAGTGAAAGCAGACATTAGCAAGAAGAATAACCACACGAGAATCAATGGACTCAGATAATAAACTGAACAATTACCGGAAAATACCCACTTAATGATACTGTTAGCGTTGGTGATGGGTATTGCTATTAAATAGTGACATCCGTTAAAACCGCCATAAACAGAAATAATGTTATATAATATACACAACTTGTTCTTATACCAATCATAAATATCGCGTAAATTACATGTTATTATCGTGCTAATACTCTGTGTACAAACGTCTTTTTATGTAAACAAACAGTACGTAAAGAGTATGCAACAAGCAAAACACTCAACACCGGGATACCCCACTGAAGGAACTTTGGTTAGAAATGCCATCAAGTTGTTTACATCATACCAGTATAGCGCTCGCTAATACTCGCCTCTCAAGATTTCGGAGTTGAATGGGTGACCGTGAATCATTATGCGAAAACAAAATCGCCATGGTGTTGGGTGTTTTGCTTATCGCTCACTATTTACGTGCTGTATATAGACAAACTCTCGGCTCCCACACACAGTGTCAGTCGACATAAATTTCGACTCAGTATTTCATATAAATTCATCTGAGTCGAACAGGACTGGCCGGAAAGCTATTTCCAGACTTGGGGACATACCAGGAAATTCCTTGTTTTTATTGGAAGCGGTACCAGAAACCGCTAACCCCGATTGGCTAACCGATAACAGCTGCGCGTGTCCCGTAAAAATAGATCAGGTGTCATCTGTATACGGCGAACGCAATAGTCGTTTAACTCGGTCACGTGGCACTGATTTAAAGTTAGTTTTAATAGTCGTATTGATTTTGACCAGCTGCTTTATTAAAGAAAAACACTTTTGACAAATGGCATGATTCTGATCGGCGGCGAAATAACCGATGCCGATATTCAGTGTTCTGTAAATCTCTGCCTCTCGTAACATTCCAATACAACCGCATAAATTATTCCTTATTTTGGAATGTCTGTGACATCAGTATGACGTCACGATATTGGGGGAAGCCCATTGTTCTGGAAATGGGTTTTTACATGAATTCGTATCGACGTAATATTATTACGCCACCATGTGGTGTTTCTAGTGTGGCTGTTTTTCATATTCAGTGGTAGTCTCCAATTCTGTGGTCGAGTGGGCGAAGAATTTTTTTTTTGTACCTTACTCAAATCGTACCGATAGAATCACATAGATGCTGAAATTGTAAAGTTAACGCCACCGGTGTATAATATGTTTTTGAAAATATGACTCAATCGTATCGATAGTCAGGACAGGCTGAAATTGTAATCTTAAAGTCACCGGTGTAATAATATGTTGTTGAAAATATAAATAATCTGATAGCCTGAAAATAATATATAACCCATTGGGAGCCCCCTGGTATAGTGAGGTGAATTATGGGTAAGCCCCCTGGTGTAGTGAGGTGAATTATGGGTAATATTATGCCTGTTCTATTGTGATAACCGCCATCTTTTATCTTCTGGAATTATCGGCGTGTTTTATGAAAATGTCACCAAGATTTCTCCACTCGATTCTTTTAAAATGCACCATAATCGGTCAAATTCTTTTGATAATTCTATCTAAATACATCTTAGCTACTATTCGGATCTGCTTTCCCGGTCGAAAAAGGTTTAGTTTGACCAAAACGGCTATTGACAAAAGTTTGTTTATAAAATAGCGTACTCGATAAGCCCGTAGTACGGCCGTACATGCTGTAAATTTGTTATCGAAAACAAATTCAATTTCTTCTATCTAAAACATAATTACGCGCTGGACTCTGTCATTTTAAGAATATATAAGTATTACACACAGACACACGAATTCTCAACTCAAAATTTTGAAAAAGGACAGTTTTATCGACATAAATCGATTTTAATTGCAAATCCCATGTTAAATTTTATCATCGAAAAAAATTCATTTCTTCCACCTAAAACATAATTATGTGCTGTATCCTATCATTTTAGGAATATATACGTATCCCACTCAGACACACCAAGTCTCAGCTTAAAATTTTGAAAAATAAGAGATTTATCAACATAAATCGATTTGTATGGCAGATCCCATGTTAAATAAATTTTAGGGCCCTTCAAATGTTTTCTGAGCTGTTCCATATTGGGCACCAGAGTCCATATTTGACTGGTTCTACATGATAATTGTGCAACAGTACAGTCGCGTTACTTTATATGTCAACATTGGTCATTATATATCACTCGACAAATTTATTTCGGTCTATCGTATCAACCCCTATTTCCCCCGCGTAGCCTGACTAAGTGTCAACATTGGTCTTTATCGCTCCACTAATTTGTATCATTTCATCGGTATGAATTCCATATCCAATTATCCACATATAACCAACCCAATCTCTAATCCCAGTCCAATTTATTTATTTTTTTCATCGCTATAGTCACGTTACGAAATATTTTATTGCGTGATACTTGTACTTATATGTCTATGGTATTACTATAGTATACCGTATACGTATATCAATTGCTATTCCTTTCTATATAATTCTGGTGCCATCTATAGAGATAGAGATAATTTCCGACCCCCCCCCCAATTTTATATCATTGCTGCTTTAGTACAGTCGCGATGCATTACATGGCAACATCGCTCCACTAATTTATGTCAGTTCATCGGTACGAACCCCTTTTTCTCCGAGTCCATATAACCAACCCAACATCTTATCCCGGCCTAAATTATTATTTTTATTTTCATCGGTATAGTTGTGTTACATACATATTTTTATCATTTGATTCTAATTTGTATTGTACCACTATAGAAGTCCATAAATGACTATTCTGGCACTATATAGAGATGACTAAGATTCTGACACCCCCCTATTTTATAACCTTGTTGCAACAGTAGAGTTGAGATGCATAATATGTCAACATTGGTCGTTATCGCTCTACAAATTTATATCGGTTCAACCCTTAGTTCCCTGTAATGGCCACCCCTCCCTCAATTTATTTTTTCATTTGTATTATATTGTACACATTTTATCTCTTATAACTTTTGCTTCAACGCGCCGAGTTCTGCTGCAGACAATACAAAACTGACAACATATTGAAATGTAAGCAGGCTTCAAGCTCATATTATCCAAGAAAAACTCTGGCTACATCAGAAATTTGTGTATAAGGTGTACTCGCATTTGTTGCGTTAAAAACCAAAGGTCCCAAGTCAAGGTCCAAATCCCCAACAAACTGATGTGAGGTTTAACTCCATCTACATACAGTAATGTCCAAAGTAATTGATCACTTAACCACAGCAGAATTATGGGTAATTTTTCAAGATTTTAAATCCTGAAAAATTACCCATAATTCTGCTGTGGTTAATTGGTCAATTACTTTAGGCATTACTGTAGCCCATATAAGGATGTGAGGTCTAATGATAACTCCATCCACATACAGTAATGTCCAAAGTAATTGACCACTTAACCACAGCAGAATTGTGGGTAATTTTTCCGGATTTTAAATCCTGAAAAATTACCTATAATTCTGCTGTGGTTAAGTGGTCAATTACTTTGGGCATTACTGTATCCCATATAAGGATGTGAGGTCTAATGATAACTCCATCTACATACAGTAATGTCCAAAGTAATTGACCACTTAACCACAGCAGAATTATGGCGTTCAATATGGTCTACCTAATTCTGCTCCAAAAACATGTATATTGAATATATGGATGTTTATTGGGGGGAAACCGATTATTTCAATGATATTTTCATTAACTGGGATCCAAAAACCGACCTACGGGAGCGCGCTTCGCGCGCGACTGTTTCTTAAGTATATGTGCATATTTAATAAGTCAACAATTGGAATCACAACAGATAAGATTGGCGGGGGTCCATTCCGCTTGCGCGATCTGTCCATCAAAACATATTTAGACATCTCAAGACACGTAAGACCCAATAACTTAATATACAGAATAGATACATCTATTGCCTGAGTGACTAATATTTATATTTGTTACAATGGGGTCAAATAGTTGCGAAGCCAGCACCACAATTCTTTCACTCCATAGTAAATATTAAAACAACTTCTAAAGAATTATTTATTTACCTTATATTTGGTATGGAGCCTCCTTGGTTTACTGGAGTTCAGATTTGTTAACATCACGTCACCAAGTCAATTACTTGCGAAGCCACAGCCATAGTAATTCTCAAAACAACTTCTTAAGAACAATTGACCAGGTCAGTCGCGCAATTATTGGAAGAGCCACGGTCAATCATTTTTTTTTAAACCAAATTTTACATTTAAATTATTCCTTTATTTAACCAACAAAAAAAATTAAATGAGAAAATTAACTTTTACTACTCGCTAAATTTTATCTTTTAATTATTTCATTTAAATTTTATACTAAAATAAAAAAATATACAGTCCCAGTATTTACAGTATACTAAGTTCAAGTCTTTATAATCTGTTGAGTAATAATCATTTACTTGCTTTGTTAGTAATAATTTGAAGGATTACTTGTTTAAACGCAATTGTTAGCAAAATATTTTATGTATTTTTTATAATTTCTATTTATATGTAATACTATAATCTTGGTGGCGTTACCATTTCTGACTATGGTTTTCTTGTAATTATTACGGAGATGTTTACATCGACTGACACAGTGTGTGTTTTGTGGATATCAAATACACCTAGCGGGGAATCTAATTCAAATCTTGTGCTTTAGTAACTAGGATCATAATCACACTTAATTTGTTTGCATTTTTCAGACAACACCACAAACTCAGGGATGTGGCTAGAGGGTCTCCACTGGGGGGGTGTCCACCTTGGGAATTTCCAACTAACTGCCCCCCCCCCCCCCTTGAGTCGGAATCACACCAACACAACTTTTTGCATAATTCCATTTGCACCCCCCCCCCCCCCCTTGAGTCGAAATCGCACCAACACAACTGTTTGCATAATTCCATTTGCACCCCCCTTGTACCTCATGCTCAGGCCTAATTTCCTATATATAAGCCATGCTTCTATTTTTCCAGTATGAGAACATTAAGATATTTTAACCTGAAAATTGCCCCCCAAAAAAACAACTAGTGATCTAATTCCAGACAAATGCACACAGCTACCGACAACAGACCAGGAAACACCGGGCCGACCATGGTTGTTTGGCCCGGTGTGAGAAAATTTTGAAAACTATATACAAGAAAATCGCAAATCCTAGCATCTAGACTGGCCTCAACTGAAGCTTTCCTAGTGTTGGAAATTTCAAATCTCATGCTCCCCCTCAGGTTGGAAAATTCTTCAACTGATGACCATTTATGTCTACAAGTTTGACCAAATGTAGTAAAATATTGTTTTGCTAAACTAATTAGCAGTTTTGTATTGGCCATGTGGATGGGGCAATGACACACCGGGCCGACCATGGTTCGGCCCGGTGTGCGAATTTTTTTTAATCTGAACAAGAAAATCGCAAAATCCTAACATCTAGACTAGCCTCAAGCCTTCCTACTGTTGGAAATTTCAAACCCTACACCTACACTTAGGTTGGAAAATTTCCAACTGATGACAATTCCAATGACAATGTTGACCAATTGTATGACAATATTGTTTTCTTATATTAACTAGAAGTTTTTGACTGGCCACGGGGGAGGGACCAGGACACAAGCTTTCCAAGTGTTGGAAATTTCCAACCTGTCACCCCCCTAAGGTTGGAAAATTTCCAACTGATGTCCATTTCTGTCAAAAATTTTGACAAAAAATAGGAACATATGCAAATATTGGTCGAAAAACAATAAATTCCCCCAATAAATTGTTTTATAATCAAACTACAAGAACATTTTCAACCTACTGTTGGTGTGAAATTTCGTTGTGGCAGGTATGAAATTTCCAACTATTGAAAATATAGCTCTCTGCTGGGGGGGGGGGTGAGACACCCCCACACCCCCCTCTGGCCACATCCCTGCACAAACTCCACTACAAGCGTTAAAGACATATCATGTGCTTATTTCACTATACTTAAAACTGGCATTTTACGACTCAGCCACTACACCCATTTTAAGAATGCGACATTAAACAATGGATGTACCTTTTCTTAAAACACAACATCTGAACTACCGGCACGCACACATACACAGTCCGCCAATCGTCCCGAACACATCGCCGATAACAAACGAGAGTTCGCCAACGAGAGTCACTATGTTTGATTTATAGTGAAAAAAAGAAAACGATCAGTGGAAATAAAATACAAACGTATAGATTATTCAAGTCAAAGGATGAAATTGAACCATACATTGTCAATGCGCGATCTGGCAAAGCGAGAATTCTATTCGCAAGATTGAGAATCAGTAATCATCGACTACAAATCGAAAAAGGGAGACACAAACAGCCCCCAAAACCTGCGAGAGAAAGATTGTGTTCTGCGTGTAATTCAAAACAAATTGAATCAGAATATCATTTCATCTTAGAATGTCAGTCATACGAAAGTATTCGTGAAGCTTATTAATGGACATAATTGCAACGTGCCCTCATTTCTTAGAAATGACAAATTATGAGAAGTTCAGATTTATTATGCAGAATGAACAAATTGCAACCGTTAACGTTATATGCGATATGATCCGGTCTTTCTTCACTATTCGAGACAATATACATATATCTAATAAAAGCAAGTATACCTGAGATTTTATGACAGTACATTCACGAGAACGTATATGCATATCGTATGTGATTACTCATGTTAAATTATTCCTTATGTTGATATATGTTGTATTTATTATATGTGCAACTGCCCATTGGGTGTATTTTGCATTAAATTACGTTGTGTTCTGGCAATTTTGATACAAAGATCATTAAAATACTTGCTTTGAGCAAGTTTATTAGATGTGTGTCCCAGCGGAGTGTTTCACATCATTTTAACAGTCTTAGACATTTATCATGTGTTTCAAATTGTCATCACATTTAAGCGATATTAACGCTCTTTATTGTTACCATATCAGTAATATGATGAACATGAACGCTCTTTTGTTGATTCCTGTTGACGACTTGTTCTATGATTTGAATAGGTCATATTCTTGCAAACAATATCCATATCGAATATTTAGCGGACCCGGATTGCAGTATATATGCCAAAAGAGAACACAACTCAGTGAAAATAAGTGCCTTAAATCGTGCTGTTAAAGGCACGGGCGGCGTTGGTTTCAGAAATATTCATATTCGTTCAAATCGCCATCAACGGAAGGAATATTAAAATATATATAGTTTTGTTCATATGTCAAACATAATCAGCGCGTAAATAGTATATTGTCGACAAGACGTACGATGTTGTACGTAAACAAGAACTTTCTCGTGTTACGTAAGTTTTGCTTCTGTTTACACAACAGCGCAATTCTATTGGTTAATCACACACAAATGATATAAACGCTCTTTATTATTTACATATCAGGAAAACAGTAACAAATAGCGCTCTTTATGTTTACCATATCCGGATCTAAACAAAGCCAGGTTCTGTAACGTTTTTTTGCTTTTGTTTACATAACAAATGAAAAACATTTGACAATAACATACTGTTTATGCGATATTTCTGATTGGTATAAGAACAAGGTCTGTCTATATTTTACTATTATTTCTGTTAATGGCGGTTTTTGACGCAGCTGAATATTTTAACAGCATACCCACCGCCAACGTTGCCCCCATCTTTAACGTATCAATGTTAACGTTTCCAGACCAAACTCACAAACAAAACAAAACAGATTCACAATCCGGGAAGTCATTGTTCGTCGATTGATAATATGCATATAACTACTTTGAATGTTTCAGGACAAGGTGCATCTATTAGCAAAATCAACTGTACCTCACCGACAACTGCAGACAACATTACTATAATTACCCTCACAAAAGCTGCATGGTTTGGCAACTTGATGAACATCTGCCTCAACTACAGCTGGAAGTGGCGCTTCTGTGTCTCAAAGTCAGAGAGTTCCGTTGTCGTATACAATGAATCGAAACAACAACACACAAGCCAACACAGATCGTGTTTCTTGGGAGTGACACAATCGATGAAAATACCGACTGTCGCCATCTGGACATTTCATAAGGAAAATTCGGCAACACTGTTTATCGTGCTACAAATATCTCTGAAGAGTTGAGAAAAACATACTTTTCTATCGTTGGAAAGAAATCCTTAAGTATGTGCACCACTCTCAAAATGAATAATCTCCTATATACACACGGTTATGCTTACAAAGGCGCTTTATGGCTCTGAACTCCTATATCAACAGACAACAGACGACAATGCTCTCTATATACATAATTGGAAATGGTTTCCGTACCTGTAAAGAGCACATCCAGAATCTTCCAACAAGGGCGAGTACAAACCTCTCACTCAGTCTCATGTGAGTTCTACCGATGAGTCACCAACTACACACATGAGAAAACTTCTCTTCCTCAGCGAACTTATCCACTTGCCTGCGACTCGAGACTCCTTTGCGAATTTTCCTGAAAAACCTCTATATATGCACCATTTATTCAATGCGAATACCACCGGTTATGTGAAAGACATCATCGATGTTCTAGAAATGTACAACCTGTCTTCTTATCATTAAGAATTCATATCGTCTGGACCATTCCCAAAAGAAGACAATTTGGAAACAACTCGTCAATTCGACCGCGAGAGCTCACTATATATAGTCAACGTGATGCATGGACTTCAGCAGTGGGCACCATCCATGTTCGCTCTGCAAATCTTCTCCTTATTCACAACCAGCATGCATCTCTCAATCTGGAGTTTGCACTTCTCGCTGCCCATTAATTCTAACAAGAGTTTGGAACTAAAAATCTTGATATATATTGCTGTTCGAGAACAATACCCGATGCATGTTGTGTGGCCAGTGGCCACATATATAGCAATGAAATTAGACATATTATGTACTGACTCGTGTAGATCTGCCACCATGTACAGACTCCGATATAATTATGGACAGGTGTATGGTTATCGATAGCTTGGATATCCAAATATCCAGTTACATGGATGTCCTCCCAAATGGCCATTTAAATGCGCTGTTACTTGGCACGCAGTACCAAGCTTGGTCTTCATATCCCGACTGAGTCATGGGAGCAGGAACGATGACATTCACATGCCATTTGCGGGTTAACATTACTACATGTAACAAGAACGCAATATACATTGAGCGCACGAGTTGCTGATTCTCATAAATAATATATTCTGTTTCTAGATGTCCTCACATAAGCGATATTAACGCCCTTTATTGTTACCGTATCAGTAATAAGATAAACGTGAACGTCTTTTGTTGATTCCTTTCCAGTAGACGAATTGTTCTATGATTTGAATGGGTCATTCTCTTGTAAAGAATGTCTATATCGAATAGTTAACGGAGTTGAATTGCAGTATGCAGTATGCAAAAAGAGAACACAACTCGGTGCAATTAGAAGTCTTAAACCAATGTTACCGTTCCCAACGTTCCCAACGTCCATTGATAATATGCATAACTATATCGACCTCAAGAATACAACAGGGCAAACAGTGCTCCAAATACTGTCTTCGTTTCACGCATGAAACAAACTACTGCAGCTTCTTTACACGTGCTCATGCAGTTGCTGCATTCTTCGTTAACACAATTTTGTTTGAATATTGATGTAGGCGCGATAACTCAAAGCTCAAGAGAAAACTGAAGGCTGCCTATTTGGTCGGCAATAATATTCCACGTAACACCTTACACCGCTATATATAGTCAAAGAATAATATCTTTATGAGTTTCGATCTGTTTGTTATACTAGGATTAAGTATCTAGTATTGTACGCAAGATCATCATCAGAGGCGAGCGTTTCATGTTAAAATAAATGTTAATTTAAATATGGTGACCAACTCTTGTGGATGGTGCGAGTGTAGTAGACATGCATATTAGTGTCTATATATCACTATAATCTTAGTGTGCGTTATTTGGTAAAACTTTACTGCATCATTGTGAGTGCATTGTATCCAACCCTAGATTTGTAATAAACTAGTTTCAGTGGAATAGTTTCGAATTAATTCGATTTTGTCTAGGATGGTGTTGGTTATATAGTGGTGGTTATAGCATACGAGTTGATATAATTAAAAACTAATTAAACCTGGCCCACGAGTGACATACAATTGTTCATTGCAATATGAATTCCGCCTTCTCCTAGATCGATTATTTCTGTCATTTTATGATAGTCTTGGAATGGAGTGCTTCTTAACAACTCAATAATGAATTAGCATGAAATGAGAGGTGAAGAAGGAACATGTATACACTATTTACAACATAGTCATCGTCATCTTCAATTTGTCCTCACCGTCGACTTTATCATCATCATCATCATCATCGTCGTCGTCGTCATCTTCGTCGTCGTCGTCATCGTCATCATTATTTAGGGCTTCCGGTTAAGATGGCGGCGACAGTTTGTTTATGAATTTCGGTCCCGAAGATTTTGATAAAAACCACACGATACAGTCAATCGGAGTGTGCAAACTAGCACAATTGGATAATCTTAATATTGTAATTGAACTGTCAGAGATTTAGCTTCAAAAGATGTCTTCTAAGCTGAAAAGACCATTGACGGTTAAATTTCAAATTGGAAAGTTCACCAGAGTACGCGAAGCCGACGTACTCAGGAGCGTTGAGCGAGTAGTCCCATTGGACGAAATCCGTGCTATTCTTGTTAATAAGGATTACTGTAGTTCCGGGGAAACTCGAAAGATTTACACTCTTTTGAGTTTCGGCTTGCGTGTGTACATTTTGTATCTGATCCTCATACCTTTTCTATTTACAGGCGATAAAGGACTCCTGGCGCCAGATTCTGCTTGGTTCTCTTCTTATGGTGACAATAAAGACAAGATTCCACCAAAAGTTCCGAAATCCACACCTTGTTGTGCTAAATAAAAGACATTTGTCATTTGTCAATTTTGCGCAAACACAATTTATTTCCTGGTTACGTTCGTTTTGACTTTCTGTTCCAGCATGTCAAATTGTTGTCATGCGCAGTGCCCTTACAAATTGCACCGGATATCGGAGATACTATATACCGAGACCAACCAATAACAAACGCTAACTACCGAGAACAAGTCTAAATGTGATAATTAAGTCATAATAATGTTTAATTATAGTGAATGTATCAGTCTTGAGTGGATATTATATCATATTTGACATTTAAAATGACATATTATGGGTATACCGATAACTTGAAACATCATTTAAATTCTTTATTCTCATCACCCATTTAATGCATACACAAATATAATATAATGCATACATAAATAAACATATTTAATGATTTGTCAGGATACCTGAATTATAATGAATAGCCAGGTTTATTAGATATATATATATAATATATATTATATTATATAATATATATTATATTATATATGTTAAATATGTTATATATGTTTTTACATATGACATATATATATATATATATTATATATATATATTATATTATACATATTATATATATATATATTATATATATATATATATATATATATATAATATATATATATATCAACTATATATTTTGGGTTGGGACTTCTGCCTGTATGTGTGTGTGTTAGCTGTGGCCTGGAAAACTGCCCTACAGATTTTGACGAAATTTGATACCTAAGGGTATTTATTTCCGGGGATTGTTTTGGACGGGTCAAACGTAATCCCGACCTAACCTTGACCTTCAAAAGGGTCAATTCAAGGTCAAATCGGGTAAAATCAGACTGATTTCTACGGGTACTTTTGTCGGGTACTTTTGTCCGGGCAGTGTTTTGGACGGGTCAAATCGTGACCACACTGACCTTCAAAATGGACAATTCAAGGTCAATTCGCCGAAAAGCAGAGGGGAAACAGCCCGGACGAAGTCGGGTCCACCTGCTAGTTATATATAATATATATTATATAACATGTATATTATATTATATATATTATAATATAATATATATATGATATATATAATATATATACCATATATAACAAATATGATATAATCTATATTAATATTTAATATATATATTCTATATATATCTAATAAACCTGGCTATTCATAATAATTCAGGTTTCCGGGCAAATCATTAAACATGTTTATTTATGTATGCATTATATTATATTTGTGTATGCATTGTGATGAGAATAAAGAATTCAATTGATGTTTCAAGTTATCGGTATACCCATAATATATGTCATTTTAAATGTCAAACATGGTATAATATCCACTTAAGACTGATACATTCACTATAATTAAACATTATTATGACTTAATTATCACATTTAGACTTGTTCTCGGTAGTTAGCGTTTGTTATTGGTTGGTCTCGGTATATAGTATCTCCGATATCCGGTGCAATTTGAACGATGGCACTGCGCATGACAACAATTTGACATGCTGGAACAGAAAGTCAAACGAACGTAACCAGGAAATAAATTGTGTTTGCGCAAAATTGACAAATGATAAATGTCTTTTATTTAGCACAACAAGGTGTGGATTTCGGAACTTTTGGTGGAATCTTGTCTTTATTGTCACCATAATAAGAGAACCAAGCATAATCTGGCACCAGGAGTCCTTTATCGCCTGTAAATAGAAAAGGTATGAGCTTCAGATAGACACTGATAGTACGGAAGTAGAGTCTCAATACAGATGTATATCATGTATTGTGACTCAATAGGGTCTAGGATTACTGCTTTATCACTGTGAGTACGCCAGATATTAAGCATGACATTATGAGTAAGGGGTTGAGATTATATGGTCAACAAATCCGCCCAGCTGATGTTGATGGGAACCTGACATAATTAACTCTGAAAGATGTCCCTTTCGAACTTGGTGATGAGGACCTGCTGAAAGCTCTATCTGATTTTGGAACTGTTATGTCAAAGACAATGCGTCATGGTCGTGTATTTGACACTATTATTGATAACTGTACCAGAACTGTGCAAATAATGGAATGTAAAGAGATCCCCGCCATTATTCACATTCAAGGAATCGACATCAGAGCATTCTCTGATAAAACTAAGCAAGAATGTCAGGACTGCGATCAATGTCACTTCCCGAATGAATTGTGTAATGCAGCTATCGAGTCGCGACGCAAATGCGGAAACTGCTTATCTAGGTCACATAGTACTATGGAATGTCGCAACCCAACTGTGTGTAGGATATTTGGCCTAGAAAACCACAAATCGTATCAATGTGATCAACGTGCCAGAAACGGACAAAGCCAATATGGCCATTCAGACCACACTGACGAACGCTCACAGCAGTCGAGTAACACTGGAGGCACTCATCCAATTGGTCACACTAATAACAAGACCAATCAAGTTTTCAATACAACCGCTACGCCAATCACGATCAAGCCCGATGGCAACAAGAATAAGAGCAAGCCAATAATAGACTCATTGGTTTTGGGAGCAAGTAATTGCAGAAACATAATTATTGACAAGCCGAATGTGAGAGTAGTGTATTCGTCAGGAGCTTCTTTTCAACACGTCAGCAGACTCGTTGGGAAAGCCAAAGCTTACAGGGATGTTATACCTGATAACATCTTGAGCGTGACAATCCATCTGGGCACAAACGACTTGACGGACTCAAATGCTAACGCTAGTAGAGTAACGCTATGGTATAACACAGCTCAGGAAATGGTGAAAAATGTTTTCCCAAACTCCAAAATAAACATTTGCTCCATACCACATCGAAGGGTGGTCGACGGGAAGTCGCAACCGCACAATGCAGAGGCCATACAAATAAATGGCTACATGAGTATGCACTGTGATGCTGACGAGAGATTCAATTTTGTTGACAATGACTTTATCTTCATGAAAGATGGTAACGTCAGAAAGACTTTTTTCAATGGCGAGCCAGATGTAGTGCATTTGAGCCCCAAAGGACAGAGTGCATTGATACACTCATTGAATGGCATCATCCCCGATGCTGATGAGAATGAGAGGAAACGACGACGTGTTCAATCAACAGGTGGGGATGACACAATATGCACCGAATGAATTATCTCATCCAATACAATTGACAATTCAACAAAGGCATGTGGAAAATTTGAGCATGAAGGTTGCATGTGCGTGTACAATTATACCCTCATTGACAATGTCCTCAACTCCGAAAATGTCTGTCCCTCTCGCTTAGAAAATGTAAACACAGCGCCAAGTAGTACGGGTGCACGTGGGAATTGTTTTGATCATTGCCACAACAAACAGCACGTGACACGTGAACGTGCCAATCAAGTTCCCTACAGTTCAGGACCGCATGGAAATAGTTTTGATTCCAACGATAACACACTGCACGTGACAGAATATATAATTTCAAATGACACGCCCAAATCTGATAATCGCCCATTTGAAATCTCACACGAATATACGTATGATGTCGGCCATGACCTATTTGATACCAAGAGTACGCACACATGCAACGCTATTGATCAACCACATACCCACAATGAAGTGTCGGACATTCTCAGATGCGTTCGAGAAAACTTAGATGTTTTAGAAACTATTACCAATAGCGGCGAAAATGTATATGATTGTTTTGATCATGTACATATTGAACAGTCTGGTAGTAGTGACACGCCTACTACTAACAGCTTCAATGACCTCCCGTTCATGTATAATCTCTCGAGCGCCGTTAGCCAATTCGATACCGTTACAGTTGATTGTACTCAGCGAGAACAAAGTTTGCATACGTTACGTGCCGACACATGCGACTCAACGCAAATTTGTTTTGATTATCACAGTGACAAGAATCACGTGTCCATGAGCGCTTCTTCGCATTCAAACTCGAGTATATCTGGTTCGATTCATACGCAGCATTTAAACGTGAACTGTAACTATATTGACTTGCCACCTCCATTAGAAGCACCGTACGTCTTACGAAATGTTCTAGAAACTATGTCATGTCAAGAAAGTATCACAGCAGACCACACACCACGCGAATGTATACAAAACCTGTCCAATGCAGACTATTTTTATTCAGACAATAAAGCAATCAGTGCAGATAATAAACATTTACCGCTAGCATTGTACACAACAGAAGTCAGGGACGTGGATTCGGGTAAAACACACACATCCGAAACCGACTACGAATACAATATTATACGGGACAGAATAATGAACTATGGGCAAGTGACAAACAGTGATGAATCCAATATGTTATATTTATTATCCGATGGAAAAGTTGATGTTTTAACATTTAATTCCGATATAAAACTGAACTCGCGCACGAGTAGCACATGCATTGCACCTACGGTTTCGGTTATCGCCGATAATATTTCGCTGGATCCTCACAAACAAAATGACGAACCACGCATGTGTAGTATTAATTATGAGCTGTCGAATGTCCTCCGAGAAGCTCGAGAAACTATATATGACTCAATTGATACATGTACACCGATAACAGATACACATACAAGCAACACATATATGATTGATTCAGATCCGTCAATTGTATCGCACCACTTGAAAATACTTACCTTGAACGTGTGTGGCCTTAGACGACGGTTGAAATATCCTGAATTTTGTAATTTGTGTGAAAATCATGACATACTGTGTTTCGTAGATACAAAAACGGACGATTGCGACCAACATGTATTAGAATTATCGGGTTTCACGTTATTCATGAAAAATAGAAAAACACTGTCAAACATTCGATCAGGTGGTATTGTCATCGGATTGAGAAATGAAATAATTAGTTTTTCAAATATTATAGATACTGATTCTAAATACGTCAGCTGGGTAGAGATAAAGAAAATTAACTCATCAACTGGACTTGTCTCTCATATTATAATTGGAGTTGTGTACATACCTCCCGAAGGAAGCAGATATACAGCTAAGGACTCTTTCGATGAAATAGTGAGCGAATGTATTGCACTGACTAACCGAACGAATAACATTTTTCTTACAGGTGATTTTAATGCTCGAACTGCTTCCGACCTCGATGTTTGTATTGATGACACCGAAGAAAATATGTTAGGGGCTAATTTACCACCTGTGCTTAACTTGAGCTACGAACAATTATTTTATCTTGACATCACAAACACACCCTTAATAAGAGAGAGCCAGGATGGCTCTATGGATCAATATGGGCGATTACTCCTAAATACATGTCAACACAATGGATTTCTCATACTAAACGGTAGATTTGGTAGCGATTGCGGAATTGGAAACTTGACATGCCGCGATGCTTCCGTAGTTGATTATACAATTTGTTCGGCTGTAGCCCTCCCATTGGTTAAAGACTTTCAAGTATGTCCGTTCAGCTCAGTGTTTTCTGATGTTCACTGCCCATTGTCTACGCATTTGGTCTTTGCAGATAATAGGGAAACCATACCTGAACCATCAGTGCACGTGAACCATAATAGACAATGGGACACATGTAAAATATCTGATTTTTTATCGAATATCGATGTAACTACACTAAATGAGATACACAAGACGCCAGATTCCTACTCATCGAATAGTGTGACGCCAGTACAAATTAATACGATTGTTAAATCTGTTACCGGTGTGTTCATTAAATCAGCCGAGCATTCATTCGGCACACGCACGCCCCTCCACGTAAAACTAAGAACTCGCATACAGCAAACAAGCCATGGTTCAATAAAGCATGTCGAGACGCACGCCGAGCTTATCGTAAAGCGATACGTGAATATAAATCGCGACGAGATACTCCCACTGAAATAGAAATGAAACGAACCTCGCGTGCTTATAAACAGCAAATGGACAAAGCTATAAATCATCACCGCGAGGCAATATCTAGAGATATGGCGGAAATGAAACGTTTTAATTCTCGAGAATTCTGGAGAAGATTTAAAGATTTTACACCACAACGGCGTCTGAATATAAATTTGACCACTCTCGAAAATTATTTCCGCCGCATTAATGCTATTACTTACGAAGATGACGTTGCTCTAGATATATATATTGGTCAGAATTCGAATCTGAATCCAAACACAGACCTGAATAAAGTCATTACCCGCGAAGAAATAAGCCACGCCATTAAAAGCTTAAAAAATGGGAAATCCTCAGGTCATGATGGTATAATGAATGAGTATATAAAATGTACTTCTGAAATGATGATGGAACTTTATTACAAGCTTTTTAATGTAATTCTTGATTCTGGTGTAATACCAGAATATTGGGTACTGGGATCGATTATTCCCTTATACAAGAACAAGGGCGAATCTACTGATCCTAATAATTACAGGCCAATCACGATTCTCAGTTGTCTCGGTAAAGTCTTTACAAAAATTTTGTCAAACCGTTTAAGTATATACACCGAGGAACATAGTACTATTTCTGAGAACCAAGCGGGATTTAGAAAAAATCATTCCACTGTGGATAATATTTTCATATTACACCTTATTTCTGAGATTAACAGGAAATTAAACAAGAAACTAATATGCGCCTTCATCGATTTCAAAAAGGCATTTGACATGGTATGGAGGCAAGGATTATGGTATAAGTTGATTAAATCTGGAATTAATGGAATTTTTTTGAAAATAGTTCAAAATATGTACCAACACATTATGTCTTGCGTTCAGTTAAATGGCAACCGTTCTGAATATTTCCCATGTTTATCTGGTGTTAGACAGGTCACAAGGAGAAATCTATCACCTCTCCTCTTCTCGTTATACCTCAATGATATGGAATGTTACTTGTCCAAACAAAATGTGATCGGCTTACGTAAAGTTAACAGTGAAATTGAGAACAGGCTGGGCTGTTACCTGAAAATATTCTTAATATTATACGCTGATGATACTGTAATCATGGCCGAGACACCAAAGACACTACAAAAACAATAAAATGAATTTGAAAAATATTGCAACAAGTGGAAGTTGACGGTTAATACTGATAAGACTAAAATTCTGAACCTGTCGAAAAGTAGCCTCCCAAAGAAAACGAAATTCATATTTAAAGGGAGTAAGATTGATATTGTCAAACAGTTTAACTACCTAGGTATAAGTTTCTGCAAATCTGGCTCATTCAACCCAACTAAAAAGATATTAACGGACAAGGCCACGCGAGCCATGTATTCCATTGTAGGTAAGTCACGGAAACATTGTTTATTCATCAGTAATCAGCTCGACCTATTTGATACATACGTGACACCCATTCTCCTTTATGGCTGTGAGGTATGGGGGTTCGATAATAATGACATACTCGAGAGCGTACAAAGAAAATTCATAAAACATATTCTTGGACTGAGACCGTCGACCCCAAATTTTATGATATATGGTGAAAGTGGCAAACTACCACTTGAAATAATGATTAAAGTCAGAATGGTTAAATATTGGTGCAATGTTGTCAATAGTGGCGCTGATCGATTTCCCAAAGTTCTACTGAAATTGGCACAATCCATATCTGACGACCCCAATTTTCAAGATAGCAGTTTCCCCTGGCTAAACCGAATACAGGGGTTACTAGATGATTTTAATCAGCCACACATTTGGTGCCCAGGACGTGTAACTGACGTTAACCAATTAGTCTCATACGTGAAATGCGGTCTAATATCAGAATTCAGAGATACACGGGAGAGAGATATCCACAATAGCAGTCGGGGTAGAATTTACCGAATATTTAAACACAGTATATCCTTTGAAAGTTATCTCGACATCCTGAATCACACCAATAGAAGTTTATTGTGTAAATTCCGTACGAGTAACCATAAACTACCAATCGAGACAGGGCGGTGGAATGGCTCTGATCGCCGTGACCGGATTTGCCCATTATGTGACTCTGGGGAAGTAGGAGACGAATTCCACTACCTTTTTAGCTGCACAGATCTAAAAATTCATCGGAATCGCTTGTTATCCCAACTCATGGGAAGACCAATAAATACCATAGTGATGAGCGAACTCATGAATGAACAAAATCCGAAGGGTCTCCGCAAATTATGCGATTTCATCAAGTTAGTAAACCGCAAAATTTCTGACAGTCAGTGAATAAGCACTTAAGTTAACTTAGATTTATTTCAGAGTTGTTGTTGCTGCTGTTGTTGTTGATATTATTATTACTATTAGTAGGGTTCTTTATGATACTATCGTTTGTGCTAATCAAATCACCGATTAAGATCCCAAGCATAAGGACTTATTGATAAATGATTTGAAGTTAATATATATAGACTCGTGGCAGTATACAAGAATATATATACATAATTATGTTAAATTATTTATACACATCTGCGGATGCATGTTTGTTTATATTGAATGTATTTGACGTATATAACACTTATATATAGTGACGAAAATTGTTCACCGGAAGTCCACATGTTATTGTATATAATGTACATATTGTAAATGTGTTTTCTCCATACCATTATTATAAGGTGATGAGAATAAAGAATTGAATTGAATTGAATTGAATTGACTCTGTAACCCACAGCTTGTTCGCGAGTCTGATTTTGATTCGACTGGTGAGTAACATAATTTTTGTTTGCAACAACCCCTGAAGACTTGTTCATTTGAGTATATCTCTCGTCTCAGTTGCATGCAAATGTGTTTCACTTCTAGTAGAACGACCGATCTCTTTCATTTCATCGCAATCACCATCAACATTTGATTGCTTCAAAGAAACAAGTAGATTGCATGAATAAATGACTCGCTTGCGTTCTATTTCTCTGCATAGTTACCGTCCATCACTTTCTTCATCTCTGTATATTTCCTCTTGGTTTCTGCTCTTGATACCACCATGAATGAGTGGGAAACTGAAAATGGAACTAGGTCTGAGCTCCCTAAATAAAAACAATACATATCAACAGGCATTTAAAGAATTTCGGGGTTCTTATACGGATGACATGTGTCGTTGCTGATGGATCTAAATCAAACGAATCTGGCCATAACATAAATCATCAGGCCATGTAGTCTCGTCGTATTTCGGAGTTCGTATACGGATAAGACAGATGTCGTCGCTGATGGATCTAAAACAGACTTACAAGGTTTATGCAGGCACATACCCAGAGACGTGGCGACAGGGGGGGTGTTTCCCCCCAACTTTGGTCAAATTTTTCAACAGTTGGAAATTTCATACATGCCAAAACATTAGTTGGAAATTTCAGACCAACAATGGGTTGAAAATGTTCTTGTAGTTTGCTTTTCTAACAATTTATTGGGGGGAATTAATTGCTTTTGGACCAATATTTGCATATTTTCCTATTTTTTGTCAAAATTTTGGACTGAAATGGTCATCAGTTGGAAATTTTCCAACCTTAGGGTGGGGGTGACAGGTTGGAAATTTCTAACACTTGGAAAGCTTGTGTCCTGGTCCCTCCAGTCAAAAACTGCTAGTTAATTTAAGAAAACAATATTGTCATACATTTGGTCAACATTGTCATCAGTTGGAAATTTTCCAACCTAAGTGGGGGTGTCAGGTTTGAAATTTCCAACTCTAGGAAGGCTTGAGGCTAGTCTAGATGCTAGGATTTTGCGATTTTCTTGTTCAGATTTCAAAATGTCATTGTTGGAGAATTTTCCAACCTGAGGGGGCGTATGAGGTTTGAAATTTCCAACACTATTGGAAAGCTTCAGTTGAGGCCAGTCTAAATGCTAGGATTGGCAATTTTCTTGTATAGTTTTCAAAATTTTCTCACACCGAGCCGAACAACCATGGTCGGCCCGGTGTGTCCTGGTCTCTTGTCCGTAGCCGTTTGCATTTGTCTGGTGTTAGACCTAGATGTTAGGATTTATGCAAATTTTCAGGTTAAAATATCTGAATGTTCTCATACCGGGAATATAGAACCATGGTTTGTGAATATATATGATTTAGGCCTGAGCACTGAGGTGCAAGGGGGTGCAAATGGAATTATGCAAAAAAAACTTGTGTTTGGTCTGATTCTGATTCAGAGGGGGGGGGGGGGGGGTGCAGTTGGAATTTTGGAATTTCCCCAAGGTGGGTACCCCCCAACGGAGACCCTCTAGCCACGTCCCTGCACATACCGGGCTTGTTTTTTTCGTGTGTGATAGTTTCGCTTTCATGGTTCATGCGAAAGTCATTTACGTTCCGCATGCGACGCGTGTTCCAAAACGAATTTATAAATATGGAACAGGAACACTGGATTTTAACAAGCGTGTAATATATACAACAACATTTAATCGTCCGACTTATTTTAATACCCGGCACCCAACCGGGGTGTAACGAAGTCGAGCATCAGTAAGTACAATTTGATTATTTACATATCCAAGCTCCATTATATGTAGAGTTCTCTTTCCTCCCACAGGATGTCATGACACTGAATTTATCTTGTACCTTCGACCAAAGGATAGGAATCACGGAACTAAATGGTTTCCCATAGGCGACAGTGTTAACGTTTCGGCCAAATTCGCTGAATTGAAGCCTGCAGGCCATACCAGTGATGTTTACACAGCTAGATTGACACCAGTTGATCACGAAAATGCAAGAAAAATCATAGGTCATGTGTTTACTTTTTAAAATAAATCCCCAAGTGTATGACAGGGCTATCTCACAGCCAAATTTGATCTGGAAAAACCCAGATCTACAACAGCTAGTTAAATACATTTCCCGCTCACAAAAATCCGTTCCCCCATTCATTCACCAGTTTAAATTATTTAGATATTATGTACAAATCAAATAAACGCGATGTCATCCTTTAATAACGTGTCGCATGTATCAGGTGAAGGTCATTCTTCAGTTACCTTCACCTTTAGCATTCCACGGTGTACTCGCTCCCCGACTCTAGAACACATTTAGCTCCCTGATTCCAGGAAGGAGGTCGCTTACTCAAAATCGTCTCTTTAGTAGTGTCCACGTACGGTTCGTTTTTAAATGTCAGTGGTATATGCAGCATGCAGGACTAAAATTATCACATGTATACATACATTATATAAAGAGGTACTATACACTACATCCGATCATTTATGGGACCATCTTATTTTATACTCAACATAATATATGCAAGAAATGAATGAATTTGAGCCATGTTTAGTGTCCAGTCAACCTTTAAGGACAAAACCACATTACATTTGCAACCGCATACCGTGGACCCAGAGCAATTTGCAAACTGGTAATTCTCATAAATATAGGATTCGAATACCCTACTCATACAACAAGCGTTGTCTTTGTCGCATTTCTTATAGCCACACTGGAACACACACGAAATAAATGGTGACACTGTGGTTTATGCAATACAAATTGTTTTTCCATGCATATTCAACAAACATTATCGTCACTGTAGCTCTGAGTGCCTCATAAAATAAATGACAAAAAAATATAGAAATAGTACCACACTTCGAGGTGTTGTGTGTGGGGATACTTTCACTCGTGTCTGCACTTAATAATCACCGAAAGTTACCCCTAATTGGATAAATGTATGATTCGTGCATTAATATAATTAATCATAAAATTTGTCATGGCTGTTGAAATTGGAATGTAGATGGGAACGAACCATTTTGGGGTCATTCGGACAAAAAACATGGCCGCCAGTGGCCATCTTGGATTTCAAAATTTAATCCATTAGCACGGGCCACAGGTCGTACTGTTCGTCTGATCATCATGAAATTTGTCATGGATGATAATATTGACATGTAGATGGGAATTTTGGGGTAATTCGGCCAAAAAACATGGCCACCAGCAGCCATCTTGGATTTTACTCTTTGTACGACTAAATTCCTTAGCACGGGCTGCAGGTCGTACCTTTAGTCTGATCATCATAAAATTTATCATGGATATTAAAGGTACTCATCTCAACAGATTCCAACAACAACAATCCGACCAGAGGGTCCTATATTACTATTTCTTTGGCTTTGGGGGTAAAACATATTTGATTCGAGTCGAGGAACCCATCAAACAAAGCTCAGAGTTATTAGATATTGATTTTTGAAATTTGTTATTTACTCGAGATGAGTACTAATAATTGCCTTCAACTGCCTTAACCTGCTCGGGATGTGTACACCAAAATCTATTCAAACAGACAAGGATGGATAACTCTAAAATCAAGTGGTAATAATAACGCAATTTTGACTGAGTTCTGGGCCAGAAAGTATTCCCGATAATGAAAAATATTAGATTATAAAATCGATATCTAACAAATCTGAGCTTTGATTGGTGACTTCCTCGACTCGAATCAAATATTTTTTACACCCGAAGCCATTGAAATAGTAATTGAGAGGAGTTTTATCGGATTGAGTACCTTTAACAATGACTGTAGATGGGAACGAGTAATTTTGGGGTCATTCGGCCAAAAAAACATGGTCGCCAGCAGCCATCTTGGATTTTACTCTTAATAATAGTGTATGACTAAATCCTTTAGCACGGGCTACATGTCCTACTTTTGGTCTGATCATCATAAAATTTGTCAAGAATGTTAATAATGACATGTAGATGGGAAAGGAGTCATTTTGGGGTCATTCGGCCAAATAACATGGCCGCCAGCAGCCATCTTGGATTTTGCTCTTTGTATGACTAAATCCTTTAGCATGGGCTACAGGTCGTACCTTTAGTCTGATCATCATAAATTTTTTCATGGCTGTTGAAATTGGAATGTAGATGGGAACGAGTCATTTTGGGGTTATTCGGACAAAAAACATGGCTGCCAGCGGCCATATTGGATTTCATAATTCAATCCATTAGCACGGACTACAGGTCGTACTGTTCATCTGATCATCATGACATTTGTCGTGGGTGTTAATATTGACTTGTAAATGGGAACGAGTTATTTTGGGGTCATTCGGCCAAAAAACATGGCCACCGGCAGCCATCTTAGATTTTACTCTTTGTATGACTAAATCCTTTAGCATGGGCTACAGGTCGTACCCCAAACAGCTATCAATGCTTTATTCTCTCATCCAAGTTAATACATGTATAACATAAGGATATTGAGATATAGAATTATATAAACAATAGATATATAGAAATATTATACAATAGATATGTACATATGGTTCCGGGTCGATGGTATGTTGAAATTCGATGAATGTATTCCGAGTTTTATTCTGACATCGCTACTATAGCTTATTTTCGCCAAGAGTAATGGCGGCGCAATCTCGTGTGAAACCTTGTTGGTTGGAGTAAACTATTTAATCGCAACGCTGTTGATGTCTTCACAGTCACAGGTGTGTTTAGATTTAGGTACAAATAATATGGTTACTACATGTAGGTCGTCAATTTTAGTATTTATACCATCGATGATTGCCATATCGTTCACTAGTGACTATCGTATAATTGATTCCGGGAACCATACATATATACTAATATACCTACATAAAAGCCAAGTATTAATGTCATACCGTATGACTATTTAAATAATCAATTATAACTGATATAAATGTAAATATACTTGAATCTTCATTGCGCTTATTGGCAGGTATTTACTTTAATTCTTGGTTCACATCCATTCATCAATGTGGATGCTCAGCTAGCTAAATTCAGCAGAAAGTTTGAGACTTTCTGTCAAATCCCGCATCTGACCATCACCATAGATGAATGAATGTTAATCCGTGTCGAATATACACATATATCATAGCAGATCAGAATTAGACAGATTCATGACGAGAGATTTTGATGCATTAATTGTGATCTGAGAATACGTTCGTGATGATCCGAATGAAAGAACAAAGTCTGCGTAGTAATATGGGATTCTTCATATTGAGAATTTCATTTATCGCGGTAGCATTTATTCGTCTACTATATTTTGGTTGTAAAAAGCGTTTTCTTACATCCGCAAAGAACTCACATTCCAATAAATAATGAAATTCATCAGCAATGTATTTGTGACACTTTGGGCATATTCTGTCAGCGATATCAATATTATTCCATCGGCCCGTCTCTATAGGTAGCTGGTGGTTACATGTACGGAATCTGCATAATGTTAACCGGTTTCTGGTATCAAGAATGCTCAAGTAATCTTCAAAATTGATATCTTGTTTGAACATTTTGTATATAATTCCCCTACTGCCCGAGGCTTCTATATCATTTTTCCATTTATTACGGAATCTACAAATAAGGTTGCACTCAATGTATGTGAGTAATCGCTCAGTACAGGGAATTTTACCTATATCCATTAAGTGGATCTGACCACATTCTGTTAAAGTTTGCTTAACTTTGTTTATCCACGTGAAATTAGAGGATGAGACATTACTGAGTTTTAGCGCCAACATATATAATATTTTACAATATCTATTACAATTCATATTTACTACTTTCAACCAATACTTCACCACGCGCATGTTTATTAATATATCAATTGGCATACGGCCGCTCTCTCCATACAACATATAATTGCATGTGGATGGTTTTAGCCGTAAAATAAACTTACAAAATTTTCTATGTATATTCTCAATTATATCATTATTTCCTGTACCCCAAATTTCAGATCCATAAGCAAGTATGGGTACAACTTGTGCATCAAATAAATCAAATTGGTCCTTTACCGAAAGGCAGTGTGCTCTTGATTTGGTGATTATAGCGTACATTGCTCTAGTGGCTTTATCTACAAGCACCTTCTTTGCCTCCGTATATGAACCAGATTTAGTATGTATTATTCCCAGGTAATTAAATTTTTTAACAACTTCAATTTCCCTCCCATTATAGAAAATTTTTCTCTTTTTTGGAAGGCTACGCTTTGATATCAACATTATTTTAGTTTTATCGACATTAACTGTTAATTTCCACATTTCACAGTACTTATAGAATGAATCCAAAGCAGTTTGCAATTTTGCAGGTGTTTCTGCCATTAGTACAGTATCATCTGCATACAAAATTACAAAAAGTTTCATATAGATGTTTTCAATATCATTCGACAATTTTGGCAGACCAATAACTCCTGTATTTGTCAGATAAGATTCCAAGTCGTTTACGTACAGTGCAAAGAGTATTGGTGAAAGATTTGCACCTTGTCGGACACCAGATAAAAATGGAAAGTAATTGGAGTGCTCATTTCCTAGTTGAACTTTGGACTTAATGTTCGAGTACATATTGCAAATGACTTTAAATATTTTTCCATTAACACCGTTAGATAGAAGTTTGTGCCATAGTCCCTGTCTCCATACTTTATCAAATGCTTTTTCAAAATCAATGAATGCACAATATAAGCTTCTGTTGAGTGACCTAGTAATTTCTGTCAGCATGTGAAGAACAAAGATATTATCAACTGTGGAATATCCTTTTCTGAAACCGGATTGATTTTCTTTCATTACTTCATGTTCTTCTAGATATTTGTTGATCCTATTTGATAATATTTTGGTAAATAATTTCCCAAAACAACTGAGTAAAGTAATTGGTCTATAGTTTTCAGGGTCGCTTGAATCTCCTTTATTTTTATATATGGGGATAATGGTTCCAATTCCCCATGAATCAGGTATACACCCAGAATCCAAGACTAGATTAAAAAGTTTACAGTATATGTCTTTAAGTGTATCAGCCGAGGCTTTTATAAATTCATTTAATATTCCGTCATCTCCAGGTGATTTATTATTACTGAGACTAGCGATCGTCATTTTTATTTCCTCGTCTGTAATAGGTTTGTTAAGTGTGTCATTCCCATGCGTAGATGTGTACCTTTAGTCTGATCATCATAAAATTTGTCATGGCTATTGAAATTGACATGTAGATGGGAACGAGTCATTTTGGGGATATTCGGCATTAAAACATGGCTGCCAGCGGCCATTTTGGATTCTACTCTTTGCATGACTAAAGATATCAAATGTTTTTGAAATGTTGGAAAACATAGCCGCCAGCAACCATCTTAGATTTTACTTTTATATACATGTATATATATATCTCTTCATGTTGATAAACTAGTATTAGACATTCAACTTTCCACATTCCTAATAACTCCATCGACAGTAACACATTAAATTATTCCCTTTCCAAATTGAGCTACAGTGTCATTGACACTTTCATTATGCATTGCATTGTTAGCATACTGCCTTTATTGGTGTTTATGCAAATAAATCGTACCGTATCGTATCTTTTCCATTTACCGATCATATATCCACATATGTTGAATATTACTGGTTGTTAGTAGGCGAAGAAACTGCTTTCTCTTGTTTCACCGGTTTCAGAACTTTAGGAATCTCTCCTAATATGAATGCTTTGAGAAAACTCTCTCTCAATTGAAATACCACCATGACTACGTTCAGGACAAATAAGTGACTAAAATTGTCATATAAATTAACGTCACGCCGTAATTCCATTACCCCCCCCC
This sequence comes from Siphonodentalium dalli, assembly GCA_032622095.1. Classification (NCBI taxonomy): domain Eukaryota; kingdom Metazoa; phylum Mollusca; class Scaphopoda; order Gadilida; family Siphonodentaliidae; genus Siphonodentalium; species Siphonodentalium dalli. The sequence goes on from CP136064.1 coordinate 189,977,033, forward strand.
CCCCCCAAACCCACAACCAAATCTTCAATTTGTTTGCATTTTTCAAACAAGGTTTATGATGGGTGTGTGATTCCCGTCGATGCATTTGATAACTCCCTCATACCGATCTCGTTGTGAAATGTTGAATTTAAAATCGAGGCCGTGTTCTGTTGGCATTCTGTATGAAATACCCATATGTCGGATTAGCGCATGTCACTATTCAACTTACAGAGAGGTCGGTATCTCACATGAGTTTCTATTTTATACGGAATTTATCAACCGAGTTCACTAAATTCGATTTGAGCCGAGGTTTACCGAGGCTCAAATAGAATTTATTGGACGAGGTTGATAAATTACGTATAAAATAGGATGAGTGTGAGATACTTTTTATCACATGATCAAATAAACGCGAAGCAATGCGAAATATCCATCGAAAACAATGATAACTAGAATGCAATCAGAGAGATGCCAACGTGCGCAAAAATGTAATAAACAATAATTTAAAAAATAATTTCACTGTATTTTACTTAATTTATTTAATTTAATTTAATGTTAGCAAAAAAAGACAATTATCATTTCTCATTTCATCACAGATAAAAGGCAAATTACTATATTAATCATTTAAGTAATTAAAACCAATTCCATGTTGCCGAAAGGATGAGACTTTAATATCGATTACATTTTTTTCAGCGGCATATTTTCATTTTCCGATAGTCAAAGTTGACCAAAGGAGCAATTATAAGAAATAATTAATACTATTTGTGTAAATATTGATAGCAGCCAATATGCAACAATAAATATCAATAATTAATCAATAATTAATCAATAACGATCATTTTATGTAATAATAAACTCTTCAAACGGTGTTTGTGTCAACAAATGCGTTTTGTTTTGTGTTACGTCATTCGTCGTATTTGACCCGGAACTCGGCTGAAGGTTAGGCTATTCAGCCTATTGCGTCGAATTACGAAATCGCGTTTTGAATGTCTCTCTTTTCCCGCACGATAAAAAGAGGTCTTCGCACGAACCAAAAATGATAGAACTTCCCAATTATAAGTAAAAATACCCAAATGAAGGAGTCTATGTAGGTCCCGAAGGAGTCTATAGACTCTTTGATGTAGAGTTCTGATGGAGAAAATGTAGGTCGATCTATTTTTGTCATAACTCTGACGTATTTTGACCTGGGAGATAAAATCGAAATCGAGGCTCACTACGAGCATGCCAGTTTTAAATATAGAAACAGGGAATCCCGACAAATGGCGATATCGGCGACAAACACATAATCGAAAACAACACATAAAATTAACATAACAAAAACGCGGCACAGTAAAAATGTCAGAACGCCACGAGGTTTTGCGTCGTTTTTGGTGACGTCATGGAGTGAAACGGAGTAGGGTGACACCAACCTACGAATCTGTCTGATCGCCATACTGTTGCGCGAGCGCACGTAAAAACCGCAGCGATCGCAAGCCATTTGAAGAACGATGTGACGTCATCGCACGCGCTGATATTAAACGTGTCTCTTATTGATAATTATGAAACTGCATTTATGGGCAAATTATGTGATAAATATATATATAGTTTGAAAAATTAAGAAAGGTATCCGTTCATTGTTGAATATTTATTACATGTATGTACATACAGCTCTACCGGTTTCGGCACATCTTGCCTTTTCAATAGCTTGGAGACAGTTTTTCTCGAGTCTATATTGCACCAACAATTTTCTTGAAAGGAAATGATTTTGCCGTTCTGAATATACACGTATATACGTAGAACTCTAGTATCAGTTTCTTGTTGTATCTCCATTATTCGATACACGTACACGGTGTTTTATACACATGGACAACAAGCGACTGGTGTCTATATCCTGCACATATTATAGTGGAGAAATATCGCTCACAAACGTTTTTTCATGAGTTATTTTACAATATAACTCTTTCTAATAGTTTGCTGTACTCTCCAAACTCAATGTTGGATGCACTAACTCATTCATCGAAACAAAATCCAAGGAGAATACAAATTATTCAGAATGCCCCATTGAGGCTTAACCAAAGCAGTCCAATATGGCCTCCAGGGATATGTTTATCAAATTTTAAAATTGGTAGAAAATTATCAAAAATGTCACAAAATTTGCAGAAAACAACTAGCAATATTATCATATGTAGTAAATAACACTATACTGGTATCAGAATTATAAAATATGTGCCACTTATTTACCAACAAAATCTGACTTTGTGCGCACGTACGGACATAGTCGTCAGATAATTTCCATAGGAGAAAGTACATTTTGATTCAGGAAAACTCCATAAGAAACGCTTTGTTGAGAAATCCACATTTTATAGTACAAAAACGTTTTTATTTTCCATTTTCAAAAGTGAGTGTATGAGTTTTGACTCAACTTCAACAGAAAGTAAACAGCCATGTTTGGTACCGACTGTGGTGGCTTGTTTATACAGTAGGCCAAGTTCACTCAACCACCCAAGCATACAATTTAACATATAGCAAACCTGGTCCAAATCCCAATCAGGATTAATCAAGAGATTGTTCAATGTATGCCCACTGGCAGAAAGAAACTGAATACAGTTATAGTCAAACAGAGCTGTGTGATACCATGGTTGTGGCATTTCAAATTTCAAACACTCACTTCAAGAACATGAGAACAAAGTCATGTTCTGTGGCATGATGTATGGATTTCTCGAAAAAGCATTCTTCATAGAGATCTCCCAAATCAAGATTTACTTTTATTTATGGAAATTGCTCAACTACAAACCCTGTGCCTGCGCACAAAGTCGGATTTCAATTGGGAAGAAAGTATCACATGTTTCCAATTTCTGTCAGATGTAAAGTGTTATTTACTCTATAATAATGCATGTATTTAGCCACTTCTGTAAAGTTTGTGCCATTTTTCTTCTATTTAAAATTTTTATCCAACTTGTTCTCGGAGTCCATATTGGAGTGGTTTGGTTATATCTTAATCTCCCTGAAATTTTAAATGCCTCGAAATATGTGGAAAGCGATAAGTAATAAGTCGATGGATATACCGCAGAGTTCTACAATGTTTTCTTGAAAGCCATATCTGTTACTTATCTATCAACGAAGCATATTAAAAACTATGTCAATCTCACAATGTCAGGGTATGATAAAGTGTTTACCCAAATCTGACAAAGGTAACACTTTTATTAACAAATTAAGACCCACAATTCTGCTAAATATAGACTCGAAAGGTATATGAACACGAAGCAATCAAGCAAAAAAGGTATATTTATACTCGATTATTGGATTTTTATTAGATTTTGGTGTATGTTTGCTACACAAGCAGGGTCCTTTCGTGGACTATATCTAATATATATTTTGGGACTTCTGTCTGTTTATCTGTGTATCTGTTTGTCTGTTTGTCTGTCTGCTAGCTATAGCCGGGAAAATGGATTTCGACGAAATTTGATACCTAGGGGTATTTTTGTCCGGGTCAAATCGTGACCCGGACCTGACATTGACCTTCAAAATGGTCAATTCAAGGTCAAATCGGGTAAAACCGGACATATTTCGACTAAATTTGATACCTGGGGTACTTGTGTCTGGGGGTGTTTTGGACGGGTCAAATCGTGACCCCGACCTGACCTTGACCTTCAAAATGGTCAATTCAAGGTCAAATCGGGTAAAACTGACGGATTTCGACGAAATTTGATACCAAGGGGTACTTTTGTCCGGTGAGTGTTTTGGACGGGTCAAATCGTGACCCCGACCTGACCTTGACCTTCAAAATGATCAATTCAAGGTCAAATCGGGTCTAATTTCGCATGCGACCGTGTCCTTGCTCATATACGCTCATATAGTCGTGTTTCTGGCAAAGAAATCCCTAAATAGCCCGGACGAAGTCGGGCCCACCAGCTAGTACTTATATAATTAAAACTGGTAGTTTCGGAAGCGAGACACAAACCTACTGATGCTATCAACGATTCACTCAAGCGTTGTGCACAAACAAAAAATGAAGAAATATTTATTATTATTATTAGTAGTGTATCATGGAGTAATATTGTATCATTTCGGAATATAAAATGAAATGTTATGTGTGGATGTTTCTTTTCATAATTTATTGTTCTATTATATTGCTTATTGTCGTTGTATAGGGGGACATGCCTAAAGAGGCGAAGTAGTTTCTGGTCTTCCATTATTTACGCGAAAAGTTAAGAGAAAAATGTATATATGCAGCCTATTGGCGATCAAGGAGGTAATTGGTAAACTCATTGTTGATTTATTCGGGAAATCATCGTTGGATAATTCTAGTTGAACATCAGCTTCTAGATTTTGAGCGATTAAACTATATAGAGCACCCAGTTTTTGAGAGCAGCGATACCCCAGTGTAGGGGAGATATGGTTCCCATAGAATTACGCTACACCTACGATACATTATGTAATAAAATTTCTACCCTTTTTGCCCAACTCTCGGGTGAATCGTTGATAGCATCAGTAGCTTTGTGTCTCGCTTCAGAAATTTCATTTTTGAATTAGTCCACAGAAGGACCCTGCTTGTGTAGCAAAAATATATACACAAATCTAATAAAAATCCAATAATAGAGTAATACGTTTCTGATCTCTTTTGATCCATCCTTGTTTGGATGCTAAAATGTCTTAAATATCTTCGGAGAGAATCAGGGTTGGATTCGGAGTATCAGGGTTTGGTCTTCGGAGAATCGTTGGTTTATTCTAAGAATCAGATAAACTAGTATACAGTATGACACTGAAGACTTGTAGCTTGGCAAATCCGCAACGGATAGATTGGGTTGAAGCACTGAAAGACTATGAAGGGACAGTATTATCAACTAACAAACGTACACAACAGACAAGCTATATATGCAACACACACGAGGATATCAGGATAATTGTTGAGAGCTGCAGTTGCGTGTAGTATTATAATCACACTTAACTATGCCGTTCGGTCCCAACATCGGATATCGGTAGTTATACTCCCGTTATGTGTGTAAAATGGCGCGTAATTCAATTTAATTATATAGTACTTCTTCATTTCTACCAACATATAGGTTCCGTGTTGTTATGAAACAGCACCTATATATATGTGAAATTCCAAATCGAACACTAGAAGAAATGTCATCACTTTTTAGCTCACCTGAGACAAAGTCTCCGGTGGAGCTATAGTCATCACTCCTCGTCCGTCGTCCGTCCGTCCGTCCGTCTGTCCGTCTGTCCGTCAACTTTTTTTAAAAACATCTTCTCCTCTGAAACCATCATACCAAATTGGTTCATATTTGGTGTGGATGTTCCCTAGGTGACTCTCTTTCAGATTTGTTCAAATGAGGTCACTGGGTCAAATAGTTGCGAAACCAGGGCCATAATTCTATTCCTCCACAGTAATTCTTACAACAACTTCTTGTCCATAACCATTGTGCCGATTTAGCTAATATTTGGTATGGAGGGTCCTTTGGTGACTGGTGTTCAGATTTGTTCAAATGAGGTCACCCGGTCAATTAGTTGAGAAACCAGGGCCATAACTCATAGTAATTCTTACAATGACTTCTTCTACAAAAATGTTGGGCCGAATTAGCTTATATTTGGTACTGAGGGACCTTGGGTGACTGGGAATCAGATTTGTTTAAATTGGGTCACTGGGTCAATTAGGGGCAGAGCCAGGGACATAACTCTAAAAACCAAAAAATTACATTTTTGCATTTTGATCATATTTGGGGTGGATGTTCCCTATGTGACTGTCATTAATATTTGTTCAAATGAGGTCACTGTGTCAAACAGTTGCGAAACCAGGGCCATGACTATATTCCTCCTTGGTAATTCTTATAACGACTTCTTGTCAATAACCATTAAGCCGATTTAGTTTATATTTGGTATGTGGGGTCATTGAATGACTGGGGTTCAGATTTGTTCAAATGGGGTCACTGGGTCAAATAGTGGTGGAGCCAGGGCCATAATTCCCCAAAAAATAATAAAAAATTCAGGAACTCCTTGATCAATTTAACATACTAACAAAATATATCACCCCCCCCACATGACCCAGAACCCCACCCCCAACCAACAGCATTCCACCCTATCTCATATCCTAACTCACAGGTAAATAAAGTATATTTATTTAAATTCCCATTACAAGGCAACTCTCCTATGAACTGATAGACATGGCAAGGCAGATAGAGAGATAAAGATTCTGCAGCCTTAGACAGAGTCCCCAGGGAGTGTATTCATGTCATCCATAATTTAAATGAGATTAATGGTGTTATCAATGAAGCACCCTTGTTGTTTATATTATCACTCAGTGGTCATTAAAATCAGATTAATTTCATTTTCTCAGAGTGCCTGACAGAGCCAGAATGAGGTTCCCAGAGGGTGAATTTAGTGACGCTATCCTACACAGCAGGCTAGCATAACCAAATACACCCTCTGAGAACCTTATTCCGCTTAGGCCTCATCTTCTGGGAAGTATCTAGAGTCTCAAGATCTCATTCTGCTTAGGCCTCATCTTCTGGGAAGTATCTATAGTATCAAATTTACATTGTTGTTAGTTAAATTTCCCTTCTAGGAAGTTTCTGTATCCCTTAATTTGCAGAAGATAAAATTCATGATTGAGGTGCCCAATGGGTGAACATCACCAATTTCAACTGGGGAACTTCAATCTTATTCTAGGTCTTCCATAGCAGCTGAGGGCCTTATCAGAATGAGGTCCCCAGAGGGTGAATTTAGTGATACTAGCCCGCTGTGCAGGATAGCCTCACTAAATTCACCCTCTGGGTACCTCATTCTGCAAATAACAGACAGACTATTTCAAAGCTTGATTCAAGGCTAGCATCACCAAATTCACCATTTGGGGACCTCATTCTGCTTAGGCCTCATCTTCTGGGAAGTATCTATAGTATCAAATTTACATTGTTGTTAGTTAAATTTCCCTTCTAGGAAGTTTCTATATCCCCTAATTTGCAGAAGATAAAATTCATAATTGAGGGGCCCAATGGGTGAACATCACCAACTTCAACTGGGGAAATTCAATTTTATTCTAGGTCTTCCATAGCAGTTGAGGACTTTATCAGAATGAGGTCCCCAGAGGGTGAATTTAGCGTCACTAAATTCACCCTCTGGGGACCTCACTCTGCAAATGACAGACACACTATCACACCATTTCAAGGCTTGTTGTATAATACATTGTGTTGCTTGAGGCCAGGCATATACAATGTAGGAACAGACACGCTTTTTGTGATGCTATCCGGCACAGCAGGCTAGCATCACCAAATTCACCCTCTGACGACCTCATTCTGCTTAGGCCTCATCTTCTGGGAAGTATCTATAGTATCAAATTTACATTGTTGTTAGTTAAATTTCCCTTCTAGGAAGTTTCTATATCCCCTAATTTGCAGAAGATAAAATTCATAAATGAGGTGCCCAATGGGTGAATATCACCAAGTTCAACTGGGGAACTTAATTTTTATCCTTATCAGATTTGTGAAAATGGGATCACAAAGTCAAATAAGGGCAGAGCAAGAGACTTAACTATTTCACTACATAGTAATTCTTAAAATATGTTTGCAAGAACTAGTTGGCTTATATAGAATGGAATGTTCTTCCTTGACTGCAATTCAGATTTTTTTAATGGGGTCACCTGGTCAAATAGGGGCCAAGCGAAGGACAGTTTCCCTCTTAATATGCTTCCTTCACAAGGACCATCAGGTCTATTTGACTGATATTTATGATATGTATGAAGGGTTCTTTGGTGTCTGGGATTCAAATTTATTCAGATGGGGTCACCAGGTTAAAAGGGTGGGACCAGGGACATAACTATATGTCTCTATAGTAATTCTTAAAATGTCTTCTCAAGGGATTTTGGACAATTTAGCTTACATATAGTATGGAGGAATCAGGAAGATCCTTTAGTGACTGAGATACAGATTTGTTAAAATGAGCTCAACCTGTCAAGAAATGGCAGTCTATGGGGAGTTAACACTTTTGTGTCCAATAAAATCATAGAAATACCAAATTCATTAAAACATCTACCTTGGAACCACCTGACTGATTGGTCTGACATACATGTATTGTGTTTTGGGTCCATGGATAGTTGGGCTTCAAACATGTTTAAATGGTTTTAGAAAAAGGCGCTTGTGAGATTGGAAATTTCCAACAATTGAGAAAGTTTGAGGTGTCGGTTGTGAAATTCCAACCTAAGACTTGGGAGTCTGGATCCCGGTCGGGAGGGGACTTGTTGAGCTGGAGGAGGGGGGTGATCAGTAGTGTACAGTTGGCAATTTCAAGGTGGTTTTTTACCAAGCTACATACTTGAAGTCTCTCTAGCCACATATCCTGTTTAAATCTACTTCTTTTAAAGTGATTATGAAAAGTGCTCACTGTTTTGGTCTCCAGAGTCCCAGTCTTATCAGTCTTTGCAGTCTGGTGAGCGACCCCACAGTCATTGACTGTCTTGTTTGTATACAGTTTCGCCGCAAGAGTTTTTTATATTTAGTTTAACTTGACGAAGTTAAGTTTGAGCTATTGTCGCGGGTTGGGGCGCGTCCGTTGTCCGTGTGTCCTCCCATGATTCGTCATCAATTTGCTTTGGCGTACCCTACATGCAGGCCACACCCCTTATCCAATCATCACCCGAAATTTTTTTTGAAAATATACAGGCATGCATGTTTAGGATGACCTCTATAGATGGAGCTATCGAATTTGAATGAATTTCGAAGAAAAACAATGTCGCCACCAGCTATCTTGGATATTACCATTTGTATGACAACAGCTGCAGACTAGATCCCTCATACGATCATCACCAACTTATGGATCTTCAGGGTGACCTTTAGATCCTTGCTACGAAATTCGTTTAAAAACATGGCGACCAGCATGCAACCATCATGGGTTTCAATTTTAAATCCATCGGCACACCCTGCAGCCCGTATTTATCGGATAAATCTTTTGAAAATTTACATGCATGTTTAGGATCACCTCACGATTTTCGATAAAAAACATGGCCGCCGGTAGCCATCTTGGATTTTACTCTTTGCATTACTAAATCCTTTAGCACATCCTTTTATAAATTTCAGTGAAAAAGATGGCCGCTGGCAGCCATCTTGAATTTTACTCTTTGCAGTGACAAAATACTGCGGCATGTCCTACAGTGAACAATCTCAACATGTTCATCCAATTGATCCAAAACTTTTTATGGCTCTTTGGGTAAGCATCTGACTTTTTTCCTGTTTTTTTGTCATTTCATTAACTGCAATGCATACAAATCTGCCAAATTATCCCCTCTCCAAGTTGAGCTATATTGTCATTGATAGTCTTTCATTCTCATTGTTGGGTGGCGTTAACGATGCTTGCATTTTCATTTATCAGTTGATCTGATCATTTATTTGTGCACCAAAATCACTACCGTTGTCAACATTATGTATACCCGGTGTTGTAATCTTTGACTGAAGTAAATGCTCCGTTCTTCAAATATCACTATATATGGTTTGTGTTCAATCGTGGGGCTTGATTAACACCGTGCAACAATAACAAGCGACAATTCTGGTGGGGATGTCTATATAAGAAAATAATGACATTTCGTTCCAGTATTCGAATATAACTTTCGTATGGTTGCGACCAACTATGACTCAATATCTGGTATACTTTGTGGAATAAAGAATTAATAGAAATGTGCTCAATTTTGTTTTGAAATTCAGCAGCGCAGAAAAAGTGCACACCGAGAACGGGCGTATAACCACGAGAACTGGATTTGGGACCGAACCTGATTCAAGTGATTACAGAGTCACTATAAGGAGGTATATTCACAAACTGGCCAAATATGTGACCCGCCATATCAAATCCAGTCGGAAGTCGGGATTTGTTTACCCTGTGCCAATGCATTCTCTTATATATGCGAGTCGACCATATGTCGCCTCGCATATATAAGAGAATGCATTGGCCTAACATTTTTTTATCATGTTTTTTAAATAAATGTTTCTTACAATTTTTAGGACATAAAATAAAAAACATCCATTACCCTGCAGGGATCCCCACACATATATAGAAGAATATAGAAGAGTGTCGTCTGCTCATGTATGTCTGGGGCTCTGTATGGGTGAAATTATAAAATTGTTAAAGAATACAAGAACAAATTATTAAAATTGTAAAAATTTGTTAGGCCAATGCTTTCTCTTATATATGCGAGGCGACATATGGTCGACTCGAATATATAAGAGAATGCATTGGCACAGGGTAAAAAAATCCCGACTTCCGACTGGATTTGATATGGCGGGTCACATATATGCAAGATAAATATGAACCATCTCATCTCACGAATAGCATGGCCAGCGCGATTGACAACAAATTGACAGCAGACAGTGCAACAACACTACTGGCTGTGTTCATAACACTTGAATCGAAAACTCCAAGAACCCTGGAAGGGGACCCGGAACCTTGAAAAAATTTAACTGTGCCAACAAAGATTGTTGCTCCTCGAGGAGGGAGCTGGTCGAGCCCGGCGACATTCTCCAGACCAGGAATGTTGTTCTTGCCGGTGTATCTGTGAACCGGAAACATAGATGTCTGTCCATATTCAGTTGACGGGGTGTCCGTGCCAAACATATCCAGGTTGCGCTCTGTGTGCAACCACTTAACAGCTTCAACACCAAATCCAGGAAAGTGGTAAGAACGACTATCATTCAGGTTATCCGTGTTGAAGACCAGTGACTTGTTGTCGTACCGTGACTCCCAGCCCGAATTCATCAGAACAATTGCGTTGTCAGGTATGCGTCCGTGCTTTTCCTCCCATTGTTGCAGATGTTCTACTTCTACCTGGAAGTCGTGATTGTTTTTGGCGTGCTCTTTGACGTCTATGATAACACCGGGACCGATTAGTTTCTTCACAGGCACCTCGTGTTGTCTTTGTGCTCCCTTCCATGAATGGGACGGTGCGTCCATGTGCGTTCCCGAGTGATCAGCTCCATTTAACGTATTCCATTCGGACCTGAAGCGACATTGAGCCGATATAATAAACGAAGATGAGACTGATCGGTTTTTGAATATATTCACGTCCGATTTGGAACCAAATAATTAAGATTTTCCAAACCCATAATTGTCAACGGGTATACATTTTGAATCTGAAATTTGGATAAACGAGATTGAGCGATAGTTTGAACGAAATTCTCATCTCACATGCCACACAGGAACATTATGCTATGCTATGCTGTATTGTAAACATCCACTTATATATAGATGTATCTCAGATCTAGTTAAAATATCCCGAGATCTCGAGATAATATGTCGAGATCTGGAGATAATATATATGTCGAGATCTCGAAAAAATATTTCGAGATATCAAGATGTGTATGTCGAGATCTCAAGAACATATGTCGAGATATCGAGATGCGTATGCCGAGATCTCGAGATGCCAGTGTCGAGATTTCGCGATAATATTCGGGGGGGGGGGGTCGAATGTATTGACCATTTCGTAAATGAGCTAGCAACCGTAATGAACAACCATGTGAGAAACGTTCATTTGTTTTCGTTGAGTTATGGGATTTACAATTATATTTTTGGGATCTCTGCATCGCAGTCATGTTTGAATGACCTTTAGTGTGCTCACGAGGCAGCATGAATTTGTGCTTCTTAGAGTGTAAATATGCCCATCCGTGTATCTACGTCATCTTAGATGGGATGTGAATGATATGTTTGGTATATTACTAATGAGATGTACGGTATCTATATGCTACATCTTTTGTTCAGTCATCACAGGCCAGATTAAATAATCTTTCGAATTAAGTTACATCAGAGCATTAATAAAACATCAGAGGAAAGCCACATCTGCGAGGGATACAATGTGTGGGGCATTTGTAACTCCACAAATGTGCTGCATTTACTATGTTCTCAATTCGTTCAAAATTGCAATACTATTGGGTGAACAGCATTGGATATACTGTGTATTATATGATAGGGGAACTTACGTTTTTGAGGATAATATAACAGCAATATAAGACTGGATACTCGGTTCGGAATTTAGACCGAGAGCATCAGCCCAGCATGATAACAAGACGTCATATGCACGCCATCGGTTCAGACCTGGCAATGTTGGTTATTTGGTTTGTTTTTCACGTTGATATCAGCATCTATATCATGACATTGTCAGTGTCAAGTCGAGTACTGGAAGAAACACCTTAGAGAGTCAATGAAAATCTTGTTACATTAAAACAACAACTTGTCCAGATACATAAATTAGGTTACTGTCCATTTGCGTGCAACACCATTTAAGGGTTATTGGGTATCAAACCCGTATCTCTAAAGCTGGACATTGCATGACAGCCCCATGACCTATGCAGCTTTCCAGCACAATCACAAGGGATAGTGAATTTTGTAGGAGGAAATGTATGCCAACTTATTTTCTCATGCTTGAATGTTGGCATGGGAGATGTTGGTCATTATCAACACGTTAACTCGTATCCCTACCAGCATTGCAGACGCATGTAGCGAATTATATTAACACAAAAATGCTTTCCTTTGACTACAAGAGACCCCCTCTAAGATAATGCATGTTATTATCTCGATTATCACATGTTTTCACAAATATGATTATCTTTCACGACATGGTATGTAGTTGCATCAAGAGATACTACACTTTTTTGTATCAATAAATTAGTTATTTAGCCTCTGATCATTAGTATTTGTCTACTATAGACTATAGTCGGATTCCTTATGTCGCAAAAAATGGTCGCGCGTTTTCGGAATGTTAAAAGCGATATGAGAACAGTTTCTATACCACCAGTGTGTCTATTTTCAGAATCTACCTGTTTCCAGCTTGATATTTTAGTGGAAACAGGTTTGTGTGGGGCTTTTGATTGTGTACCCCTCTATTTTTTTTCCCGTCCACCTGGTAATAAAAACATGCTATTACGCATAGCAAGTTCGGTAAGTGGCTTTCTTTGTTCTTGGAAATCGAAAAAGATGGGGAGATCTTGCCACAAATTACTTAATTACATATCTTAATGTGGAATTTTATCAAAAATCATCAGACGAATTGCATTTATGACTGCATTTTCAATTTTCTTTCCCAAATAGTAAGGTATTGTATATTCTTAAATTGAGCTATATCACATATGGACGAACATGAACAATCTACAAGGATATCTTGATCATATGCCACAAACAAAACTTCGATACATCGATTTTTGGTAAAGATATCGCAGAAAAGCTACCCATACCCCCACCCTCGCTGATTTCACAAGTCAGATTCCTTTGGTCGAAAACAACGGTCGCGCCATTTCGGATTGTCTAAGACGACATACGAACGGTTTATTTATCAATATCGTGTCTACTTTCAGAGTTTACCTGTTTCCAGTTGAAATTTTATTGGAAAAAAAGGGTTTTTGGACTGTTTTAATAATTTAAAGAGCGTTTGCTTATTATACAAATATTAATCCTCATAACTAACCTTCTGGTGGACTGTGCGAGTTGAAATTAACAAAAGTATCAAATATGGCGGTCTCCTTTCAGGGTCTACTTGTTCCAGTCTGACATTTTAGTGGAAACAAATTGTTTGGACGGTTTAAAAAAATTAAAGAGCGTTTCCTGATTATACAGATATTAAAGGTACTCAATCCGAACAGAGGGTCCCCATCTCAACAGATTCCAACAACAACAATCCGACCAGAGGGTCCTATATTACTATTTATTTGGCTTTGGGGGTAAAAAATATTTGATTCGAGTCGAGGAACCCATCAAACAAAGCTCAGAGTTATTAGATATTGATTTTTGAAATTTGTTATGTTCTCGAGATGAGTACTAATAATTGCCGCCAATTTCGTATCCTGCTCGAGATTTGTACACCAAAACTCTATTCAAACAGACAAGGATGGATAACTCTAAAATCAAGTGGTAATAATAACGCAATTTTTACTGAGTTCTGGGCCAGAAAGTATTCCCGATAATGAAAAATAATAGATTTCTAAAATTGATATCTAACAAATCTGAGCTTTGATGGGTGACTTCCTCGACTCGAATCAAATATTTTTGACCCCCGAAGCCATTGAAATAGTAATTGAGAGGAGTTTTATCGGATTGAGTACCTTTAATGACTCTGAAATGTATTTTTGAGAATGGTGTCGTCAGATAAGTCTCCGCTGGTACAGTACCACAGTTGCGAACAAAACTAACGTTGGATCCTATAGAGAGTTTGACAATTTACTCAAATGTTCACAGTGGTGGAACTAAATGGCTATCATATATGCATGGCTCTTACATGTAATCTATCGTAGCTACATGTGATTTTACCAAATTAACATGCAATATAGTCAGGCCACCAGATACAGTAGTTGAAAAAATGTGGTTCACATCAATCATATACATCACAATCACGTGCTTCAGTGGTAATGTCCACTATTATACAAATGCAATGTTTATCAAGACTAAAGTTTCAGGATGCCGTTGTAAAATTGATTGATGGTGTTTTTTCATCAATTGACAAAATTAATGTTTATTGCCAGGACGAAGTACCGCATAATACGGAGTTGTGTGCTAACAAATCTGGGAGTCATATTTATGTAAGTGTCAGTCAAAACTTTTAGGACATGGGAATATTTTTTAATTGCGTGGCCATGAAATACTAAGTTATTTCGTGGCCACGAAATAAATAATTCATGGCCACTAAATAATTAATTGTCATATACGATCATCAGTCACTGTTGTAATGGAAGCGGATAGAGATGATCTGGTTGTAGTTGTCCACATCTTGGCATGAGCCACGGCGATTTGAGATAAAGCGTGTTGTAGGGTGGCCCGTAAAACAAATTAAGTAAATCACCCCTTTCACCAACCCGATCCAAAATTGCCGCCGTCCTGGGGTGGGTTACATGGGCACCCACGACATTCAGTATATCTTGGGGGCTACCATACAGCAGCAATTATACCACATCAAACGGTTAAAGGGTCGAGAAATTGTATAGGTGTCATATTTGAACCCATCTGGGGGTGGCCATTTTGGATCGGGGATGGTGAAAGCGGGTGAACATGTAGTTTGTCTCAGGGGTCACCCTACAACACACTGTATTCGACCTAAAATGGGGGGGGGGATTGCACGGTACCATATATGGACCCATCTGATCAGTTATCATTTTCGCTCGAGTGGGCTGAAGGTGTGAAAATTTAGCTTTCTTTGTGAACCACGGTACAACACTCTTTATTTGATCTATATCGGTCAAGTGACCGAGAAATAATGTGTACCCCATTTGACCCCTTATGAGCGACGACCATTTTGGATCGGGTATGGTTGAAAGGGGTGAATATTTATAAGCTTGTTTTGGGCCCACCCTACAAAACCACTTATTTGACTTAAATCGGCCAATATGCCGAGATAAATGGCATTCCCATTCGATCACTTGTGGTAAAAACTAATGAATAGTCAGTTTGTCTTGGAGCCACCTGACCCGTGTTTCTCTCTGGGCTAGTTTATATCAGACGTTCATATCCCCATAGAGCCCGGGTCCCACGCCATAAGGGTTTATAGTAGCTTCTCTGCGATCGTACGCATTGTTTCTAAAACATCGTCAAGTTAGTGTAATCATACCGTAAAGGTATCTGGATATATATGCAAAGGTTAATCAGTTATTTCGTGGCCACGAATTCGTATTTCGTGACCACGAATTAGTTATTTCTTGGCCACGAATTAGTATTTTGTGGCCACCAAATTAGTTATTTCGTGGCCACGAATTAGTATTTCGTGAAATAAAAAACAAATTCTCATGTCCTAAACCAGGCACCGTAGCTTATGGAACATTCTGTTTTAGTATTAAATTTGGAGAAACCCGACCAGCACCAATGTAACAACTACAACAACTCATCTATGCAAATGATATGTTTAGCCAAATAGATGTGGATAGGGTGGTATTGTTTAAAAATGTTAAACAATGTTATCATGTCCATGTTTATTGCTAAATATTGCTGGGCTTATATGGATGGTTGTTCTATAATTCCTGGTCGGGTTTATCCAAATTGGGAGTTTAAATTATGTTCATCTGAGTATAAAGAAAACACTTTCTCCGTCCACTCGATACCTCCCCCGGGATACATGTTTCTTAGTAACATAACAAATCTCTCCCTCAAATACATTGCCACAAGAATAAAAATGAATTGTCAGTATAAATAGGCAAGACATCTCTGGACACTTTCTAAGAGATAATTTATTTATAAGAAGATAAACATGTGCATTATTTGCTTGGTCTTAAAAATTATATAGTACAACACAGTAAGATACAAGTGACACCGTGCGGGGACAAAACTGTGTTGAAGAACATAGTTAAGGGGACCCTCCCGTCATCCTTCATAATGTATCATGAATCCATCTGTTGTGAACAAACCATCGACTTAGGCTTAATGGATCGTTCTCCCCCAATAATATACTTGGCTTTGAACCGGCCATGGTATTTTCCCGTAAATGAGATAGTGTCTATAATCAGATGGTATTGGTTATGTTCAAATGGTGACACAGATATGAAACTGTACATGTTTGTGCCCCATGGGCCATTGATCATTATAAGATCGAGAAACTTAGTCTAGGAAATTACCAGGAATTCACTGGAAATTGCAATTATAGCTTATAGGGTCGTAATTCAACGTTTGTGTTTCCGATACAGTTAATACCCAAATGTGAAATTTAAGATATACCTGGTCGTCAAAGTGAACCAGATGTCTTATTTAAGGTTAGCAACGGTTGCTAATCAAATACCACAATTGTGTACTAACCATTTATTGGTATTGCCTTAATTTAGTCAGTGTCTATATAATCACATGGTGCTGGCTTTGTTCAAAGTTGGGCACATCATGCATGTCTAAAACTATATATGCAGCCATGTTCTGCATAGGCCACTGATCATTATATAAGATCGGGGAAATTTGCCACCGGACCCGATAGCTCATTAGTAGTGGTTACTAAGCACCTACTCGGATTGCAGGAAAATGCATCTATGGTTGATACCTATTTTACTCATTAAGCTCTACTCTAGTGGAAGTTCGAATTTACTTTATTTTCACAGCTATACACGAAGCGTGGAGATTAACTGTGGTCAGAATATTGATGGTGAATGTTGGGTTTCAGTCGCTGCACTGAAGTTGGTCAAATGTAACTGGCGTGGGAAGCGTGAAAGCAAAGCATATACCGCTATAGTAAAGATCTCAGCTGCACCGAAATGTCCGTTTATCAGTAGCACAAATCCTGCGAAAACACAGATTCTCTCAGTGCATGTGGGATAGACTCATATGACAACGATTGAGTTAATGACAGCGAACAACTGCCATCTATACTTGTGTATTTGTGACAATACATCCCGTTATGATCAACGATGTGGTTTTAAAACTAGTCAGTGGACAACAATACAGACAAGTATCAAATAAAACAATGATATAATATGTAATCACATCGTGAACAGTCTTGTTGTGAATATTTTCATTTGATTGAACAGGCTGCATATTATCGAAACTACAAAACCATCGACACTTACTTTTGCCAATTACTGTATATTGAGGCATAACTATATCATATGTTGCAACTATTAAATCACGGATAGTTACAGTGGGTCAAACACGAGTGTTAAACTTCATATATTTGCGCACGATTGCCAATAAGTGACATTACAATCAACGTTTGAGCATAACACGAAATTCTCCACAGGGTTAAGTGTTAAATTTTGATCGCAACTGTAGCCTGCAAGAATCATCTGATCACATCCATTCCTTTTAAAACTACGTCTGTGTTTCATACTTAGTATTTTTTTTAGGAATATCAGTACGCGCATATCATCATACGCGAAATGGCGCCATCTATCCAAAGTACTAGAATCTCCATAGGGCTCAGTGTTAAATTTTGATCACAACTGTAGCCAACAAGAATGAACCGATCACATCAAAAATACATGTAATGGTCATATCTAGTAGTTTGGAGAAGTTTCAAATCGCACCGATCACCATACGCCAGATGGCACCATATACCGTTTTCTGTAAATACGAAACGCTCTCTAAATGATGTTGACCCCGATTTAGGCCGACCCGCCAAAATTCGAGAATGGAAACAAGTCAATCCCCAAAACACACCTACTAGGCATACATAATCCGTTTTCAGATCGCTTTTAACAAACCAAAAATGCAAAATGACATAAGGAATCCGACTACTAGGAGAAGTATGTGCTAGCATGTTCTATAGTGCAAGCAATATAAGCGCACGTGCGATATACGAGTCATATGCTTTTGTTTAAACATATTTTGTTGTAATATAATATCACAAGAGGGATTGGGGCACAAGTTTTGACAACCTACATGTGTTTATATTTACACACAACTAATATTCCTTCAACTTTTCCTATCGGCATATTACTCGGATATGGTATCCATTGGGTTTTAACAAGTATCCCTTCCTTCCTATGGAAAGTACAGTAATCATGAACGTAAGGCCACCACGCGAGAAAGTTACCAAAGGGAACATATCGTGGTGCAGGGGTTCTCTTAGGTTTTCAATACATGTGTGACAAGGGGTAGATAGTAGAACTGCAAACTCACCACAAATCTTTGTCTGTGAATTCGTGTCGCGTAATTGTGAACGCTGGATAGCCAGGCCAGAACACCGATTTTTCGGAGAGGTTATGTGACAAGTCAACAATCATTTCTTCGCCCATCGATACGCACACAAGCAGCACTGCTACCAACGCTATCTGGCAGTATACCATCTTCATTCTGTTGAGAGGTAGTCCACGCTATTGGAGATTCTGAAGAAGTAAAAAGGAATTTAGCACAAAACCACATTGGAAGCATAGTCGAATTAATGGCTGGTAAAAATTGAATGTCAGTAAATCAGAAGCTATTTGCATATCACGCAAACTGAGTAATTGACTTATTGAACTGTGTTCCATTAAACACCATATTCAGTCATACAAACCTTGACGTTTGAGAATTTGTTTTTATTTTGCTTGAAGGCCCATATCGAGTCTATAACTATATCTAAACGAGAGGCCGATCACGATCGCCAGATGTTTAACCCATTCCTCGAGTTTTGATGTTGAACATATATGTTGAGTATACTGGTATGTAATAAATTAGTATAGACAAATGTACACAATAATACACATTCGCAAATTATTGGAATGTATGGGGTCTAGTGCCAATTTTGCACTAGTTGTGTCATTTTGTCATTGGTAGGCAAAAAGTAAAATTAGAATATCTTAGGACCCGTAACCGGAGATAAATGAACATAGTTCATACCCTGGTGTTCAGTATAGTTCTCAAGAAAATAGTTTTTATACCATAAACAATTATTATCCAGAGCATTCTGGCCCCTGTGATCCCTATCCCCAAATAGATTACCACATTTCATATAAAAGACAGTAAGTAGCCCCCGAATAGAATGATATCACACATTACAATGTTTTACAAGTAGCTTGGACGCTAAATCAATAATATTCAACGGTAATCTTATAAGCGCTCTGTGGCCTCTAACATTTAATCAACCATTACAGTATGAACACATTGGAAATTATTTTTACATGGCAATAATCCACAACAACATCTGCCTTCTTGGACTGGAGAAAACAAATTTTGAAGTACTTATTCTATTTAAAGTTATCTGACCCATTTGTTGCCTCCTGTCTAGGACCCCCTGAAGCCCCTGACGTGCTAAACTGAAGATAACCCTTTCCAAAAATGCTCTATAACACTCAAAAGATTCGTTTCGTTTACAGAAAAGCATTGATTTATGTTCTCGACACGAAATGCATGAAAACCCATAGCCCTCAATGTTAGTCGTCTGACCTCTCGGTGTCCCCAAAAATTCACTCAACCATGACCATATGAACAAATTATAACATGTGTCTTATGTCAATGCTCTATACCAAATAATTTGGAAATCTACCCAGTGAGACAGCAGAGGAATTTTGAATTATTTAAATTGCTGCTTCTAAATGGGGGTTCTCTCTGCTCATATTGTGAACTTGAAAACATTCCTATAAATGAACAATGGACTACTCCAATTTATACTTTGTGTGACAGCTAATTATATGAACTCTATTTCAATAAATCACATTATCTGCTGGTGATAAAAGTTATCTTATATTTTAATGTGAAGCGATAATAAAAAATTAAAAGTTACTTGTTATTGTGTTATCACCAGGAAACCTCAAATCTTGGTAATTCTAAATCGAAAAAGGTCCATAACTCCGTTAATAAAATTCGAATTTAACCCATATTCGAACTCGATCTGTATTTTGAGCTCAGAAACCTACATATCAAATTTGGTTCAGATCAGATATAAACTGTTTGGAGCAACCGGGGGAGCAATGCAGATGGAATAAAAGTACATGTAAAGACACGAAATGCCCGTTATGTGGCGAAAATGTCTGTGATGAATACCATTTTGTTATTTTGTGTACAGAACTTAACGACCTGCGAGAAACCTATATCCCGAAGCACTACTGGGAAAATTCTAACAGAAATAAATTCTACAGATTGCTGTCACTGCTTAATTTAAGTATATTGAAAAGAGTGAGCATTTTCTTAAAATTAGCGTTTATAAAGTTACCATGACGCAAGTATTACATTATCTATTATATATTTTGGGAAATCTGTGTGTGTGAGGGTGTGTGTGTGGGGTGTGAGGGTGTGTGTGTGTGTGTGTGTGTGTGTTCGCGATTGACTCGAAAACGGCCGAGCAGATTTAGATGACACTTGGTATGTGGGGATACTTTCGACCGGTGAGTGGGCCTATTAATTTGCCCGTGCGACGTGACATTGACTTTGAAATCGGGTCATTTCAAGGTCGAACGCCCGAGTATCACGGGATTTCGATGAAAATTAGTGTCTGTGGATACTTTCGTATGGGGAGTGAGTAGTATTAAGTAGAGGGAATATTGATATATATATAACTGAGCCTTAGGGTGTGGTCGTCATTGAGAATCCCCACCCCCACGGGATTTCATAAATACTACTTATCGAATGTTAAACGATACAATACCGACTAATTTATATAGGTGTAGTCGTCGTCTGATAATCCCCACCCCCACGGGATTTCGTAAATAGTATTTAACGAATGTAAACGTTACAATAACGACTAATTTATATAAGTGTATCAAAAATGAGCTGTTTTACTAGGCAGATGATATAGTCAGACTAACTAGTAACTATTTGAAGGCATAGATAAGCTACAATACGCGCTTCTAGGCAGATGTTATAGTCAGACTAACTAGTAACTATTTTAAGGCATAGATAAGCTACAATACGAGCTATTTTATGTTAGGTAATGATGTATATCTAATAGGCAGATGGTATAGTAAAGCAAACTATTTCTAGGCAGATGATATAGTCAGACTAACTAGTAAATATTTGAAGGATTAGTACGCACGATTGAATACATGTATTGATATATAGGTTAGTTATGATAGATTAGTAAAATAATAGATATGAATTATCCGCTAGTGAATAACCTCGTGCATGTAAAAAACCACAAGGCTAAAACACATGGAATATTTGTTAGTTTCGGAACTTTGTCTTCTTTATTGTAGATTTGTAGGTAACACTATTCGATCTCATAAAACTCGATATTACAGAGTCTCGTAGAAAACGAAATGTGGAACCCTTCACACTTTAGTTCATTTAATGAATATAAATGGTTGAATAAATCTTAGTATACAAACAGATATAAAAAAAAAACATAATCAAATCAATCTTTTTTAAGAAATGGACAGTCTGGTCTCCCCGTCGAAATATCTTCTGGCAAAAAAATGTATCAATATTTAAAGTCAGACTAACTATTTCTAGGTTGGTGTCTAAATACCTCTTCTAGGCTATACTCAAACAAACAATTTCTAGGTTATTCAAACATTTCCAAAAATATACTGAGTAAATCTACAAATATTAATTGGAATATAAAGAACAGAGTTAGATCCCCTGTGAATTGTAACAGTATTAAAATTAATCATTATTTAAAGTCAAACTATTTATTTATAAGTTGGTCATAAAATTACTACTTCTAGGCTATGGGTTATACTCAGGCAAACTATTTTTAGGTTAATCAAAAATATCAGAGTTGTAAACTAAATCTACAAATATTAATTGGAATATAAAGAACAGAGTTAGCTCCCCTGTGCATTTGAATAATCTGTTTTATTAAGTTCAATATAGATGTTAAACGATTGATATATGTTAATGAATGATACAGTCATTTATTCGTTAGCGAATAAACCTATGCATGTAAAACCACAGGTCTAAACACATTGAACTTTTTTAGGAAAGTTCTTCTGTAGATTAGTAGGCAACACATTTCAAAAACACCATTTCATAGTGATAGAAATCGAAATGTATAACCATTATCGGTTCCTTTAATGATAATGAATGACGCGAGTATTTTCGGTTTATATGAAGACAACGTATTTCAGTTCCAACACAAATTCAATATTTCAAAAATATAAAAAAATATCTCCCTTTTAATGAAATATTAAATGTAAAATCACGATAAAGCAATTAAAACACAATTTAATTTACTTTTTCGTCAACAAAATTGAAGTTATATGTTATAATGCTTCAAAATCAATCAAAATATGAAAATCAAATATCTCAATTGAAAGCCAAATTTAAAAAAAAACAATTTCAATGTTAACGGAAACAATTTAACAACAAAAAAATCTTTATCTGTTTTGCTAGCAAGTATCAAAAGTCCTTTTTCATTCCCACAATAATCGTAAAACACAATAAATGTTTTGTCTTTAATAAAAAAAAATATAAAAATATCATAATCATAGTAAAAAAAATTCAAGCACAAACTGTATATGTAAAAAAAAATATGAAAATTAAATAAAACTTTAATCCATTTATTTGCAAAACAAATTTTTGAAACATTGTTGACTGTTAACGCAAACAACTGATATTCCAAATCTTTTTAAACATCAAAAGTCGCACAACCAACGTTAAATAAATGTTTTGTTTTAACATAACAAGATTTACTTGCCTACTAAAGAACAGATCCATCGAAGTACAATTCTCTCTCAATTTTTACCTATGCGAATGTATCTGTTTATATAAGGAAAAATCATTCTATCTTTAGTCCCAAGCAAATGATGTCATTCGAGGAATCTTTCTTTAAGTCGAATAATCTACCAACATATATCACAAAACATGATGAGGTCTTCGTCGAGAATTCATGTCCGACTCTGTTTAACATAACAAGACTTACTTACTCATCAAAGAACAGATAATCCATCGAAGTATAATACTGTCTCAATTTTACCTATCCGAATGTATCTGTTTATATAAAAAAACATTCATTCTATCTTTACTCTCAACAAAATGATGTCATACGACCCAAGTCGAATAATCTAATATCATTCGTCGAGAATTCATGTCGAGCTCTAGTTATATACAGTAACACATTATTTTACTCAATCTATCTATAGTCACAAAAAGTGAAGTCGAGCTATCTTGTTAAATGTCCTCGTATGCCTATCATAATGTACCCTCCCATTTTATCCCACGACATGAATAATATAATTCATGTCGACATATATCTGTACAAGGCGACTAATTTATTCAACTAGGCTACCTAGCTTGGATCATATTTCAAAGAACGCATCCGTTAACGACCCGTCCTTACAAAACGAATAATTTATACTACACCTGTCAAATTTGCATATTTAAGGTATGTTACGGTAAACATTCCAATGTATTCTATATAAGCCAGCTAAAATAGGAAATCAAAGCATGGATTCAATAGTCAGATAAGTTTATTATATTATGATTTCAGATAACTTTTAATTAATTATTATCTTGTTCAACATATATTCTATGTAATTTAAAACAATAAATTATATAAAGTTTCTATATTAATCGGAGCGAAACATATTGAGGAAGTTTAAAGCAGTTGTCTTAAAGTGACACTAAGATTTATTTTCTTATTTGCGCACAGTATACTTTGTTTAAACCAGATGTCTTAAAATGGCACTAAGATTTATTTTATTATTTTTTATATCTCACACTATTTATAAACAAGATGTATTAAAGGGGCACTAAGATTTCATTTTATAATTTCAATACCAAAAGTGTTTGAACATCACAGCCAAAAATTTAACCTCAGAATTGTTAATAAATAAGTCTTCTTCGCATCTTAATTCTTAAAAGGGCGCTAATAATTTAACTTAAATATGGTTGAAAATTTATCGTTAAAGAGCGTTTATTATCTGCTTGTATGCAACTCTTTCAATCCCTCGTAATATTCGGATACAGTATACTTTGTTCATCCCATATGTCTTAGAATGGCACTAAGATTTATTTTATTATTTTATCCATCTATTTATAAACAAGATGTCTTAAAAGGGCACTAAGATTTCATTTTATAATTTCAATACCAAAAGTGTTTCAATATCACAGCAAAACAAAAATTGTAATAATTTTACCTCAGAATTGTTAATAAATAGGTCTTCTTCGCATCATAATTCTTAAAAGGGCGCTAATAATTTAACTTAAATATGGTTGCAAATTTATCGTTAAAGAGCGTGTATTATCTGTTTGTATGCAACTCTTAATTATCAAAAACGGATACTGTTACACTATAATACACAAATTTTTAGATAGTATATTACAGTATCCAAATTAACATTGTTACAATTCAGATTCTACGGAAAGTTATCTTTAAACATGCAAATAAAAACAATAATCATAGTTTTACAATTGTTTTTTTATGTAAAATTTTATTTGTCTACACGTTGTGGCTAAGCATATCATAACAGTATATTTACATTTATCTAGCAAATGCGCTCTAATTTCTACAAATTAACATTCCAATTCATAAATTGTTTTTTTTTGAAAAAAAAAATACTGTAACAGTTTTGTTTACATACCAACTCGTATAGTTTAATAAATAAAGATAACACTTACCTGATTATGGCAAATAATTCTCCCTTAATCATAATGGCAACACGATTTGGAAAAACAAATGCTGATGAATCCGTACGCAATTTAGCATCAGATGTAAACATGCTCGGACAGAAACAATTCCCGGTCGTTCGTTTTTAAACTTACAATTGATGCAGGGTGAAGTGCCAAGCGTTAAGTTTCAACAAGCAGTGAATGGCCATTATATATCTGATTAATTTACCTTTGTATATAGCATAACGCCCGTGTTGGCATCTGCACGCACGCTTAAAACTCATTAGTCATTGAAATTTGAAAATTTAGAATAATTATTTATCGCGCATTCATCGTACAGATTTATACGATGAAAGCAAATATAAACTACGTATGTGCACACGACTAATATATACTTTCAATGCTATGCCTATAAATAGTATGCAATTATCTCGCAGAATCAATCAAACAATAATATTAAGCTAATTCTGTTAGTTACACCATTGCATCTGAAATTGCTCGATGTCGTTAGACTATAGGTTAATGTGTGTTTTATATGCATGTTCCCGTTCATTATCTGCACATTTTTAAATCGTCACGGAAATCTACCTACTAACATATTTGAACGCACATTATAATTTTGGATAGTTAAATCATACATCTTATCACTGGAAAAATATGAATATATGCTCTAAATCTGTTGGCAGGGCTATTTCAATATACAACATCATATGTATTCAATGTTTCTAATATATAAATTATACCCCAAATTATCATACAAAAAATATGTTTTCAAGATGGCATCCAATATGGCTATTCAGAAATGTGAGCTTCAAAATATATCCTGATAAAATGTACACATTTACTGTGATCATATATCGTACACACTGGATGTATTAACGTTTATAGCGTAATACCTATGCTATCTCCATTACAAAAGATGGCTGCCGAAATGGCCATCGTTTACTTCAAGATACAGGGCTTAAAAATGTATTGCATTTTTACAAAGGCTCATATGCATCATTTAGGTTTGTAGTTTGTATAGTATATGCTAAATTATCATACAATTTGTCATCACAAAAAAACAATATATATTTTCAAGATGGCGTCCAATATGGCTATTCAGAAATGTCAGCTTCAAAATATATATTGATAAAATGTACACATTTGCTGTGATCATATATCGTACACACTGGATGTATTAACGTTTATAGCGTAATACCTATGCTATCTCCATTACAAAAGATGGCTGCCGAAATGGCCATCGTTTACTTCAAGATACAGGGCTTAAAAATGTATTGCATTTTTTACAAAGGCTCATATGCATCATTTAGGTTTGTAGTTTGTATAGTATATGCTAAATTATCATACAATTTGTCATCACAAAAAAAAACAATATATATTTTCAAGATGGCGTCCAATATGGCTATTCAGAAATGTCAGCTTCAAAATATATCTTGATAAAATGTACACATTTGCTGTGATCATATATCGTACAACTGGATGTATTAGCGTTTATAGCGTAATACCTATGCTATCTCCATTACAAAAGATGGCTGTCGAAATGGCCATCGTTTACTTCAAGATACAGGGCTTAAAAATGTATTGTATTTTTACAAAGGCTCATATGCATCATTTAGGTTTGTAGTTTGTATAGTATATGCCAAATTATCATACAATTTGTCATCACAAAAAAAACAATATATATTTTCAAGATGGCGTCCAATATGGCTATTCAGAAATGTCAGCTTCAAAATATATCTTGATAAAATGTACACATTTGCTGTGATCATATATCGTACAACTGGATGTATTAGCGTTTATAGCGTAATACCTATGCTATCTCCATTACAAAAGATGGCTTCCAAAATGGCCACCTTTACTCTAAAATACAGAGCTTAAAATTACATGCATAATTTAGAAAGTTGATTTTGATTAGTTATACTACTTATTTCTTCAAAGAGTTAATATTTCCTTATTCTTATCACAGTTTTAAAAACAATCAACAAAAATCTTCATTGTGTATCATATAATGAGTTCTTGGTAGGCTATCTCATTGTACAACATATACGTATTCATATTTGTTTGTAATTTCCAATGGAGTATTTCGTAAATAAAGTTGTCAAATGCTATAATATAATATAAACTCTCAATATCAAAGTATTAAACAAACGAAAAAATAGTCACAGAACCGTCCCATGGGGTAGAATCCCTCTAATACATATCTCATACACAATATTACTTTGTTTTAAACCGAGTTGTGTGGAACATCGTCATTTTAATATCATTTTAATCAACCGTTCTAGAACAAATTACTTACACAATCTTTTCTTAAAAGCTGTTAAAAAAAAATTGTCTACCTAATTCACAATTATTTTTTTGCTAGGTTCGTAGTATTATCATATGGAGCGTAGGTTCGAACACGAAATTAGTAAGAATGCTTTTTTTTGGTAGTGGGAATGTGTCAGGGGTAAATTCTGCTATAATTCACTTAATGCTATGTTTTCAAGATGGCGTCCAATATGGCAACTGAGAACTGTGAGCTTCAAAATATATCTGATAAATTGTATGCCTTAGTTAATATGATCACATAATTATGCGCTTGGCTGTCTTCGCGTTGATAACGTATTAGCAACGCTGACGCCATTATAAAATGGCAAACATTTACTTCAAAATATACAGCTTCAGAGAAATGTTCGGTATTTTACAAAATAAGACCGAGTGATATTTTGTCTTTCTTCTCGAAATGTATGAACAAAACAAGAGATGATATACATTACAAACAACTGAAATGTAGTCAGTTGACGACCACTATACACAAAAATAAATTTGATTACTGCCAACACAGTGTCAGAATTGAAAAATAAATAGTAAATGTGTATCATAAACACTATAATATCGCATTGAATATTCATTTTATTTATTTATATTATGCCGACCCGTTTTACATAAGGTCGGCATAATATAAATAAATAAAATGAATATTCAATGCGATATTATAGTGTTTATGATACACATTTACTATTTATTTTTCAATTCTGACACTGTGTTGGCAGTAATCAAATTTATTTTTGTGTATAGTGGTCGTCAACTGACTACATTTCAGTTGTTTGTAATGTATATCATCTCTTGTTTTGTTCATATATTTCGAGAAGAAAGACAAAATATCACTCGGTCTTATTTTGTAAAATACCGAACATTTCTCTGAAGCTGTATATTTTGAAGTAAATGTTTGCCATTTTATAATGGCGTCAGCGTTGCTAATACGTTATCAACGCGAAGACAGCCAAGCGCATAATTATGTGATCATATTAACTAAGGCATACAATTTATCAGATATATTTTGAAGCTCACAGTTCTCAGTTGCCATATTGGACGCCATCTTGAAAACATAGCATTAAGTGAATTATAGCAGAATTTACCCCTGACACATTCCCACTACCAAAAAAAAGCATTCTTACTAATTTCGTTTTCGAACCTACGCTCCATATGATAATACTACGAACCTAGCAAAAAAATAATTGTGAATTAGGTAGACAATTGTTTTTTAACAGCTTTTAAGAAAAGATTGTGTAAGTAATTTGTTCTAGAACGGTTGATTAAAATGATATTAAAATGACGATGTTCCACACAACTCGGTTTAAAACAAAGTAATATTGTGTATGAGATATGTATTAGAGGGATTCTACCCCATGGGACGGTTCTGTGACTATTTTTTCGTTTGTTTAATACTTTGATATTGAGAGTTTATATTATATTATAGCATTTGACAACTTTATTTACGAAATACTCCATTGGATATTACAAACAAATATGAATACGTATATGTTGTACAATGAGATAGCCTACCAAGAACTCATTATATGATACACAATGAAGATTTTTGTTGATTGTTTTTAAAACTGTGATAAGAATAAGGAAATATTAACTCTTTGAAGAAATAAGTAGTATAACTAATCAAAATCAACTTTCTAAATTATGCATGTAATTTTAAGCTCTGTATTTTAGAGTAAAGGTGGCCATTTTGGAAGCCATCTTTTGTAATGGAGATAGCATAGGTATTACGCTATAAACGCTAATACATCCAGTTGTACGATATATGATCACAGCAAATGTGTACATTTTATCAAGATATATTTTGAAGCTGACATTTCTGAATAGCCATATTGGACGCCATCTTGAAAATATATATTGTTTTTTTTGTGATGACAAATTGTATGATAATTTGGCATATACTATACAAACTACAAACCTAAATGATGCATATGAGCCTTTGTAAAAATGCAATACATTTTTAAGCCCTGTATCTTGAAGTAAACGATGGCCATTTCGACAGCCATCTTTTGTAATGGAGATAGCATAGGTATTACGCTATAAACGCTAATACATCCAGTTGTACGATATATGATCACAGCAAATGTGTACATTTTATCAAGATATATTTTGAAGCTGACATTTCTGAATAGCCATATTGGACGCCATCTTGAAAATATATATTGTTTTTTTTTGTGATGACAAATTGTATGATAATTTAGCATATACTATACAAACTACAAACCTAAATGATGCATATGAGCCTTTGTAAAAAATGCAATACATTTTTAAGCCCTGTATCTTGAAGTAAACGATGGCCATTTCGGCAGCCATCTTTTGTAATGGAGATAGCATAGGTATTACGCTATAAACGTTAATACATCCAGTGTGTACGATATATGATCACAGCAAATGTGTACATTTTATCAATATATATTTTGAAGCTGACATTTCTGAATAGCCATATTGGACGCCATCTTGAAAATATATATTGTTTTTTTGTGATGACAAATTGTATGATAATTTAGCATATACTATACAAACTACAAACCTAAATGATGCATATGAGCCTTTGTAAAAATGCAATACATTTTTAAGCCCTGTATCTTGAAGTAAACGATGGCCATTTCGGCAGCCATCTTTTGTAATGGAGATAGCATAGGTATTACGCTATAAACGTTAATACATCCAGTGTGTACGATATATGATCACAGTAAATGTGTACATTTTATCAGGATATATTTTGAAGCTCACATTTCTGAATAGCCATATTGGATGCCATCTTGAAAACATATTTTTTGTATGATAATTTGGGGTATAATTTATATATTAGAAACATTGAATACATATGATGTTGTATATTGAAATAGCCCTGCCAACAGATTTAGAGCATATATTCATATTTTTCCAGTGATAAGATGTATGATTTAACTATCCAAAATTATAATGTGCGTTCAAATATGTTAGTAGGTAGATTTCCGTGACGATTTAAAAATGTGCAGATAATGAACGGGAACATGCATATAAAACACACATTAACCTATAGTCTAACGACATCGAGCAATTTCAGATGCAATGGTGTAACTAACAGAATTAGCTTAATATTATTGTTTGATTGATTCTGCGAGATAATTGCATACTATTTATAGGCATAGCATTGAAAGTATATATTAGTCGTGTGCACATACGTAGTTTATATTTGCTTTCATCGTATAAATCTGTACGATGAATGCGCGATAAATAATTATTCTAAATTTTCAAATTTCAATGACTAATGAGTTTTAAGCGTGCGTGCAGATGCCAACACGGGCGTTATGCTATATACAAAGGTAAATTAATCAGATATATAATGGCCATTCACTGCTTGTTGAAACTTAACGCTTGGCACTTCACCCTGCATCAATTGTAAGTTTAAAAACGAACGACCGGGAATTGTTTCTGTCCGAGCATGTTTACATCTGATGCTAAATTGCGTACGGATTCATCAGCATTTGTTTTTCCAAATCGTGTTGCCATTATGATTAAGGGAGAATTATTTGCCATAATCAGGTAAGTGTTATCTTTATTTATTAAACTATACGAGTTGGTATGTAAACAAAACTGTTACAGTATTTTTTTTTTCAAAAAAAAACAATTTATGAATTGGAATGTTAATTTGTAGAAATTAGAGCGCATTTGCTAGATAAATGTAAATATACTGTTATGATATGCTTAGCCACAACGTGTAGACAAATAAAATTTTACATAAAAAAACAATTGTAAAACTATGATTATTGTTTTTATTTGCATGTTTAAAGATAACTTTCCGTAGAATCTGAATTGTAACAATGTTAATTTGGATACTGTAATATACTATCTAAAAATTTGTGTATTATAGTGTAACAGTATCCGTTTTTGATAATTAAGAGTTGCATACAAACAGATAATACACGCTCTTTAACGATAAATTTGCAACCATATTTAAGTTAAATTATTAGCGCCCTTTTAAGAATTATGATGCGAAGAAGACCTATTTATTAACAATTCTGAGGTAAAATTATTACAATTTTTGTTTTGCTGTGATATTGAAACACTTTTGGTATTGAAATTATAAAATGAAATCTTAGTGCCCTTTTAAGACATCTTGTTTATAAATAGATGGATAAAATAATAAAATAAATCTTAGTGCCATTCTAAGACATATGGGATGAACAAAGTATACTGTATCCGAATATTACGAGGGATTGAAAGAGTTGCATACAAGCAGATAATAAACGCTCTTTAACGATAAATTTTCAACCATATTTAAGTTAAATTATTAGCGCCCTTTTAAGAATTAAGATGCGAAGAAGACTTATTTATTAACAATTCTGAGGTTAAATTTTTGGCTGTGATGTTCAAACACTTTTGGTATTGAAATTATAAAATGAAATCTTAGTGCCCCTTTAATACATCTTGTTTATAAATAGTGTGAGATATAAAAAATAATAAAATAAATCTTAGTGCCATTTTAAGACATCTGGTTTAAACAAAGTATACTGTGCGCAAATAAGAAAATAAATCTTAGTGTCACTTTAAGACAACTGCTTTAAACTTCCTCAATATGTTTCGCTCCGATTAATATAGAAACTTTATATAATTTATTGTTTTAAATTACATAGAATATATGTTGAACAAGATAATAATTAATTAAAAGTTATCTGAAATCATAATATAATAAACTTATCTGACTATTGAATCCATGCTTTGATTTCCTATTTTAGCTGGCTTATATAGAATACATTGAAATGTTTACCGTAACATACCTTAAATATGCAAATTTGACAGGTGTAGTATAAATTATTCGTTTTGTAAGGACGGGTCGTTAACGGATGCGTTCTTTGAAATATGATCCAAGCTAGGTAGCCTAGTTGAATAAATTAGTCGCCTTGTACAGATATATGTCGACATGAATTATATTATTCATGTCGTGGGATAAAATGGGAGGGTACATTATGATAGGCATACGAGGACATTTAACAAGATAGCTCGACTTCACTTTTTGTGACTATAGATAGATTGAGTAAAATAATGTGTTACTGTATATAACTAGAGCTCGACATGAATTCTCGACGAATGATATTAGATTATTCGACTTGGGTCGTATGACATCATTTTGTTGAGAGTAAAGATAGAATGAATGTTTTTTTATATAAACAGATACATTCGGATAGGTAAAATTGAGACAGTATTATACTTCGATGGATTATCTGTTCTTTGATGAGTAAGTAAGTCTTGTTATGTTAAACAGAGTCGGACATGAATTCTCGACGAAGACCTCATCATGTTTTGTGATATATGTTGGTAGATTATTCGACTTAAAGAAAGATTCCTCGAATGACATCATTTGCTTGGGACTAAAGATAGAATGATTTTTCCTTATATAAACAGATACATTCGCATAGGTAAAAATTGAGAGAGAATTGTACTTCGATGGATCTGTTCTTTAGTAGGCAAGTAAATCTTGTTATGTTAAAACAAAACATTTATTTAACGTTGGTTGTGCGACTTTTGATGTTTAAAAAGATTTGGAATATCAGTTGTTTGCGTTAACAGTCAACAATGTTTCAAAAATTTGTTTTGCAAATAAATGGATTAAAGTTTTATTTAATTTTCATATTTTTTTTTACATATACAGTTTGTGCTTGAATTTTTTTTACTATGATTATGATATTTTTATATTTTTTTTTATTAAAGACAAAACATTTATTGTGTTTTACGATTATTGTGGGAATGAAAAAGGACTTTTGATACTTGCTAGCAAAACAGATAAAGATTTTTTTGTTGTTAAATTGTTTCCGTTAACATTGAAATTGTTTTTTTTTAAATTTGGCTTTCAATTGAGATATTTGATTTTCATATTTTGATTGATTTTGAAGCATTATAACATATAACTTCAATTTTGTTGACGAAAAAGTAAATTAAATTGTGTTTTAATTGCTTTATCGTGATTTTACATTTAATATTTCATTAAAAGGGAGATATTTTTTTATATTTTTGAAATATTGAATTTGTGTTGGAACTGAAATACGTTGTCTTCATATAAACCGAAAATACTCGCGTCATTCATTATCATTAAAGGAACCGATAATGGTTATACATTTCGATTTCTATCACTATGAAATGGTGTTTTTGAAATGTGTTGCCTACTAATCTACAGAAGAACTTTCCTAAAAAAGTTCAATGTGTTTAGACCTGTGGTTTTACATGCATAGGTTTATTCGCTAACGAATAAATGACTGTATCATTCATTAACATATATCAATCGTTTAACATCTATATTGAACTTAATAAAACAGATTATTCAAATGCACAGGGGAGCTAACTCTGTTCTTTATATTCCAATTAATATTTGTAGATTTAGTTTACAACTCTGATATTTTTGATTAACCTAAAAATAGTTTGCCTGAGTATAACCCATAGCCTAGAAGTAGTAATTTTATGACCAACTTATAAATAAATAGTTTGACTTTAAATAATGATTAATTTTAATACTGTTACAATTCACAGGGGATCTAACTCTGTTCTTTATATTCCAATTAATATTTGTAGATTTACTCAGTATATTTTTGGAAATGTTTGAATAACCTAGAAATTGTTTGTTTGAGTATAGCCTAGAAGAGGTATTTAGACACCAACCTAGAAATAGTTAGTCTGACTTTAAATATTGATACATTTTTTTGCCAGAAGATATTTCGACGGGGAGACCAGACTGTCCATTTCTTAAAAAAGATTGATTTGATTATGTTTTTTTTTTATATCTGTTTGTATACTAAGATTTATTCAACCATTTATATTCATTAAATGAACTAAAGTGTGAAGGGTTCCACATTTCGTTTTCTACGAGACTCTGTAATATCGAGTTTTATGAGATCGAATAGTGTTACCTACAAATCTACAATAAAGAAGACAAAGTTCCGAAACTAACAAATATTCCATGTGTTTTAGCCTTGTGGTTTTTTACATGCACGAGGTTATTCACTAGCGGATAATTCATATCTATTATTTTACTAATCTATCATAACTAACCTATATATCAATACATGTATTCAATCGTGCGTACTAATCCTTCAAATATTTACTAGTTAGTCTGACTATATCATCTGCCTAGAAATAGTTTGCTTTACTATACCATCTGCCTATTAGATATACATCATTACCTAACATAAAATAGCTCGTATTGTAGCTTATCTATGCCTTAAAATAGTTACTAGTTAGTCTGACTATAACATCTGCCTAGAAGCGCGTATTGTAGCTTATCTATGCCTTCAAATAGTTACTAGTTAGTCTGACTATATCATCTGCCTAGTAAAACAGCTCATTTTTGATACACTTATATAAATTAGTCGTTATTGTAACGTTTACATTCGTTAAATACTATTTACGAAATCCCGTGGGGGTGGGGATTATCAGACGACGACTAC
Source organism: Siphonodentalium dalli (assembly GCA_032622095.1). Lineage (NCBI taxonomy): Eukaryota > Metazoa > Mollusca > Scaphopoda > Gadilida > Siphonodentaliidae > Siphonodentalium > Siphonodentalium dalli. The sequence goes on from CP136064.1 coordinate 190,011,610, forward strand.
ACCTATATAAATTAGTCGGTATTGTATCGTTTAACATTCGATAAGTAGTATTTATGAAATCCCGTGGGGGTGGGGATTCTCAATGACGACCACACCCTAAGGCTCAGTTATATATATATCAATATTCCCTCTACTTAATACTACTGGAGTGTCATAAGCCTATTAGTTTGCCCGTGCGACGTGACCGTGACCTTGAAATCGGGTCAATTCAAGGTCAAATCGCGAATTTTTATGGGATTTCGACGAAATTTGATACGTGGGGTTACTTTTGTCCACTGAGTGTTTTCGACGGGTCAAATCGTGACCCCGACCTGACCTTGACCTTCAAAATGATGAATTCGATGTCAAATCGGGTAAAACCGGATGGATTTCGACGGACACTTTTGTCGGTTACTTTTGTCCGGGCAGTGTTTTATACGGGTAAAATCGTGACCCAACCTGACCTTGACCTTAAAAATGGACAATTCAAGGTCAAATCGCGCAATTCGCCGAAAAGCAGAGGGGAAACAGCCCGGACCAATTCAAGGTCAAATCGGGTAAAACCGGATGGATTTCGACGGGTACTTTTGTCGGGTACTTTTGTCCGGGCTGTGTTTTGGACGGGTCAAATCGTGACCCCACCTGACCTTGACCTTCAAAATGGGCAATTCAAGGTCAAATCGCGCAATTAGCCGAAAAGCAGAGGGGAAACAACCCGGACGAAGTCGGGTCCACCTGCTAGTCTCATATATATTTTGAAGACCTCTGTCTGTCTGTATGTCCTTTATAGAATCGAAAACGGGTTGACCGATCGAGACCAAACTTCCTATCCACTCCACTCTCAGTCACAAAAAACGGAACTGCGGTGGTTAATCAAGTGATAATTTAATGAGCGTTTGTTTTTGACGCATCGCTATAAAGAGCGTTTGTTTACCATTCAACGTTATTAGCATCTGCAGAGAGATATACGGGAACAATACTGCAGACGAGATCTCGGAAACGGGTGGAGCTATCGACTTGAAGTTTGGTATGTGAATGTATCTTGCCCCGGATACGAATTTTATCGGGTCGCCGAGCCCGTGCGACGCCAGCTTCGCGCATGCGTAGACCAGATCTCGGAAACTGGTGGAGCTGTCGACTTGAAATTTGGTATGTGAATGTATCTTGCCCCGGATACGAATTTTATCGTGTCGCCGAGCCCGCGCGACGTCAGCTTCGCGCATGCGCAGACCAGATCTCGGAAACGGGTGGAGCTATCGACTTGAAATTTGGTTTTTGAATAGCCCGGACAACGTCGGGCTCACCGGCTAGTATTATATATAATGTAAATATTATATGAGTTATACCATTTAAGAACAAATATTCTTGAATTTATTAGCATTTTTTGTATTTATTATTAATCTCATATATATTTTGAAGACCTCTGTTTGTTTGTCTGTCTGTCTGTATGTCTGTCATTTATCCAAATCTACGATTCTCGACCGATCGGGACGAAACTTGGTACGTGTGTGTACTTTGACCAGGCGGTCGACGTTGTCGTATTGGCGAGCCGTTCGGTGCCCGCTTCGCGCATGCGCAGACGAGATCTCGGAAACGGGTGGAGTTGTCGACTTGAAATTTGCTATGTGAATGTATCTTGCCCCGGATACGAATTTTATCGGGTCGCCGAGCCCGTGCGATGCCAGCTTCGCGCATGCGCAGACGATATCTCGGAAACGGGTGGAGCTATCGACTTGAAATTTGGTATGTAAATGTATCTTGCCCCGGATACGAATTTTATCGGGTCGCCGAGCTAGTGCGACGCCAGCTTCGCGCATGCGCAGATGAGATCTCGGAAACGGGTGGAGCTATCGACTTGAAATTTGGTATGTGAATGTATCTTGCCCCGGATACGAATTTTATCGGGTCGCCGAGCCCGTGCGACGCCAGCTTCGCGCATGCGCAGACGAGATCTCGGAAACGGGTGGAGCTATCGACTTGAAATTTGGTTTTTGAATAGCCCGGACAACGTCGGGCTCATCGGCTAGTCTCATATATATTTTGAAGACCTCTGTCTGTTTGTTTGTCTGTATGTTTGTATGTTTGTCTGTATGTTTGTCATTTATACAAATCTACGATTCTCGACCGATCGGGACCAAACTTGGTACGTGTGTGTAGTTTGACCAGGCGGTAGACGTTGTCGTATTGGCGAGCCCGTGCGGCGCCCGCTTCGCGCATGCGCAGACGATATCTCGGAAACGGGTGGAGCTATCGACTTGAAATTTGGTATGTGAATGTATCTTGCCCCGGATACGAATTGTATCGGGTCGCCGAGCCCGTGCGACGCCAGCTTCTCATATGCGCAGACGAGATCTCGGAAACGGGTGGAGCTATCGACTTGAAATTTGGTATGTGAATGTATCTTGCCCCGGATACGAATTTTATCGGGTCGCCGAACCCGTGCGACGCCAGCTTCGCGCATGCGCAGACGAGATCTCGAAAACAGGTGGAGCTATCGACTTTAAATTTGGTATGTGAATGTATCTTGCCCCGGATACGAATTTTATCGGGTCGCCGAGCCCGTGCGACGCCAGCTTCGCGCATGCGCAGACCAGATCTCGAAAACGGGTAGAGCTATCGACTTGAAATTTGGTTTTTGAATAGCCCGGACAACGTCGGGCTGGGTAGAGCTATCGACTTGAAATTTGTTTTTTGAATAGCCCGGACAACGTCGGGCTCATCGGCTAGTCTCATATATTTTTTGAAGACCTCTGTTTGTCTGTCCGTATGTCCTTTATAGAATCGAAAACGGGTTGACCGATCGAGACCAAACTTCCTAGCCAAAGGTAAAATCCCACGGACACCGTCGGCGTCGCGGTTTGGAGAAGCTCAGACCACCCGTTCTCCACTCTCAGTCACAAAACACGGCACTGCGGTGGTTAATCAAGTGATAATGTAATGGGCGTTTGTTTTTGACGCATCGCTATAAAGAGCGTTTGTTTACCATTCAACGTTATTAGCATCTGCAGAGAGATATACTGGAGCAATACTTTTGAGTGGTTTCCTATGCGGGGAGATTTATTGGATGCCATAGTACTCTTACAACATCATTGTTATAGTATGTATGGCACTTAGGTCAGGGCTTAGGGTGTAGTTAGTGTGGATATAGGCATAATTCTTCTCAGAAATCCCGGTTACAAACCAACACTAACAATTTCGTCTTTTGCATCAGATACCAACACCTCGACCGATCGGGACGAAGCTTGGTACGTGTGTGTAGTTTGACCATGTGGTCGTCGTCGTCGTATTGGCTAGCCCGTGCGACGCCCGTGCAGCGCATTCGCAGACGAGATCTCTGAAACGGGTGAAGCTATCGACTTGAAATTTGGTATGTGAATGTATCTTGCCCCGGATACGAATTTTATCGGGTCCCCGAGCCCGTGCGACGCCAGCTTCGCACATGCGCAGACCAGATCTCGGAAACGGGTGGAGCTATCGACTTGAAATTTGGTATATGTGAATGTATCTTGCCCCGGATACGAATTTTATCGGGTCGCCGAGCCCGTGCGACGCCAACTTCGCGCATGCGAAGACCAGATCTCGGAAACGGGTGGAGCTATCGACTTGAAATTTGTTTTTTGAATAGCCCGGACAACGTCGGGCTCATCGGCTAGTCTATAATATATTTTGGAAGAGCTGTGTGTGTATGTGTGTGTGTGTGTTTGTGTGAGAGAGAGAGGGTGTGTGTGTGAGGGTGTGTGTGTTTATCTGTGTGTTCGCGATGGACTCGAAAACGGCCGAGCCGATTTCGATGAAACTTGGTATGTGGGAGTACTTTCGGCCGGGGAGTGGCATGGGCCTGTCAATTTGCCCATGCGACGTGACCTTGAAATCGGGTCATTTCAAGGTCAAACGCCCGAGTATCACGGGATTTCGATGAAAATTAGTGTAGGTGGATACTTTCGTATGGGGAGTGTCGTAAGCCCATTCGTTTGCCCGTGCGACGTGACCTTGACCTTGAAATCGGGTCATTTCAAGGTCAAATCGCGAATTCTTATGGGATTTCGACGAAATTTGATACGTGGGGTTACTTTTGTCCACTGAGTGTTTTGGACGGGTCGAGTCGTGACCCCGACCTGACCTTGAACTTCAAAATTATCAATTCGAGGTCAAATCGGGTAAAACCGGATGGATTTCGACGGGTAGTTTTGTCGGGTACTTTTGTCCGGGCTGTGTTTTGGACGGGTCAAATCGTGACCCCACCTGACCTTGACCTTCAAAATGGACAATTCAAGGTCAAATCGCGCAATTCGCCGAAAAGCAGAGGGGAAACAGCCCGGACGAAGTCGGGTCCACCTGCTAGTCTCATATATATTTTGAAGACATCTGTCTGTCTGTATGTATGTCCTTTATAGAATCGAAAACGGGTTGACCGATCGAGACCAAACTTCCTATCGGAAGGTAAAATCCCATGGACACAGTCGGCGTCGCGTTTTGGAGAAGCTCAGACCACCCGTTCTCCACTCTCATTCACAAAAAACGGCACTGCGGTGGTTAATCAAGTGATAATTTAATGAGCGTTTGTTTTTGACGCATCGCTATAAAGAGCGTGTGTTTACCATTCAACGTTATCAGCATCTGCAGAGAGATATACGGGAACAATACTGCAGACGAGATCTCGGAAACGGGTGGAGCTATCGACTTGAAATTTGGTATGTGAATGTATCTTGCCCCGGATACGAATTTTATCGGGTCGCCGAACTGTTTATTTAATTGAACAAACGTGTGCTTAATGTAGACTATATCTAATAATTTAGTGAAGAAATTGTCTGTTACGGTTGACGTCGCCAATGACGTTGTTGACGTAATCGATCTGTATTCTTCAAGAACAATACACAATTGTTTATTGAACGTTTTGAAATCTTCTGTATTTTGCTGTATTTCCCACATATAAGCCATTGGGTGTGCAATACAAAATATTATGTAACTTTAACCGTTTTCAATCTTCCCCTGAGAACAGACAGCTCTAGAACTTTAGAAACTATTTAAAATCGCAGCTATACTATACGGGTATATACAACACACGGGTATTTACGGAGCTTTTTCTCTATACTTGGAACAAAACTGTTCGTGATTGCATCGTGTAATTGCAGAGAAACGGTTCTTGCACAATATCTCAATTTTTCACGGTATGATTCACTCACCAAAAATTACTTCATAATTTCCTGGTGGAGCTTTGAATTCACGTGAAACATTCTTTTGCGATATCTCAAAAAAGGGGCTGGAGATTTCATATTTTCAAGGAATGGTGTTAACCCTTTACCCAACAGAAGGGCCCTGTGCCAATGCATTCTCTTATATATGCGAGTCGACCATAGGTCGCCTCGCATATATAAGAGAATGCATTGGCTTAACACATATTAAAGAAAAAATGGTAAAAAGTGTTAAAAAAAAGTTTTGTTTAGGCCAATGCATTCTCTTATATATGCGAGGCGACCTATGGTCGACTCGCATATATAAGAGAATGCATTGGCACAGGGCATAACTGTAACTATCACAATGTGCTCAATGAGCCGGTTCCAATGATACCCATATTTCCATGGTTTTATTGAGACAGACCGAAGATAATTTAGGCTGTTAGGGCGTTTCTGGGCGTTCTGTTGGGTTTTTATGTGTAACCAATCAGGTAAGTGGGTGTCAGACCAGGTAACACGAGTTCCAGGGTAAGCAACACCAAACCTAGCACACCAGAATGACAGAAAACAAGTCAAAGTGAAGCACTGGCAGGTAGACCATAAATGGCCTATTTGTTAGTCAACATAGGTTTTAGTAAGAAAGAAAAACGCCTCAAACATATTCGTCATTTTACCCACATAATATTGGCGGAGCAAAAATGTAATGGATGTCAAGAACAAGAGGAGAGTGTCTGCAAAGTATATGAAAGAAAGGGGATATATTAGGGTCAGGGTCCCAATCACATGCAGACACTGTGTTCCTCGTGTTCTTGGCATAAAATTTTGAGTCGGAGAGCAAAGTCACGGAGCGGCTGGAAATATTTTGAAAAGTAATTAAGAACGTACAGATCGAAAGAGGGTAATTAAAATCAAAGATACCTAAGAATTTGTAATTTAAGGAAAAAGGTAAAACTTTAAAATTTTAGAAGACCAAAGAGGTAAAGTTTTTGAAAAGTCAAAAGAAAGATACAACCAATAGGATCTTCCTCAGTTGCAAGTCGCTAACCTGTGCCATATTAAGCATATGAACACAAAACTTTTCGGCCTTTACTTAAAGGGTTAAGATAAAATGAAAGACCAGGACCAAATCCCAGGGACGTTGTATGATGTTTATATAAGGGTGGTACTATAGGAGGGGTACAAATGTTTCTTTGAATTTATGTCAACAATAGCATTATAGCGAAAGACATCTTCGACGTCTGGTTGTAGGACAGGATCTCAAGGTCATCAAACGGTGAACATTAATTCCGGCCAACGAAATTTCGGTCCACACAGAGACATCACCGACATACTTTATTCCACGGCACCGAATTTCTGCCATCTGATCACACGCAGTTGAAATCTGGAATCCAATGGTCTGCAGGTTCTCTTGTGTTTAAAGATTTATAATCCGTATTAACGCTTCGTATTACCATTTCTTTGGCTTCGGAGGTAAACAAATATTTGATTAGAGTTGAGGAACCCACCCACCAAAGCTCCGAGTGATCAGATATCGATTTTCGGAAACTATTTCTCACCAGCCGTACTTTTTTGGGGCCTGGCAAAAAGTCGACGAGAGGACGGTCTCGGGCAAACTTGCGGATGAAGATGGATAACTCTACAGTCAAGTAGCGTTGTGATTTAGATATTTGACAAACCGGCCAAATTTAGTTCCTTTAATATTCCTATACAATGCAGTTGACATACTTACGGATTACAATTGACTTAGTATTATGTTGTCCTTGTTTCATTCAAATTTTGGTCAAATGGTATATTGGCCTAATTTAATTACATTCTTCCGTAATAATGATCTGTACAAGATGTTCAGTTTTCTTGAGTGGTGGTGCAAAATCAATGCAGTTTTGTTTGGCACATGGCAATGTTGGTACCCACCACCCCGTAACTTGCAAAAAATGTTTTACGCTCAACTTTCGAACACCCACCCAATAGTCCATGATCTTCAATATCAATAAGAATATAACAATTAATTATCGATCTCAAGGTCGTGCATGATAATACCCCACCAGTATCATCCAAATGGCTACGATGCCATTTGTTATTTATATTAAACAAATCGTTTTTGGTAACCTTAGGATCAGTCTTGATTCCTGATGCTACTCTTTTCAGTTTTCTTTGTTGTCACACACATATTTGAGTCAGTTGAAATTAGGGGTGGGGTCTTTGTTGTCACACACATATTTGATTCAGTTGAACCAGGGGGTGAGGTTCTTTGTTGTCACACACATATTTGATTCAGTTGAACCAAGGGTGAGGTTCTTCGTTGTCACGCACATATTTGAGTCAGTTGAATCAGGGTGGGGTCATGAAAATAACTCCATGATATAAGGTGGAATTATATTTTTAATGTTTGGGACCGCAGAAACCCAGTAACACAAGTGTTTCCTGTCCAATCTCGGACACCCACCGCTCCAACACAAGTTTTTTTCCGATGACAATTGTGGATTGGGGACTCACTACAAAAGTTTGATGAAAAAACGGTGAAGATAGCATGATAAGTCTTAATAATGTGAACTATTTTAAATAACCATCCGGATGAAATGCCAACCATATAAGCTCAATGAAAAGCACCAGAAGTCTAAGAAAATCACAAACATTAATTAATTAATGAAACTTGTCAAATAAGTCCCAGCATGTATTATATATTTTGGAAGATCTGTTTGTTTGTTTGTTTGTTTGTGTGTAATCGATGAACTCGAAAACGGCCGACCCGATTTTGATGAAACTTGGTATGTGGGGGTATTTTCGGCCCGGGGGGGGGGGGGGGGGGGGGGTGACATAGGCCTATTGATTTTCAGATCCGAGGTCAACTTTTCACGTGCCGAGGTCAAATCTGTTTTTACGCTGTGTTACGGGACTTTCATTTCAGTTCGGTGCTTACAAATCGATTCGAAACAGCGCGAATATAAAATGCCAGTCATAATAATGACACTGTGAGAATCTTTCGTGTTTCCTCTTTCCAACGATATATAATGCGTATGTATCCGTTTTAGTTATCTGCCTCAATTATCAAGAAGAAGTGGTACTATCTTCCATCAGGATAAAAACAATGCGTAACTTCTATGACGTCGTTAGAGGTCATAACGTTAGACCACGTTAACGCTTAACCGGCCGATGCATTTGACTGCTTCAGACGTCTTGGCGATATCTCGGGCACCGATGGTAATTTATCTTTACGTTGAAACTTGATAATTAATGAGCGTGTGTATATGAGGCGCGTTTATATACTTGAGTGGAAATCAAATCGGGTTAAACTGGCGGATTTTAACGGACGAAATTTGATGCATAGGGTATCTCGGTATCCGCTGGGCCGATTTCCCGGTATCCGCTGGTCCGATTTCCACCATTTTTGGGGTGTTGGTGTTTGACCCCACCTGACCTTGACATTCAAAATGGTCAATTCAAGGTCAAAGCCCGGACGAAGTCGGGTCACCTTCTAGTATATATATATATATATATATATATATATATATATATATATATATATGTACTAGAAGGTGACCCGACTTCGTCCGGGCTTTGACCTTGAATTGATCATTTTGAAGGTCAAGGTCAGGTTGTGGTCACGATTTGACCCGTCCAAAACACTCAGTGGACAAAAGTAACCCTATGTATCAAATTTCGTGAAAATCCCAACAAAATTCGCGATTTGACCTTGAATTGACCCGATTTCAAGGTCAATGTCACGTCGCACGGGTAAATTAATAGGCTTATGAGACTCCCCATACGAAAGTACCCCCACATACCAAGTTTCATCGAAATCCCGTGATATTCGGGCGTTTGACCTTGAAATGACCCGATTTCAAGGTCAAGGTCACGTCGCACGGGCAAATTAATAGGCCTATGTCAATACCCGGCCGAAACTATCCCCACATACCAAGTTTCATCGAAATCGGCTTGGCCGTTTTATATATATGCACATAAGAAGCACGGCTGGTAATCTATACATGCACATCCAAATAATGGACAGAATTGGATCATCCTGTTGTGCATGTATAGATTGATTTCTTCACCTCGACAGGTAGGTACCTCATCTAAATTCACTTTTTTTGTTGATTTCTTCATTGTTTTCGCTAAAACCACTCTTACGTTGGGATGTGGGGATGGTTAACGAACGACTACACATAGGTTTCCACGCCGCATGTGTCCCCGATTAAAATATCTCGGCGTTGTCATCGGAATTTTTTATTGTTTTTTTCTTCCCGGCGAAGAAAAATTATCACATTTTGGCATATTTCTACCACAAAACCGACTGGTATAGGTTTACCCATGATGTTATGTGTGATGTGTGGGCTAACGAACCATTTGCAACCATTCCCCGCTCGTCATTTTGCTGTTTACGCGAAAACCAGGACAAATCATTTCACATTTATTGTTGATCGGCATAATTGTTGAGACTGTGTAGAATTGGAGAGGCCATCCTCGCCACTAAATATCGCAATTTTCGACCTCATTTGAACACACGGGGTCCAATTATACATGCCATGTTACACTGGGGAATATGTTTTCAATATACGAACGTGTGCACATAATGAAAGTGTCAATGACACTGTAGCTCAACTTAGGTAGGGGAATAATTTAATGGTTGACAGTAAATGGAGGAATAGGAAAGGTGCTAATTGAAATGTCTAACATGCGCCAAAGGATTTAGTGATGCAAAGAGTAAAATACAAGATGGCTGCTGGTGGCCATTTTTTTTGGCCAATTGACCCCAAAAGAACTCGTTCCCATCTACGTATAATTGTTAACATCCATGACAAATTTTATGAAGATCTGACCAAAGCTACGACATACAAATTTCATGATGATCAGACGAACAGTACGACCTGTAGACCGCGCCAATGGATTGAATTTTGAAATCCAAGATGCCCGCTGGCAGCCATGTTTTTTGGCCGAATGACCCCACATTGATTCGTTCCCATCTACATGTCAATGTCAACATTCATGACAAATTTCATGAAGATCAGACCAAAGGTACAACCTGTAGCCCGCGCCAAAGGAAATTGTTGACGGACACACGGACACACGGACACACGCACAAACGAACACACGCACACACGGACACACGGACACACGGACGACGGACGCCAAACCATGGCAATAGCTCAAACTTACAAGTAAGTTGAGCTAAAAATACGGTCGTGTATAACAGAGACCTGTATTGCACGTACGTAAATATTTGCATATAGACTGTTGTCATTATGTCTGCATTTGATGCGTCGTTGGCTCAACTGTAATATCGACTACCGTGCTGTACGTCGTCTAGAACTACCAATCACCACATGTCAATGAATGTGTTAGTTGTAAACGTCGGCTATATTTGTTGCCACTTGTTTTAAATTTAACACACGTACGATGTTTGAGGGGACCCGCTACTTGCAACCCGTAATTTTGTGGCACATCAAAATATAACGTGGTACACATAAAATTGAGACAAATTTTGGGGCGATTTTTAGCGATTAGCCTACTCCGTTCGAGCGTAAGCGATGAGTAATCGCTACAAATTCGGCTCAAGAAATTGTCTGAGGGGTCATAATATATGACGTTCCAAGCTCCCGTGTACAAACGTCATTTTTTTTAACTTGCAGAATGGAGAAAATTTCACGAAAGCGACACGAGTGCGACAGATGCGACAAATCATTTTCGCAAAGGTGTAAATTGACTGTTCACAAACAAAATCGCCCCAAAATTTGTCTCAGGGGGTCATATATGACGTCCCACGCTCCCGTGGTTTGAACATGTGATCATACTGGTCAATAATTATGATTGCAGATACTGGGGGTGCTATAGCCCTATATATACATGTATCTGTTACCGACGACCGTAATTTATGTGTACCACGTTATATTTTGATGTGCCACAAAATTACGGGTTGCAAGTAGCGGGTCCCCTCAAACATCGTACGTGTGTTAAATTTAAAACAAGTGGCAACAAATATAGCCGACGTTTACAACTAACACATTCATTGACATGTTGTGATTGGTAGTTCTAGACGACGTACAGCACGGTAGTCGATATTACAGTTGAGCCAACGACGCATCAAATGCAGACATAATGACAACAGTCTATATGCAAATATTTACGTACGTGCAATACAGGTCTCTGTTATACACGACCGTATTTTTATGTGCACACGTTCGTATATTGAAAACATATTCCCCAGTGTAACATGGCATGTATAATTGGACCCCGTGTGTTCAAATGAGGTCGAAAATTGCGATATTTAGTGGCGAGGATGGCCTCTCCAATTCTACACAGTCTCAACAATTATGCCGATCAACAATAAATGTGAAATGATTTGTCCTGGTTTTCGCGTAAACAGCAAAATGACGAGCGGGGAATGGTTGCAAATGGTTCGTTAGCCCACACATCACACATAACATCATGGGTAAACCTATACCAGTCGGTTTTGTGGTAGAATGTGATAATTTTTCTTCGCCGGGAAGAAAAAAACAATAAAAAATTCCGATGACAACGCCGAGATATTTTAATCGGGGACACATGCGGCGTGGAAACCTATGTGTAGTCGTTCGTTAACCATCCCCACATCCCAACGTAAGAGTGGTTTTAGCGAAAACAATGAAGAAATCAACAAAAAAAGTGAATTTAGATGAGGTACCTACCTGTCGAGGTGAAGAAATCAATCTATACATGCACAACAGGATGATCCAATTCTGTCCATTATTTGGATGTGCATGTATAGATTACCAGCCGTGAGAAGTGTTGAGAGCGTCGTATTCTCTCAATTGGTGACTATAGCCCCGGTTAGATGACCAGATAGTCACCCAGTCTGTTTTAATAATATAATTGCCCATCTGCAGTCTGTTCCAATAAACAATAACAAGTAATTGAAGAACACACCGACAAAATACATGTATTCTTTGCAAATGTAAGAAACACAGGGGCTTGTAACGCACACGCTGCTCCGCCACACCCTCCCCAACCTGCATTATAATTGTGCGCCGTGCCTACTAGTATATATCAGACTCATTCATACTATTCCATGATATATTAGTATATGAACACGTATATACTGTAAACGTTACAGAACCATTTGTTTATAGACAAACAATCGGAAATACCGGATCGATCGTCCAAAAAAATTGTCCGTTGCTCTAGCTGTTGAAGGCGAAGATCAAATTATTGGCGCCATCAACACTCGCATTCAAATCACATCAAATTTATTTTAATCAACCCATACTACCAGCTGTCAGTTAAAAATCCAGCGAATCCACGTTACTTCATGATTGGGAAATGATCAGACAGAAAACGTGTACATAATATAATTGTTCTTGCTAAGAGATGAATATTTTTAAAATCCAGTTAGTATTTGAATATTATCGCATCCATATCATTATGCCATAATATTAGTATATTCTTAGGAAAATATCATAATAATTGATATCTGTTATTTCTAAATTATAACCTACAACGAAGGCCGCCCGTCTTATTGAAAATTAATGTTATATTACGTTGTGCTGTTTATAGTAATGTTTGTTTTAATTTACTTCAATCGTGTAGGTTACAATCTAACGTGCTAAATGACATTTTATACTTACGAGATTCACAGATAAGTATCCAATCAAGTTATTGTGTTTACCAGCATAGGAAAACTTGTCTCAGTATAGAACTCTAACTCCATATTGATGGCAAAGTTTCGTGTACAAGTCATATACGCCGTCACGTGACCGAAATGCCCCAGTGACTGGGAGTATGAATGTTTACTATACATTTCTATTAAGGGTCATCTGTATTATGGGACATTTTGTGACAGACAGTTCGGTCACTATTATAAATGATGTATTCATGCATATAACATCCATACGATCATGTTGCGTATGAAAAGAATGTTCATTAGTAACATGAGACCGAGAGATCTTCAAAAGTTTGAAAACCATTTTGGATGGTGTGGCTTAGACGCTACGGTAGGGTCCAATGCTTCCATATAGACTGATAAGATCATATCATTTAAATAGTACCCCAGCGTGACACTGATTATGCGCATTTGTCGTCAATTAACAATGCCGAAATGAAATGTAAGCATACCTTAACCGCATGATGTGTCATGCGTGAGGCCGATTATACGATAACGAAATACATCATGTCTATGTTTTATTTGTGATGCGGTGAATTAATTACCGACTTCAGGGATTCCTTCCTTGACCGTGTGATCACGCGTATATATGGGATTGAGACTTTCTTCAGTATATATACGCTACACCACGGGAACCTGATGGCAACTCTTCTTGGAAATGTCAACCTAATCAACAATGGACTCTCAGACAAATCTTCGACGGCTTTATTATAGACTCGATCGGCCCGTTTCCCGTGGAAGGCTTGCACAGCAATTCGCGATGAAACCCGACACAGTGTTGGAGCTGCAACTTCTTTTCAGCAAATACCTCATTTTAAATGATATAACTCAAGCCCCATGCGTGTGAGCAATTATTTTTCAATATCTGTTTTATCTCCATTCTTATTACTTTATTGACCACATCTCTACACACACTGTCCATATGTTATATACATACACAGTGTAATATAGACTCTCTCAAAGGGAGGTTAGAATAAACATATACTTAGTAACTGTGTCATGTGTTAGTGTAAATTATATTTTATTTTCGAACATAACATTATAGATACGGGCGGCGTTGGCGGTGGGTATGCTGTTAAAATATTCAGCTCCGTCAAAAACCGCCATAAACAGAAAGAATAGTAAAATATAGACATACCTTGTTCTTATACCAATCAGAAATATGGCATAAACAGTATGTTATTGTCAAATGTTTTTCCTTTGTTATGTAAACAAAAGCAAAAAAACGTTACAAACCTAGCTTTTGTTTATATCCGGATATGGTAAACATAAAGAGCGTTATTTATTACTGTTTTCCTGATATGGAAATAACAAAGAGCGTTTATATCATTTGTTTGTGATTAACCAATATAATTGCGCTGTGTTATGTAAACAGAAGCAACACTTCTGTATCACGAGCATGTTCTTGTTTACGTACACAATCGTACGTCTTGACGACAATATACTAATTACGCGCTGATTATGTTTGGCATATGAGCAAAACTATATATATTTTATTATTCCTTCTGTTGAGGAGAGCTTTCCGGTGAATAGCAACAAGCCATATTTCCGACTAAATCCTGAACAGTTACCCATAATTCTGCTGTGGTTAAGGAGTCGATTATTTAGGGCATTACTGTATGTCCTGAATTATATAAAGTGCAATTTGGCAGAGACGTCAGGCAAGGATATATTACACCCCTATCATTTTGGGGGAAGTTACAGGCCTGGTGTGTCCAGCGTAAAATCTTATCAGAGAAAAGTATCTCACTAACCAATACCCATATAGGCACTATATCTGAAGTAATAACCACGGATACCCTGTTAAAACTCACAACATGTTGTTCTGCAAGACAAGTGAGCACATTTGTTGACAAAGCCCAAAAAAGATCCGATTCATTTAGTCCCCCAGTTGTTAGTATATATAATAAATTGACTTGTCTATCTCAGCAGGGTTCGATTCCGGAGAGGGAGCATGAGAAACGGCTACCACACCCAAGGAAGGCAGCCGTGGGTTATCGGATCTAACTGAAATTTGGTATGGTTGCTTATTAAGAATATATGAAAGCTGTTCACTTTAATAAACTGCCAAGCCGTTGCAGGTTTTCAAGTTTGTGGAAGATAGGAAAGCTTCATGGATCTCCGATGATAATTCACTTAAAATGATGCGTTTGAGATTCCTCAAAGTAACATTTTTGTTTGAGTGCAACATGTTTCCCATTCCGGAAAGAAAATTCAATCAGCTAGGAAATGGACAGAAATAGCTTTATCAGAGACCTGGAGACTGTTAATTTTCATGGTGCTTTCTTCTATAATCACCCAGTCAAGTGTGTGTAGTGAACAATGAGTCGGTGACGTTATGATCTGCGTGGAACCAAATGTGTCCCTAAGTGCTCTTAAACTATCTACATCGGTGTCAGAGGTCGATTTAAAATGTAGATTAATGTCACATAAGATAATATATATATATCCTTGTATTCCTCCCCCATTGGGAGAGTATATTGAGAACATAATTATATAAACATGACAAAAAGGTGAATATTATACATATAAGTACAAAGTGCAAAAGTCAATGGTGGAGGTAGGTCTGTAAATACACACAAACGTTAAGGGTCGAGAAAGTGTTCTAATAATAATTACATTTTCTGGTATCTAAAATATGTTAACAAAACAGAAAATTGGAAGCAAAGTTTGATTGTTCGCAGAATCAAATTGTTCTTTACTAAAAAAAGCCACTGGTAAAATATTATGGTCATGCCGAACTATTAATCCGTTCCTGATGGGAGCTGCGCTGGTGCAGCATTAAAATCATGCGCCAGTGCATTCTCTTATATATGCCAGTCTCCCATAGGGAGCCTAGCATATATAAGAGAAGGGCTGGCTTACAATGTCAAAGTATATATTGTTAGGCCAACGTATTATCTTATACATGCCAGGCTCCCTTTGGAGAAAGAAGCAACTTACTACTAGTCAAATGAACCGTATGACGATGGAGAAAATAAGATCACACGAAAGTGACACCGAAATCAACAAAAATTCGACCAGGGGCGTGCGACAACTATGATTGCATTAAGAAAAGAGTAAAATGAAAAAGGGTTTTTAAAAATCACATCATTATGAGCATTAAAATAAAACAGAGAGCACTACCTGCTACTCCAATATATCCTCGTGCAAACATGTTCATATTAGACCTAAATATTCACATTGGTTCATATTGGACTTATTATAAGCACAATACGGGATTATTTCATATTGAAATAGTCCCCTACCTTAATCGTATTTTAATTTGCGCAGTACTATTTTTCGCTCAGTTTTGAATTCGCGCACTTTGAATTCGCGCACCTAGCACCTTAATCGCCAATGAAGATATGTGTGCACATTAATCACCATCACGACGGCTTTACGTCGTGCACAAATTAACATAACTGCATCATCAATGTGTTGTGAAGACTTGTGTTTATACGCTCCCAACAATTATTCTGTATTGAAATAGTTATAAACATAATTTAAATGAATTCAAAGAAGTAAAACGCAACCACGTATAGAAAACATTCATAAGCAAAAATAAAAACTTGGCTGTGGGTTGTGTTGACATTAACTAACTCAGGCTCTTTGGTCACAGTGTCACGCCAGCGTTGTGAACATGGCGACGTGCTTTCGTGCATCTTCAGTCTGCAATATGTGTATATCTTACAAGTATTTCAACATCAATGATGTCATGATTTGTTGTTGGATAATTATGTCATTCATGTACATATCATTAATGGTTTACGTGTATGGTTGCCCGCATGTAAAAGTCCAACACGCCTAATATTCGGTCCAACATTCCGCAATGTATATATTTAACTCGTCGACATAGCCTTCTTGTTTCCCTATGTGGTTTGGGCTAAACTCAGGAGTCGTACTATTTTTTGCTCAGGTGCGAAAAATAGTACTGCGCGAATTTAAATACGAGTAAGGTATATAGTGCTGTTTTATTAACCAGCGTTTAGGCCCATATAGAGCGTATTTGAGTTTTCAAATAATGACAATATGAGCTTATTTTGTTTATTTTTCACGAGAAAACCAACCAGTAGGACCACGTGGGTGTAGCATTACTAGAATATAATTAAGGACAATACAAAATAAAATTTAAGCAAAGCCGTGTGCATGCGAGTAATGAAAAACGTTCACCAATAACACGAAATTTATCAACATTTTGTTCAAAGAAATTTTGTCGGTTTGTCAAATATCTGACACAAACAAATCCACTTGATTTTAGAGTTATCCATCTTCATCTAATATGCATGTATGACGAAGACATTTCATTGGAAATACATAAAGATTGACTGGATTGAAGAAACTATATGAATGGTATAATATGTAGATATATTTATCTCAACAAAGTACAAAATATGTAACAATCAAGCTACGTTGAAATGCAAAACAAGCAAAGAGGTATGGTTTATATTGAGAGTTGCAGCTGCATGTTATATGCGCAAGAACATTAAAAAATGTAGAAATAAAGAAGTAGGCGAAACCTGTCTCATCGTATTATCAGCATGGCCAGAGCGATTGATAATACATTAGCAACGGATATGGCAACAGTAGTACTGGCTGTGTTCATAAGACTTGAATCGAAAACTCCAAGTACCCTGGAAGGGGAACCAGAGCCTTGGAAAATTTTTACTGTACCGACAAAGATTGTTGCTCCTCGTGGCGGGAGCTGATCGAGCCCAGCAACATTCTCCAGACCAGGAATGTTGTTCTTGCCGGTGTATTTGTGAACCGGAAACTTAGTTGTCTGTCCATATTCAAATGACGGGGTGTCAGTGCCTAACATATCCATGTTGCGTTTCTGGTGGAGCCACATAGCAGCACTGAGACTGAACCCAGGGAAGTGGAAAGAAGAATTATCCTTTAGGTTATCTGAGTTGAAGACAAGTGTCTTGTTGTCGTACCGTGACTCCCAGCCCGAATTCATCAGAACAATTGCGTTGTCAGGTATGCGTCCGTTCTTTTCCTCCCATTTTTCCAGATGTTCTACTTCTATCTCGAAGTCGTGATTGTTCTTCGTGTGCTCTTTGACGTCTATGACAACACCGGGACCGATTAGTTTCCCCACAGGCACCTCATGTTGTCTTTGTGCCCCCTTCCATGAATGGGACGGTGCGTCCATATGCGTACCCGAGTGATCAGATCCATGCAATATATTCCATTCGAACCTGAAGCGACATTGAACCGATATGATAATAATGAACATCGGGCTTTTTACTCAGACAGCAGTGTCCTGCGAATATTCTAGATTCGACGTAGACTAGGTCTGCTCTTTCGGATATTTTCGAATCGACATGGTTTTGCGTGTATCCAAAATCACAATATCCGCAATCACATAAAGCGTAAAAACAAAGATGTCAACACAGATAGTACTAAAACTAGATGTATGGCTTTCAGAAAGGAGGCATACATGCGTGCCATCTGTCTTACATAGCAACTCAAAATAGCCACGATATGCAGGACACTATCAGATAGCTCGCTAACGGTGACATACAGTTCACACCTTCAACTGTTCAAGATTGCACTAAACTTGTAGAAAGTGACAGGTCATCTAAGTATTATTGATTCCCTAACCCTTTCTATACTAAATGGATTCTCCCAGTCAGTTAACACGTGTACATATGAATGCTCTAGAGTTCATGTGCAGGAATGTGCAGTTAATATAAGCAGACGACATATAAATACAAGTATAGACAGAGTCCTATTTATTGAGGGAAATGTTTAGATAATAAGTTCATATTATCAAGGTTGCGCCACAACTGCACACATATACACTCTTGCTTGTCTTGCAAATGGTTGCAATATAAATGGTAGCTCATGTTGCTACACCCTATAGACGAAGTCGATTGAAAATTTGGCGTTGTCCGGGGGGGGGGGGGGGGTGGGGGTCTGCAAAAAAATTGCAGAACGAGGCCAACAAAAATAAATCCGACCTGTACCGCACTACTTGCAAAAGAATTAATATTTTACTTGGCTAAATTTGTCACATTTTAGCTGAAATGCGGTACTATATGTAGGGGTGTAGCCAGTTTCCAAATATGTTAGGACTTCGTTGTCATATAAGTATTGGGATAAATTGGGATAAATACATTTCTCAAATATTTTCAAGAGGCAGCTTAGCAAAGAAATCGAACGATAATTCGATGGCATACTAGGATCTCCATTTTTGAAGATGGTACAAGCGGTTGCTATCTTCCACTAATTTGGGAAATAGCAATGTTTTAAAAAATCGTTAAAGATGGATTATCCGGAAACGCTTCTATCAATTAATATTGATTTTATTTCGAATATTTTATTATATGAATGAATAATTTATTGGATAAAGCATGTACATATAAAATACAAGGTAAACAATAGAAATACAAATACAGTGTACACACATAATCCGGGCGGTGATGTGACCTTATGGCCGTCTTCCCATCATCGCCCAGGCAAAAAATTAAAGGCATCAGTTTGTTTTTCGTTTAGCAGCTCTCATCAATATACTTGTGGTGTGCATGTTTAAATGAAGTAAGATTTAGAAAGGCTAATTTATACGGTATACCATCTCAATCGCAAGTCATATCTATAGATATATTTACAAGTTAAACTAAATATTGAGAGTGAAACAGTGTGATGTTACATGATGTACAGTTTATATCAGTTCAGGGAAGAGTCATGCGTTTGTTATATAATAAAATAAAATGAGATGATTAAGTTGGACACTTTATTGTTCTATTTTTAGAACAGACCATTCAGGCGATACCATATAGCGGTAGAGATCATTATGGTGTTCCCATAGCTATGCCCCAAACGTAAAATGTCCCAGATTGTTTGTTGCATTGTTTTATTACATAGTTATAAGCGACAATGAGTCTAATTAAATAAACGTTTATTTGTGACAAAATTTAAACAATAAATTTTCTGGCCTCTGTTAACAGTAACCAATATTGTTCGTTGACTAAACAACCACTCGTTTTTTTTACCAGAGCATATTCGAAATATAATCAATACAAGAGATGGACTGTCGTCCGGTGCATACCCCCTCGTGGCATACCGCCTCGTGTGGGCATATCTATATAACTTATGAGGGCTATACTCAGACAGAAGGACCCAAACACCAGCATTTTCATATAAACAAAGATGAGTAACTATAGAACAATAACAACAAAAACAAACATTTGAATGTGCCATTATATGTCCTCATAGTGGTGAACATCCATACAAAATTTCATTGAGATCCGAGCATTACTGTTCAAGTTATGAGCTGAACAGACATTGGATGGACCAAACAACCAACATTTCCAGATAAACAAAGATGAATAACTCTAGAATGGAAAAGCAGAACAGAACAATGGAACCCTCTATTGAATGTCATCATAGTAGTGAACATCCATACCAAATTTCATTGAGATCCCAGCACAACTGTTGAAGTTACGACATGAACAGACACCAGACGGACCAAAAAGCCAACATTTCCAGATAAACAAAGATGTATAACTCTAGAATGGAAAATCCGAACAAAACAATGGAACCCTCTTTTATTAATGTCCTCATAGTAGTGAACATCCATACCAAATTTTATTGAGATCCCAGCACAACTGTTGAAGTTATGACATGAACAGACACCAGACAGACCAAAAATCCAACATTTCAAGATAAACAAAGATGAATAACTCTAGAATGGAAAAAACACATAATCTGAGAAACGTTATATTAACGAAATAACGGAGATGTTTGTGGAATAAAACAGTTAGGAAAAAAAATATGTTAATTTCATCGCACCCCACAAGTACGCTCTGGTGAGAGCGGACAGACAGACGGACGGACGACGGACGAGGAGTGATGACTATAGCTCCACCGGAGACTTCGTCTCAGGTGAGCTTAAAAGGACGACTAAGTTGCTCATGTGAGTGCATTCCATCGTACAAGTTATTGGGTTGATGGACATACATGCATGAATTGTATGGCGGCCCCTTACGCTACGAAGCTTTTCTACTGAGCCACCATGCAGGCAGGGGGGATTTTGTTGCGGATGGCACATTCATATGAAAAAAATGATTTGTGTGGCAAATTATTTTGTCATGCTTATATGTTTTCACTGTCTAAGCGCGTTAAGTAATTCTAGACATCAATACGTCAACGTATGATATACCTGATGCCAAGGTCACACACGAATCTATCTATAGGGGTTTATATTTTGGCATAACTATATAGAAGACATCATTTAGTTCGTCAGCGTGAGATCCCCACCGCGATATTGATTATGCTATTAGCACGACTGGCACATGTTTCCACAATCGTGATTATTTTCATGACATGGTAAGTAGTTGCACCAAGAGGTACTTCAGTTCTTTGACAATCAATTAATTGTATAGACTGTAACATCATTATTGGTGTAATACGCTGGGAGAAACATATTACTTAGCAAAAAATAACAGATGGAGTGCACAACACTGCACATGTATATATTCATGCTTGTGTCGCAGCCTCATGCATGTTCAATGCGCATATACACATCTCTATGCTATCAATGGAAACAATTTGGACCAATATTAGGGTATGACGATGATACTGATGATGGTGACTGGATGACGATAACGACGACGACGATGATGATCATACGGCGTGGTCGATTCGATGATTCGCTGTGAGCACGGAAGCTTCGGTGTGATGCCAACGAGGGTTCGAGCATTTTTGATGCATTTTTTTGTTTGTTATTAAACTGTGGTAACTCATAGAAAGAGGTTCACTCCTTCATAATAAACATGTAAGTGCTAACATTCTGTCCTTTGCCCAGGGGGAGATCTTATCACACATGCATATATATAGGTCATCGAATTGGCGTAGATGGCGCCTGGTATTTATATCTTGTTCACTAGTCATGTACTGCGAACGAAAAAAATCAGTGAACTTAATGTGACAAAATTGTTTAACCATGTGCACCCTTATCACTTATATATATATGTTTATCGCATAGTCAACACTAAATAACCCAACACAAATTGAATAAAAGTTCCGGTATTGACATCGATATTATTGCATTTTTAGCTCTTGTGTCAACTGCATGCGCATGCCAATAATACACCTGTATCTTACAAAAAATATGAGGCCGAATTTAGGGGTTAACTGTGTGATAAATGTATATGTTTTCATTCTGTATGTCATATAATTTATGATTGAGTGAATTAAAGTAACTTCCAATCAAACTCACCATAAATCTTTTCCTTTAAATTCTTGTCGTGTAATCGTGAATTCTGGATAACCCGGCCAGAAAGCAGATTTTGCGTAGAGGTTGTGTGATAAGTCAACAATCATCTCCTCACCCACCGATACGTCCACGAGCAGCACCGCGATCAACGCTATCAGAATGTACGCCATCCTCGCATCAACACAGCGCTTCGTTCTGTTGAGATGTATAGTTTCAGGCTATAGCAGTTCCTGAAAAATAATGTCTCTTTATACTCGAAATTGAAGTGAAACGTTCTTCACATTCTTAAAGCGCATAATCTTGTATAGACAGAACACAACGCGCATCTTAATCGAGAATCTTTTATCGAATGAGTTGCGGATGGCGCAAGGATATATTTCGCGAGAGCATAGCTCGAGCGAAATATAAGTTTGCGCCGTCCGCAACGAGTTCGATAAAAGATTCGTGATCATGATGCAAGTTGTATTCTGTATTTATTCTACACGGTTCAGTCAGAAAAGTTCTATCTATGAATGTCACCTTCATTGTTACTATAGCCACCTTTATTGTGACTAAAGTCTGACAAATAACCAGTACTTATGGGGGGAATTGCCGGAAGCGGATGATCGACGTAATGTACGTCATCTTTCTTGGCTACATATATATTATTATTATTATTATTAAAGGCCTGTCCACAGTTTCTCTATCAAATCCCTCGATAAAGAAACTGTGGACAGACCTTTAATAATAATAATAATAATAACTAGAGGTCAGATTCCATGGAATCAGATATACTTCCATGGTATCCCATTCCATGTGTGTGTTATGCGTATAGGTGTGTTCCTTTTCAATCGAATGCATATTGGTGTTTTGTGATCCGATGGTGGACTTGCATTGCCATTTCTAAATAAAATATATATTCCAAAGGTTTATGTCATTTGGTTCGATCCACCGTGGATGATTAATTATCTATTGCATCATGGTCGTGACCAACTGAGCCACCATTCACCCAGCCAATCAGTTCATTCTTATTCGGTAGGGATGTATTTTAGAGCTAATTATAACCCCTCCCCAAGACGCCCAATAATCAATTTCAACGGTCACGAAATTTGGCATGTCTGATTATATCGTAATCGACATGTAGATCAAAAGGGTGTAAAGCATATTAATGTACCATAACTCTGTTATTTATTTATAACTCTGTTATTTATTGGATAGTTCTTTCAGTTTCGGTTTCAGAACCTTTTAGTTTTAATGGCGGGGGAAAGACCGCTTGGTTAATTAATTATTAGTATTTAAGTGCGTCATCGCTGCACTATAGTCATTAATGTCTTTGTAATAGAGTTAACTGTAATCGAGAGATAACTATATCAGAATCGATAATGCTAGATGAGTGCTTAACCGTCCGCTCTGAAACTAATGTTGTCCTTATATACTACCAAACACATGCAGTTTTCAAAATATAAAACACTTGATTCGCAATTTGCTATTTTTCCCGTTTACGAGTTTCGGTGGAATTTGCCAAAAGTCTCAACCCTCCCCGGGGCGTACGCCACGTCTCCGTTGGACAGGTTACTTTTATAGTTGAGCGGACATACCTATAGTATATCGGTGAACATATTCATGCTCCTTGATAAGTCCGTTTGAATTTGCGTCATAAAGAGTGGGTTTGAATTTGAGTAATATATATCACCAGTTAACAACGTTACACTCTACCAGGGTTAAACCGTCCACTCTGAAACTTTGAAAAGCGTACTAATCTTGCGTTTATATACTACTAATCACATCCACTCGTCGAAAAGTTTTTATCTCAATATCTGATTTTCCCCATTTGATTTTCGGTGGTATTTGCCAAATCTGAACCCTGCCCGACACAAACACTCCGTTGAGCAGGTTGCGTTTATAGTAGAGAGGTCAAATTTTGGAGGCGTACCTACAGTATACCGGCTTACAAGCCACTGCATTAAACTTGCTCCTTCATTAGCCCGTTTGGATTTGGGGCTAAAAATAGGTTAGTGATAGACTACTTAAGTATACATATTTATGTTATATAGCGTTGTCACGAGTAAACCGTTCCATCTGAAAACTAGAAAATCGCACTGTAGATGCGCGTGAAGACTACCCATCAGATGTACTCGTCAAAAACAATTTATCTCGATGTTTGAATCCCCCCCCCCTTTGCAATTTTCGTGGAATTTTCTTTAAGTCTCAACCCACCCTGACTCGCATTCTCCGTTGGGCAGGTTAGTTTTAAAGTATAGCGGTCAAACTTTTGGGACGTAAATACAGTATGTCAACGTACCTGCTACGACATTATCTTGCTCTTTAATTAGCCGGTTTGGATTTGGCGGGAAAAATAGGTGCAATATTTCCGTACCCCGTAACGCAGAAAGACATGGGAAAAAACATTTTTAAGCGGTATATTCGTGTCCGGGTCACTCATCCAATTCGGAATATGCAATAAAACAAAAACTCGGTTTATTCATCATGGTGTATAGTGTGTTCCTATTTATGGGCGGTAACTCCTCAGGGAAAGCGCGGACACAAGTTTTGATGCCCGTGGACAGTAGGGCATATCGAAGAGTGCATACGGTCCCATTTTCGATGCTCCGCTCCTCATAATTTCCGAGATAGTAAAATGACATTTTTTTCAGATAAAGGGAGATAACTCCGCGGGGGAAAGGTGGACAATATTCGTTATATGCCTATGTACTAGAACTCATTGACCCCAACATACGTACATACATTCAGTTCAATACTCCCCATAGTTTCAGATATTAAGGCGTTGCAAAAGTGTCCAGTAGAAAAATAATAATATTAGTGAAAAATAATCGTAAAAGGGCGATAACTCTGTAATGAAACATTGGGTCGAAATCCGGATAGCCTTATTTTCAGTAGACATGAGATGCCTACATTCGCTAGAGATTTCGCGTTCCTGTTGCAATTAGGTTCTGAGTATTTCCAAATAAACGGAAAACGACACCAATAGAAAAACAATATACTTCCTGGGTTACACCATGGAAGTATAATAATACCTTTACCTTTATTGAAAAATCATTGTTATGTCTAAACATATAAACCTGGTTTACATAAACATATATGTTTAAACCGTCGTTTGACAGTTAACTCCGTGATTTAAATCCGATGATGCGGGCATCAGTTACGCATTCGTCATCTCTTATTTAAACCTGGTCCAGCCAGGGCAAAGTTCTTGGTTGGTAATCAAAGCAATTTTTGTCTCGTTTTTTGTTTTGAGACTGTAGAAAGGTAGAGGAGAAAAAAGAGTGTGAAGTGAATGGTTTTATGAATGTTGTGTTATTTACTGATATTAAATATCCATTAGTTTTAATAATAGATATAATGAAAATGAAATATTGGGTATATGTATTATTTATAGTTTTTTTCTTCTGAATCCCTCATGTTGTTAGGTATATATATGCTAATTACATAGTGCAATATAATTAAAATTGAGGGGTTATTAATTAGTGTTAGCATCGAGCTACAATCTTAAAAAATTGGTATATTTACGTAAGTGATTATGTACGGCATGGATTGGTGGTTTACAATTATTACTCACTATATGATTTGAATAAGTAAGCTTACTATCAAGTAAGTCACACAACACGGCACATGTCTGGTCAGCATTCGTATTTTAAACACAGTTTTTACAATACTAAATGCTATTTACCGAACACGTGTATGCCATACACGTGCAATGGTATGTACTACATTTCCAGCATACATGTAAATATCTATAGTTATGCATGTGCTGTTAACTGTAATTTTGCAAAAGACCTTTCCATTTATCCCACCGGGATTCGAAATCTGTATATCTACATTTGCTGTAAAAAATCCATCTTTCGGCTTTTGCGTACATTCGTATTTCTGCTTGGATATTGTGCAATTTTGGTAATTCAGATCTCATCTTTTATCGGTATATATTATACTTAATTATGACCAGGATCGTTTGGAGGAGTGGATCAATTTGCTCAGTATCAGCTTTGCCAAATAAAATAGTGTTTGAATTAATTTCTAATTTATTTGAAGTCGTGTTAAATATCCATACACGAATCTCGTTTCACAGCGAAGCAATACTGTGACATTAAAACATAAGATGGCTAATGGTCTCTTTTTCGATTTTACAAAAGGAACATGTATCATAGTCAGATCGACCAATTTTCTTTAGTAGATTGTTAGTCCCTAATATTCTATTGTTTATCCGGTATTGAAACCATACATATTTCATGTCACAACACTGAACAAAGGGAGTTTTAAAAACGTCTGACCACCAGTCTAATTCGTGGTGCATATTTAGTTTCTCCTCCCATTTTGAGACGAGGTTTATGTTAATTTTGGGGTCTTGAATGCAATTGTAGATATTCTTCGAATTGGATTTGAGTAAGTGTTCGATCTGATACGGTAGTATTGGGTTGTTTAGTCGATCGTTGTTACTTTGTTGATAGCTACTAGAGTTTTCAATTTTAGTTAGGTATTTTGTTTATTGAAGATATTATACCGTTGTAAGTCAAAACATTTGTTTCAATGTCATATAACCGCTTTGCTTCGTCATATGACATTAACTTGTTATTATCACACATAAGATCGTTCACAAAATATATGCCACGAAGGGCCAAAGATTTGTAATTAATTGCGTGTTTGTTTATTTTGAAAATATCGTTATTTACAATCGTCGACGAGAGCACATCACTGTGCGTTTTTGGAGCCATCTTTAAGGGTCAGACGCACGTTTTGCCAAAATTTCCTGGTATTTCAAAATGTATTTTCTCTAAATCTATCAGAATCTATCAGGAATATCTTTGTGAAATTTTGTACAAGAGATTATTGTGGTACCATACATAAGAACCATTGGACATTTGGTTATTATAATCTCATTTACTTTACTTTTATGGCATGAAAAATCTTTAAAATTTCACTGTGTTCAGGTACCGAGAACTACTGTAAAACAGATTTTTTTTAGAAAGTGCATTTCATATATACATGATATCATATCTGAAGACCATGAGAGGAGACTTAATTTTTCTTGATTCATGAAATTAAATGATTATTTTCATTCAGAAAGACAACTACCATAAATAATTTGTTATTATTGAGAATTTTCATGCCATGCTTGTTGGTCATTGAAAAATTGGGCTCAGTTGAGTTCTGGGTCATGGGTTCATAACCAAGTTAAATCTGACCACCATATCTCTTAACACTGTGGCCTAATTTCTGTTGATTGCTCCCTGCTTGAGTGGACAGCACCACATTTGAACATTTGTTTTCATTGGGCTGGCATATTTGTGACTGCTTTATTCTTCATTATAATACATGGGGTATGATGCTATAATATGCAATTAAAAAGCTAACTCAACATTATGATACAAATGAAGCCTCCTCTCATGGAGTCAAGACAATAAGCTATTTGATGGTTGACATGTTGTTTCAAATTATAAATTTTTCTGGCAGTTCTCGGTACCTAAAGGGACAAAAATGAAACAAATATGTTCAACCTCTCAAATGTATTAAAATCCATTATTGTTATTGTCTCTTTATAATTGCTCTGATTCTATATATAATGAAAATTATTATATGTAAAATTCAAGATTTTTCACCAGGTAGATCCAGAGAAATTCTTTGTTGAAAATCACTTGCCATTTCTGGCTGGATTTACTGTGATTTATGCAAAACGTGCGTCTCCCCCTTAAGTTGAACATTTTCCATGCATCTAGAACATCTATCCAGAATTGATTGATAGTTTTGCTTTTATATCTATTAAGGGCACATCCATTCGATAGATACCATTTGTCATTATTTTTACAATCCATTTGGTATCGGACGAGGTTTTGCCAAGAATCCGGTTGAGTTATGTAGCGTCACCCGTGATATTTTCATTGAATGCATAAACGTTTGGATATCAATCATTTTACATCCTCCCATGGAATAGTCTTGTTGAAAATATTTCCTAGCAATTTTGTCAGGTTTTTTATCCCATATGAAATTATAAATGTCTTTATTTATGTCTGTTAGGAATGTCTTTCGTGGATTTGGAATTGTCATAAATAAAAAAGAGAGTTTAGAAAGTACTAATGACTTGAATATTGTGACTATCCCGATAACCGTCAGGTGTCTTTTAGATCACACAGAAAGAATTGTTCGTATCTGGTTGTACGCTGCGATGTAATTATTAAAAATATATCATCGGCATCTAATTGGAAATTTACACCAAGAACTTAAAAACCTTTTGATAGCCATCTTATTTTCCATCTGTCACATATAGAGTCAGTACAATCTCTTACCAATT
This sequence comes from Siphonodentalium dalli, assembly GCA_032622095.1. NCBI lineage: Eukaryota > Metazoa > Mollusca > Scaphopoda > Gadilida > Siphonodentaliidae > Siphonodentalium > Siphonodentalium dalli. The sequence goes on from CP136064.1 coordinate 190,039,878, forward strand.
ACCAATCCATACCGCAACTGTTTTGTCGTAATTAATTTTTAAACCTGAAATAAGATAAAATTCATGTAATAGCTCGAATGCATTGTCAAGGATTTAATGATTTTGATAAAATTATCCCCAAAGTTGAAGTATTTCAAGACTGACGACAAGAATGACCAGGAGACCGAATCAAAAGCTTTTTCGAAGTCAAGGGGTACAAGTAGTCCAGGAATATTAGCAGATTTTGTTGTGGACAGGATGTCTGATATTAATCGTATATTTTCGCCAATGAATCTACCTTCTAAAAACCCGCTCTGGTCATGATGAATAAGATCTTGAATTACACATTTCAATCTTTCGGAAAGTATACCGGATAAAATTTTATATGACACGTTAAGAAGTGAAATAGTTCGCCAGTTTTTTTTAGGAATTGTTTTGGTTTGTTTTCTTTTGGAATCAGAGTAATGATACCGTGTTTCTGTGTAACCGATAATTCTCCTTTATCTAAGCCGTAGTTTAATGACCTAACTAGGAATTTACCAATTTTATTCCAAAACATTTTATAAAAATCACACGAGAAGCCACTGGAACCAGGGCTTTTATTATTGTGCATATGTTTTAAATAGGTTAATGTCTCGTTTTCCGAAATACGTCATTCAAGGGTGTGAGAAATTTCTGGAGATAATTTATTTGGGAAATTATTTGTGTTATCATTTTGAACGCGAACAAATTTTTCAATATCCGATAAATTTGTGTTCTCATGTCTATTTTCAAATAATTTTTCGTAATATAGTTTGGACTCTTCAAGAATATCATTTTGATCTGTAACCACTTTACCATCCTCTTTTTCAACCCGAAGAAGTGCTTTATTCATATAATGTCTTTTTTCTAAGTTAAGAAAATATTTAGTTGGTTGTTCCCCATCAGTGACCCATCGAGCCCTTGAGCGTATCATTACACCTTCTAATTTTTGTTTTCTTATATCTTCTAATCGTAATTTAAGTTGTTGTAATTTCTCAATACCATCATCATCGGTAAGCCTAACACTTCAATTTCTGCTTCAAGTAAAGATTCTTCTTTGCGTTTAGTATTTGCTAGAGCTTTTGAAAATGTTAAAGTCGTTTTTCTCATCTCCATGAGCAATGTTTCAAAGAATAAATGGTCGTTTATTTGAAACTTTGGACTCTCTTCGTTATCACATATCGTGTCATTGCCCGACGATTTATACTGTTCGACAGTCGTATCTACTGTTTCATTTATTTTATCGACAAAAGTTTTATTAAAAAGTAAAGAGTTATTAACTTTCCAATAGCCACGCCCAGGTTTCGTATCACATAATTTGAAATTCACAGTTACTATTGAATGATCGGTACGATAACCAGGTATGACGGAAGATGATTCAATAAAAGGCAAAATACAGTCTGATATGAGAAAATAGTCTAAACGTGCTTGTTTAAACGGGGACTTTCTTCGCCAAGTATATCTGTTCTGGGTTCTGATATCTCCATACATCAATGAGATCTTTTTCGCCGATTAGTTTAAATAGTTCATTGCGAGCTTTCGGGTTATTGTCACCAACATAATTAAAACAGTCTTTTTAAGGATTAAGGGCAATATTGTAATCACCACAAATCACAACGTTATCAGATATGATATCATCGGTTAGTATTGTATTAATTTTTTCATAAAAAGACGGGGTATCTGCATTGGGTCCATATATATTTACCAATGTTAGTTTGAAATCATCTACATTAATTTCGGCTATGAGCATGTTCCCATTTGGGTCCGTATGTAATGTATTAATTTTTAGACCAAATGTATTGTTGAATAAAATCCCAACGCCTCTACTTGATGATTTGAAAGAATTAAAGCAAAATGTATACCCCCACTCCGATTCAATATATCTCTCTTGATCGAGGGTAAAATGAACGTCTTGTAAACAATAATTGTCATACTTCAACTTTTTAAGGTATGTGAAGACATCTCTCCGTTTTTTCTTATCCCCAAGTCCTTGACAATTCATTGAAAGAATTTTAACCGACATCTATTAATTGTAGATTGTTAGAGCAAACCCATATTTCATTTTCAAAATACATGTGAATAATGCCCCGGTTCCATATTCCCGATTTTCTGTCCCGAATTAGTATATTCGGCACCAATTCGGGACCAGACCAAATCGGCAGCATTCGAGATAATTCTGGACGAGTTTTATTCCAAAAGCCGCCGAACTGATGACAAAATTTAATCGTCCCGAACATTGCCGAGTATTCCAGAATGCTTCCGAATTTCTTCCCGAATGATAAAGAATTATCCCGAACTGATACCGAAATTTCGTGCGAGTAGCTGCCGAATTACCCAGATTACTACCGACTTGTTGCCGAATACCCCGAATCAATGCCGAACTGGTACCGAATTGATGCCGAATAAATACCGAATTGGTATTCAATTGCTGCCGAACGTCCCGAATCGATGCCGAAATTTGCAGATACACCGGATCTCAGTATAAAAGCAGCCACACATGGCGAATTCGGGAATAAGCTACCGAATACTGCCGACTACTCCAGAATATCCACCCGAATACTGCCGAATACTGCCGACTACTCCCGAATAGGTGCCGAATTGCTCCCGAATTTCTCCCGATGATTGACAAATCGGGAGCGATTCGGCTTGGTTCCCGATAGTTTTGAACATTTCAAAACTGTCGGGAGCGGGCCCAGAATCGTCCCGAATCGACCCCGATAGCACCGATATCCCCGATCATGTTCGGGGGTAAAAATTCACTGTACCGACTCGTCCCGAACTTACTCCACGATTTTTGCAAAATTATGATTCGGGAGTCATTCGGGAACATTCGGGGTGGAAAATCAAGGATATGGAACCGGGGCTTAAGAAACAAACATAATACAAACCTTAGTGCAACGGTCTATATCAGTAGTGTCTCTATGGCGTAGAACTATGGCTTGTTATGTAAGCAAACAACTGCAGCGCACTGCAGTGGCTAAACGGGACCCAAGGCACTAGCAGTTGATAAATGTGCAAAAACTATAAAAGTCTGTAAAAACATCACCAATGAGAAGAAAATGTTGAAATAGATGACATTTGTTCTTATATTCATTATCGATAGTTATCCAATAACTATATTTCGCGTCTTGAGATCGTTCTGGTCTAATACGGATCGCCGCGTTCTATCGACAGCTGAATCAATAATTACGACAACGAGCATATTTTGGTTGGAAATTTATAAGCGAGAAGCGCCCACACCTGTACAATGTGTGGGGGTAAGTCTTTTTGTCAATTTCGATATTTTTTTCCCCGTTTTTTAACATTAAACCATCAACTAAACCATATAATTCGACGGTTCACCTAAACCTTTTAAAGTTTTTATGGAGGTTAGAACTGAGATGGCGAATCCTACATTTATGGACCGCGGTTTATATGGGTGGATCTGTACATTATCTAAATTGACGGTCTGTCAGTATACGAGTGGCGGCTTGGTATACTCATACCATTATTGAATCATTCTTACATGCACGAGGGTGGTTATAAACGTGCGCCTGTTTGGTATACTGAGAGCGTTTTACTGGCCTGCATATGCCCCCCCTGGTAATTGGGTAATTTGATTACATGCTCATCTCATCGAATCAGCTAACCACCGAACGACTACAAACGCCCAATTCGAACCAGTTTGGCTGGGCCGTCAATGTAGGTTTAAACCAGGTTTAACATAGGATGTTTAAAATGGACATGACAATTCTGGAGTTATATCTTTCAACAAATTCACAATAATCTCCTGCTTGAAGCATACAACTTTTTTTCAGATTGACCCTCTAAGTACCAACTAATGAATTGTGTGGTACCATTTGTGGATGAACTGATATATCAGACTATTGTCCACGACAGGTGGCAATCTTCTCTTCGAGCAGAAAAGGAGATAATCATTTCGTGGAGATTGTATCCAACTACACACCGGATCGATAGCCATATACAATGACTACAAGAAAACTAAGATGCATGCATCAGGTCGCCCGTGAACTATCTACCATAGAATTGTTGTAGCTATCGATTATACATTTTGGAACACCTGTCTGTATGTTTGTGTGTATGTATGAATGCATGTGTGTATGTGTTATAGACTCTAACACTGCTCGACCGATCCGACTCGGATTTGGTATTTAACGTGTCAACTTGACCTCGCCCATAGGCATGTTTCTGGACCTTGACCGATCCGACTAAAATTTTGTGTGTAGGACTACTTCGATCCCGGGAGCAATATGGACCGGTCCAATTTCACGTGGGACCATGTCATCGAACGTGCTGATATAGGCATGTTTCTGGACCAATTGAACAATAGTTTGGCCAGATGCTGTATATACTGGGTACTGTCCAGATGGAGGCGATCACAAAAAAATCCCTAAATAGCCCGAACGAAGTCGAGTACATCAGCTAGTCTAATATATATTTTGGACATTTGTATGTCTGTTTGTCTGTTGCTATGGCCGGGAAAACTTCCGGACAGATTTGACGAAATTTTATACCTAGGGAAAATTATTTCCAGGGAGTATTTTGGACGGGTCAAATCTTGATCCCGACCTGACTTTGACATTCAAAAAGATCAATTCAAGATCAAATCTGGTAAAACGGAAGGATTTCAACGAAATTTGATACCTACCGTTACTTTTGTCCCAGGAGTGTTTCGGATGGGTCAAATCATGACCCCGACCTGATCTTGACATTCAAAATTGTCAATTCAAGGTCAAATCGGGTAAAGCCGGGCGGATTTCGACGGGTACTTTTGTCGGGCACTTTTGTCCGGGGAGTGTTTTGGACGGGTCAAATCGTGACCCCGACATGACCTTCACCTTTAAAATGGTCAATTCAAGGCTAAATCGCGCAATTCTCCGAAAATCAGAGGGGAACATCCCTGACGAAGTCGGGTCCACCAGCTACTATTATATATTTCTAGATTTAGTTACAAACTAAATACCTGTATATTGTACAAAGAAATGTTTGACAAATATATCTGTATCAATATTACCATACGGGTCATTAAAATAGATACGACGAAACAAATTTTGAAGGGTGCATGTATCAGGTAAATTTTTATATTTCAAATGATGACAGGAATGCGGAAAGTAGAAGTACCTACGTAATACTGGCTATCCGCATGAAGAGATATACATGTATATAAAAACCAAAATAGAAGATGACTGCTGGCGACAATGTTTTCCAAATTCAAAGCATTCGATAGCTCCCATCTAGTTGTCAGCCCGAAGATCAATATGAAGTTTGGTGACTATCAGATGATGGATATGTCTGTACAGTTGCTAATCAATTCAGTCATGCAAAAGAGTAAGATACCAAATTGCTGCCTGTGGTCATGTTTTTTAACGAAATTCGGAAAAATTAGATTACTCTCACCCTGGTTATCCAGAAGATCATTGTGGAATCTGGTCACGATCGGACAGGGGTATCGTCTGTAGGATCAACCAAATTATTTAGCCATAAAAATAGTAAAATTCAAGATCACCGCTGGCAGTGATGTTTTCACAAGGAAAGTTTGAGAACAAAATATGGCTCACATCTAGCGGTGACCCAAAATATCCACATGAGAAAAAGTTCTCCAATAAAAGCTGGCTGCAGGGTGCGCCAATTTATTCAAATTTGAAATTTAGCAGGGTGTACTGCTGGTGGCCATGTTTTCCCCGCAAATTTGATAGACTGATGGACAAAACCACTGAATCCGTTGAATCAATATACATCTATACATGGATTCATTTATATGCAGTGTTATACACAGTACTGGTATATAAAGGTACTGAAAATAACTATATTACTAGTATACACAAAATAAACCATATATCATGGCTATGGGTTCTAATATCCGAACATGACAGCTGAGAACTTGGTGTGAATTGAAGAGTGGTGGTGTCAGGCATATCTAACCATCCACGTTAGAAACATGCCATTAAATGGCATAAGTATAATCTAGCTTGAGGACAGAAGTGATCCATAAAACCCCCCTTAATTCAACCAGGTCCTCGCGCGCGATGTATGGTCGATCACATGATGATCTAGGGGGAATTAGAATTGTTGTATAAAAACAGCACTACATGCAAATAAAAAATAAAATAGTGCTACATCTTATTACAGATTATTGCCACATATAATCTGTGACTATACAAACAGTCTGACAAAATAAAGTTTCAATAACACTCTATCCGAAGAGGGGAATAATTTCATCTGTTACAGTCAATGGAGCAATTATGAATCTGGAAAGGTGAAATTTCTAAGTAATACTAGATATCGACATGACGCGATAACATATAACGTAAATGTAATATGGCCGCGGGCGACCATTTTTTCCTATGAAATTCAAAAAATATTTGATAGCTCTCATCTGATAGATCAATATCAAGATAAATATGAAGTTTGGTGATGATCGGATTAGTGAAGTGGACTGTGGTCTGTGCTAAACGGTTTAGTAATGCTTAAAAAGATTCTTACCTTAATATTTTTATGTTCACTTTATAAACTTCACTGAGTCATCTTTGTCATGTATTGAATTTGATAACTTTTGTTAACAGTTTATAAATCATGTATGTCTCATGTTTGTTATTTTAATTTATGTGTTTATTATCATTAAATAAAGTTGCATTCCTTAAAAAGATTCTTACCTTAATGTTTTTAGGTTCACTTTATGAACTTCACTGAGTCATCTTTGTCATGTATTGAATTTGATATCTTTTGTTAACAGTTTATAAATTATGTATGTCTCGTGTTCGTTATTATATTGTATGTGTTTATTATCATTAAATAAAGTTATCATTTAAAATAAATGTATTCACGTCCTCAATTATTATTTCACAAAAAAGCTCAAATACCCCAAAACACAATAGTTTAGAGTCGCCAATTAGTTAATCCGATTACCTATAACACTAAGCACATAAGCCGCTTAACCTTTTAAATGGGGCCGACCGTTTACTCTTTATAGAATGAAAGAACGAAAAGTTGAATAAAATCAACAAATTTGTGAATTTAAGAACAATTCAAACGTTAATGTTGTCCATGTCATAACCCGGACATATGTACTATATGTTCATTAATAAACAAAGAATATAATGCGACATCAAGTCCGCTCACACCTTTTATTTTGGAGCCGGTGGCATACACTTTATAGTGTGTTTCAGAACGAAAAAAAATGAATAAAATCAACAAATTTGTAAATTTAAAAACAATTCAAACGTTGTTGTATTCCATGTCCCAGCCCGGACATATACACCAAATTTCAATAATATTCATTGAGAAACAACGGACCAAACACTATATAACACCCGTATACACCTTTTATTCCGAGCCGGACTCATCCTCGGATACATTTTATAGTGTGTACCGAATTGGCACACGTCGACTGGGGCGAGTTGGCCCTGGGGCGATTAGGCCGATTCCGACACCTTCTATAATTTACAGTATGTACCCGTTTACGCGTAGTTTACTTTAGAAAGTTCCGCAATTAATACCGTAAATAGAGCGACTGTATTTGACAGAGAATGCCTCTGTTATTGATTATCAAGTTGCTATACATTAAAAACGACAAATTCACATGCTCGTTCAAGCGCAGTAGTCTATTTTCCCCACGTTAAAGGACATCCACAAATACTAAATAACGCTAACCTACTGCAAATGTTTTACACGACAACTGTTAACATAGTTGGGCTGAATACATCTGATGCGGTATTATTCCTCAAAATAAACAACAAAACCATCGTTACTTGGAAATGTAGTTTGGGCTAACATTTACATAAATCCTCCACATCATTTATCCCGACACACGTATGTACACGTCAGATGAAAAACAGCCATCAGAGAAACGCCCAAATTGGGCGAAATAATTTTATCCGGCGTATATAAATACACTTGACAGCATAGTTATTTACCACATGAAGATGTCTTCTTCAAGTAACAACGTGAACAGATCTATCACGGTATAATATAGATATAACCAAATATCCCGGGGTTCGGACACAAAAAAAGAGTCATCTTGTCCAACAAAACGAGCAGATATGACAAAGATCGAAACTGATATTTCAGTGATTATTGCACAGCAGGCGAATCATACAGATGTAGGCTATCAAATGAGGTCTGTTTATAGGTTACGGTTGTTTCTTGCTAATTAACTCGATGATAATAGTTTCCACTTCAAAACATATACCAGATGCCAATTTCTGATAAAATGTAGTAATAAAATGGACAGGCCTCATATACAACCCCATTAATAATGACGCCAAACCACGCACCAGAATTGCTTGGTTTATTTATAGTTTGAGCTATAGATTGTATGGTGGTTTACTGATGAATAGTTTGTCAGGTATAAAGCGTAATTAAACAACAAGAGCACTGTACAATGAGGCAACCATGTGCCTTTTTCAGAAGGGGGTGTTCACCTCATATACATATATATATTGTTTTTAATGTTCGCGTGGTATTTAAACGATCGCTCTTTAAAGGCACGGGCGGCGTTCGTTGCAGAAATATTCATATTTGTTCAAATCGCCATAAACGGAAGGAATATTAAAATATATGTAGTTTTGTTCATATGCCAAACATAATCAGCGCGTAAATAGTATATTGATGTCAAGGCGTACGATGGTGTACGTAAACAAGAACCTTCTCGTGTTACAGAAGTTTTGCTTCTGTTTACATAACACAGCGCAATTGTATTGGTTAATCACACACAAATGATATAAACGCTCTTTATTATTTCCATATCAGGAAAACAGTAACAAACAACGATCTTTATGTTTACCATATCCGGATCTAAACAAAAGCCAGGTTCTGTAAGTTTTTTTTTGCTTTTGTTCACATAACAAATGAAAAACAATTTACAATAACATACTGTTTATACCATATTTCTGATTGGTATAAGAACAATGTATGTCTATATTTTACTTTTCTTTCTGTTCATGGCGGTTTTTGACGGAGCTGAATATTTTAACAGCATACCTACCACCAACGCCGCCCGTATCTTTAATGTGGTTTGTTGTGTAATCAAACAACCGCAGCGCACTGCATATCCCCCCTCTGTGGCTAAACGGGACCCAAGGCACTAACAGTGGTCAAATGCGCAAAAAATGTATAAGTCTGTAAAAACATCACCACTGAGAAGAGCATGTAGAAAAGGTAACCTTTGTTCTTATATTCATTATTAATAGTTATCCAATAACTAAAGTTCGCGTCTTGAAACCGTTGTTATGTAAACAACACGGCTACATGCAGTGGTGGTCAACAAACATCGCTAATCGTGTAGTAAGTTAAAATATTTTAGTCTCAATATGATTTTTATAATAATTTGTTCAATGCTTTGACCTTTTCCAATGTTTGCTGTCAAGTTTTGATTAAACTTTGGTATATTATTTTAATAATTGAACTTGTATCGGTAATTCCACACTGTGTAAATACTTAACAATGGTTTTCACATTGGAGAGTTATTAATAATGAAAACAAGAATTAAGTCATTTTAATTTTTTTCATGTGCATACTTGTATGCATGATAGTTGTGGCAGACGTTTATGTTGAATGACATGAACCCACCTGCATGGAAGGCATTGAGTCCCTTTAATATGGTTTATAATTTGAAAGCAAACAACTACAGCGCATTGCAACCCCGCGGAATGTCCTATAACTCATTGAAGTGTTTGAGCTGCTACATGGATAAAGCTTGTCAGATAGAAGGTATAATTATTCCCATGGCAACAAAGTTTGGCGGGGGTATATGAATTTTTTTGGTTTCGTCCGTTTGTACGTGCATCGATCAGTCCGTAATAAAGTTGGAGCTCTCTATCTCTGTCATCATATATAAGCCGGATTTGAATATTTGGTATAAGCTAATGAACCAGCATAGGGAAAAGCATACCCATATCATATTAGTAAATTTTTAATCATTATAGTGGAAAGTTCACCCACACGGGCCAGATCATTTTAACACTTTCTACACCAAATACTAATCGGTGAGTAGTTACCATATAATAGGAAATGTGCAGATAGTAAGTTCAACAAACGACGCACCTTTCCCACTATAATGAAAATGAACAATGCTGATCTTGTATTATCTGTTTTTCTGTCGGTCGTCTGCTTTTATTACCTGAATACCCATCTAAATGAATAATAGACCGTTCCAATGGGAGAATCCATTTAGTATAGAAAGGGTTAAAACAAGTCAAGACAATTCATGATAACATGCAAAATATATAGTTGATAAAAAAACATTATACATTCTATATTGGGGCGATTTACCTGCTTGTCGGAAAACTGCCAAAACTATGTTACAAAACGAAAACCCATGCATCATAGCGGACGATACGCGATTCAGTGCACTTGTTAGGCAACAAGAGTATGGCACCGAGATGAACCTATATAGCTTGAGGGGGCGGGTGTCCATCTCAAATTTATTACATATGCTATATCTCTTCCCTAAGCTATTTGTATTGATTCAGGTTGAGACAGAGACTCCCCTCAACATGAGCTTCTATCACTAATAATGTTTTTGCTACTTTTTCACAAACATTACAATATTTTTGACTGGAAATCTATTACTAAACATCCAGAGTGAAATATGTTTAACACATGACGTTTCTAATATGTTTTGGTGGAATAATTATGCAAACATGTTTTCAAAAAGTGTTTCACGGATATTTTTAATGATATATATATATGTTTACCATGTAAGTAAACAAATACACCACATTGGTTATCATCCATCCCACGCTAATGTGGCTTAGTTCGCTGAGGTGTCTTAAATTACCGAGGTGGCTTATCTCGAAATTGATCTTTGCCAAGACAATATGGGATGACCTGCATGGAAAGTTCATCAATGTAACATTTGGTCAATTATTGCTTCAATTGCTTGATTAAGCTGAATATGTCATTCAACTCATACAAATCAGCATTTTACAATCTAAGTAATATCAATCCAAACATAACAATTTTTGAGATTGTACACTAAATCCGTCCATTTATGGGACCATCCCTCTTTTTTAGTCTACAGAATATATGCAACAAATGAATGAATTTGAGTCATGAATTAGTGCCAAATACATTCGTGTGCTCTATGAATGATGCATACAACATGGTAATTATAATGAAAATTGATTGATGACGGTAATTATAATGAAAATGAATTTAGGACTGGATTTTGGATATGATGTACAGAATATATATTCCTCTTCAATATGGAATAAAAACCAACTTAGTCAAAATTATTTCTAGGTTAAACATTGTATTGATCAGACGAATGGTGTATAATAATAACACATCGGTGTGTACATTGTGCCTGTATGACCGTACACAGACTGAGTCTTGAAAGTTTGTACATTATGTTTTGCAGGCATTTCGTCGTAGAAAACGACATGAATCCATGCATCATATGAAGGGAAACATGCATATAAAATGCATCTGTACCACAGCTAACTACATGACATGCAAACCTGCTGTATATAGTTCCGCCTTTAGCGATGCTACCGAAATAATAGAGATCTTTGAAGGCAAAATGTCAGCAGCACCGTTACATGTGGACCTATACATAAATTTTACTTCTCACGTCGTTAGCTGTAGTACAGATGCATTTTATATGCATGTTTTCGTTCATATTCTGGCACCCATATGGTTTTCTACGACGAAATCCCCCCCCCCAAAAAAAACCATACCGCTAAACCTTGCGAGTGTGTTGACGCATCCGTAGACAGTTATCGCCTCGATAAGATTTAGTCTGTTTTAGTTATTCCATGGCACATAGACATGAAGTGCGTTTGTTATTTTTCACCGATGAGGCAAACATAAGAGCGTCGATTGGTTGCAATGCGGAGAGCACTGATAACAGTAAATTCATGGAAACAATTTCGTAACAACCATTACATGATTTAAATTTTTCAACGCGATGTAGGATGATCATGATCTGGCCTATACTTTTGCTATTGTTAGGAAACTATTAGACTGTTGCACCAAAAATCACGTAATTAACACACATATATTATTGAAATTTAAATCTTGAAAACAAATTTAACCGATTTTCCAACCTCAAATATCCAACTGTTGCTGTTTTGAGACATAAACTTTCCAAATGTTATAATAGGGGGGGGGGGGGGTGAGATGTCTCAAGCAAACACCAATACATGCACATCCACGAACAAGGCTATTTGAGTTCGTTAAAGGGTTACTTTATACTAAATCCGGCCATTTATGGGACCATCTCCTATTATACTCAACAGAATATATGCAACAAATGAATGAATTTGAGCCATGGATGAGTGCAAAATACACTCATGTGCTATGTGAACGTTGCAAACAACATGGTAATTATAATGCAAATGAGTTAACGGCTCGAGCCATTAACTCATTTGCATTATAATTTCCATATTTTAACATCGTTCATAGAGCTCATATGTGTATTTTGCACTCACCATGGCTCCAATTCATTCATTTTTTTGCACATATGAGTATAATAGGAGATGGTCCCATAAATAGCCGGATTTTGTGTGCAGTACCCCTTTAAACAATACCTGTAAACTAAAACGGAATAACCACTATAATGTCCACCAACATGCACGAGCGAAGAAAGAACACAAATACTAGTAAGCCTACATGCACTCTCACTCACTCTCGATGGTAGTACCGTTACTGTGCGCTTTACTCTGATAGTACCTTTAATATGAGCTTTTTCTGATAGTAGATTTACTACGCGAAGCTCGAAGAAATAAGAAATTGTGATGCAGATATATGCTAGGGGCTGGATGCTGTCAGCATTGTTTGTGTTATCTGTGATGGAAAGCAGTTGTTTTGCTTGATTCTTTGCCAGAACTTCCCATGCCAGTGCTTTAATATTATCTGAACCAATGACCTTCTACGCGAAATAAATCACCGTACGAATGGGGTATCACGCTTGAATTAGAACACGTCAAGCGTGTTTATTTAAGTTAAGTGATGCTAATATAATCCGGCATCAGAGCCATTTTGTAATGGTTTATAAGATATAGACTCCCGGACTTCCACCATCGGTAATGATAGAAAACTTATCTTATCACATAAAATAATGTAGCATAGTTAGCTATTATGATTATTTAGATATATTTAAACTGTAAACTACGTGTCACGATATTAATTTCGAGTCATGATTTGAAAGTGTAGATCAACTGATATGTTTTCTTCGAGTACGTATGTTTCAATATTTCGGAAACTTGTGCGCATTCTCACGTTTTCAATGTTTCAATTTTCCTTATATAAATAGGCCTCAGTACAAACATTTTAATTTATTTCCCAATTGCTGTCGAACCAATATGTGCAATATTTAAAATACAGTTTCAATATGGTTAAATTTACTAATTATATTATTTATGGTAAATTCAGAACGTAACTTAATTAAAGCTGCACATAGTGTGTGGAACTCTGATTTTGCAAACCTTAAATATTACACACCATCGATCGACCACTTTAGCTGTCTAATAAGAGAAATTAAAGTTCTTCAGAAGACCGAAATTTATTTATTGTTCTGCTGCTACAGAAAGCCCATTTTCGGACCATAATATGTTAAGGTAATAGCTAGTATCGCTGCTTCGTCTTTCTTTTAAGTTGAGCGGTGTTTGCAAGAATTTTCCGAACAAATATGTGCCTTTAACTATTTTATAATTAACAGTGACAAGTAAAAAACAGTCAGGGCATGAAAGAGTTACGCTCTCTCGTGTCTCGGATTGAGAGAATGATGACATGTATGCATTTTATATCTTCTTCCTTTGTTATTCTCTATTCTCAATAAACAAATTAATAAACAAACAAACAAACATTTTATGATATGCAGATTTACCTATAATGTACAGGACTGGAATGTTCTTACAAAATGAAATATTGACATAAATCGCTCTTTGAAAGCTATCGGTCTTAGGCTTCGTCTGTTGATATTATTCAGATAAAAATAACATGCTGGCATTCTGGTAAATATTCACGGTTATTTGTACAGGTATGTTTACCTGAATGGCAGCATTTTATTTTGTTTGATTAATATCAACTGAATAGGGTCCAAGGGTCGAAAACTTTTTAAAGAACGACTTCTTTGATATACCAAACTACATTCATGGTCCCTCGTCTCCTGGAACATTTATACACTGCTAATACAGAATACCCTTTAACGGGTTTTCCTCTAAGTTTTGTGTTTTAGTTGCTAGGGTCCACTAAGGGGGCCCACGGTGGCTCAATCGGTTAGGGGTACAACTCCAAGCCGTTTCGCCTTCCAGCGCTGGCGATAAGGGTTCAAATCCACATGTTTCCATCGCGGACTTTGTAACTCGAAATCGTTATCTGGGAAAGTTGCCAGTTACTTGCCGATGGCCGGTGGTTTGCCGCACATGGTCGACGAGTTTATCAGCCATTGAAATCACTGTTAGATTAGCCGTAAGTGTGCGGATTTCCTCCACCATTAAAACTGGCAATGTCGTGATATGGCCTTAGTGGCTAAAGCGACATAAAACCCCAATCAATCAATCAGCTAGGGTCCACTAATACCATTGTTGACACCACATCACAAAACTCAAGCTATCCTATACGACTGGTTGATGTCAGAACAAATCGCCTTTATTATGCCTATGCGAATTTATAGAAGAGATGTATGCTTTATTTTCATGTACAATTATGGTGGATACACACATGCGTGTAATCTCTGTAAATATCGTGTATTTTGTGTTTCACATGGGTAATTTAAACCCTATATAACCGGATTCGTCATCTCAGGTTTAAACCTGGTTTACGTAAACCTCTAGGTTTAAACCGCCGTGAGTCAGCAAAATCCGTGGTTTAAACCCGAGACCGCATGTCTAAGTGACGCATTCGTCATCTCTGGTTTAAACCTGGTCCAGCCAGGCCAGTGGTTTAGCAGTAGTGTCTCTGTATCGTCGATATAATTAAACTTACTTTCCTAATGCGGACCGGCTCGTTTTATTGATTGCGAAAATCAATAATTACGACAGCGGTCATATTTTGATTGGAAATTTATAAGCGAGAAGCAGTCACACATATAAAGCGTATGGGGATAAGTTTTTGTCAATTTCAATATTGTTTTTGCGTTTTATAAGCTTAAACCGGCAACTAAACCATCTACTTCGGCGGTCCAGCTAAACCAGCTTTATCGAGGCTAAACTTGAGATGACGAATCCGTCTTTTCTTCATCGCGGTTTTGAATTGTCAAACAATCAGTCAAACGATGGAGCTGTAAATAATCTCGAGTGAGGGCGCGTCAAAGTGGCGACTGCCGACTGGTGTTATCGTGTCACAGTTGATTCATTCGCACGCGAGCTTTGCTCAGATATGGACATATTGTTCCTAAATATATTATTTTTACAACTATTTTGTGGTTTTTTTGTTTGGCTTGTGGCAATCACAAATACTGGTGTTTTCTACGAATTCATTTTAAGGGATCAATTTAATTTTGACACAAAAACGATGCTACTGTATGACCAGATATGCTAAACACATAGTTTGCAATCCTAAACTTATATTGCTATATGAGTCAAATTTGATAACTTATTTTGATGTAGATCATGCCACAAAGCTCTACTCTGGCTACGCCCATAAATTCCCATAATATTCTACAAGTTCAAAATCTGGGAACCTTTTTGATTTTCTGCATGACGGGGAAATTTATGACATTAAAAAAAAGCAACGCGTGTAATATATTTCTTTATTAAAAGCTGTCCCTCTGCGTGGTTGCCCACTTCCAACAGTTCAGATGCCACTTATGGTGTGCACTCATAAGCAAATTGCCTTTACTTGACTGGTCTTTTGGTCCAGGATTGACTCGATTATGGAGACTTTATTCAACGCCAGGGGGGGGGGGGGGGGCTTTGCGCACATTTTGATCATTTGAATATTTTAATTTTTTTTTAAATGTTAATTTAAATTTTGTTTCTTTTTAGATTCAACTCCTTACTCAATTTAACACAATGTTTTCAGTTTTTTTGCCCTTTGTTAAATTGATTTAAACACCGAATGAGATCCGATTAATAGTCAATAAGCGATACTTGTTTCTCAATGAATAAATCCATTGAGCGTGCACGCGGTCACGATAATTTATGACTTGTCAATAACCATTATATCGGCCTATCTTTTGGTCCGATTGGTAAGAGGGTAGTTTGATTGCATAATCATATCACCGAATCGAGTTGTCAATTAGCTGACAACTGAACGACAAAAACGCCCTCTTAGACCCGGTTTGGATGGACCGCCAATGTAGATTTAAACCATTTAAACTCGGAGGTTTAAACCGGAGATGACGAATCCGGCCTATAGGTGTCCGCTGACAATCCAATCATTGCGGCTATATATGTTTGACAACAGTGAGTCAAGCTCTGAAAGTTCAGAGAGCCAGGCCGCTTAAAATAATTGGTCGCGCGATAACCTAAATGGTGGACGTTCTGTTTAAAGATAAGATAAGATAAGATAAGATAAGATTTTATTGTCACAACTTCAACATTGAAGGTTAACATAAAACACAAATGAAATGATTGTCAGTCTTCTCTTGATTTTTTTTACAACGATGGCCTCCGGATTTCGCCAACACAGGAGCTATGATCCCCGATGCGGGCGCTATTTTATCCCGAAAGTTATTCGAAGCTTTCGATAACCAGCCCCGCCCCAATCATGTATTATGGTAGAAAATGTTATAATTCAAGCTTGTACAGGCTAAAATTGTGACATTTAGGAACATATTCAACCTTTGGCTTTAGAAACACATACTGTTATGTAAATTATGGGTGGAAAATGGGGGGGGGGGGGGGGGTGTCACTCTTTTTAATATCAATAAAGAAGGTAACGACTAACACGGAATGACGATTTATGTTACCATAGAGAGTTCCTCTTGGTGAGTTAGATTCTTTCGATTAATGAAACAATTTAACCCAGTGTTAATTTGTTCAACTAGATGAGATTTAAAATTACTGATCTCCATCCCCGTGAGCCCAGTTAGTGTGACACAGCGGGACATCAAAACCGAGTTCACTCAAGGTAATTATGTATATACTCAAACCATTTAAGCTTTCCAGAATAGGTGCTATCATTGTTATGGACCTCCTTCATTACAGGATAAATATTTGCTAATGTCCTTAAAAATCATAACTATCTTGCCGTTAATTCCACAATCTAGCATCTTCAACCATAACGTGTCTCTCCATACCGTGGATATATATGATAGGATAATTTTATTTACAATATACACACATGGAAAGTACAATTACAAACAAACACAATAGGCTATACATGTGTATTGTTTGTGGGTGATATAGTCATGAATGACTGTCTTCCTATCACCCCTGAATGTGGTGTCAGATTATATGATGTAGATGGTTTTTTTTGGGTTATTTTAATTATGTGCAGACTGGATTTTAATAGACGTTGTTATGGCGTTCAGCAACTAAGGCCATATCACGACATTGCCAGTGTGAGTGGAGGAGGAAATCAGCACACTTACGGATAATCTAACAGTGATTTAAATGGCTGATAAACTCGTCGACCATGTGCGGGAAACCACCGGCCATCGGTGAGTAATTGGCAACTCCACCAGATAACGATTTCGAGTTACAAAGTCCACGATGGAAATATGCGGATTTTAACCCTTATCGCCAGCGTTGGCGAAACGACATGGAGCTGTACCCCTAATCGATTTAGCCACCGAGGTCCCGTCGATATAATAAATGAATACTATGAATATACATACATGTGAGTGGAACCGAGTAGTGAGGATTGGTATTTTTTCAATTAACATATATAATTGAGTGAACGCATGTAAATATAAATACAAGAGGTTGTGGGGATTTTTTATAACTTATAAAAAAGAAGGAATGTAAAAAAGTTTCAATAAATGTTTCCTATTGTATAGATGATATTATTATCATTTCCAACATTGCTCCAAGAAATGTGGGCTGTAGGGGCTATCGATGGCTTACAACTTGATATTCGAGATGGCTGCTGGCCGCCATTTTTGTTTGAACGAATTTCAGAAAAAATGTAGATTAATCAACAGAGATCCACCGAAGAACCATATGAACGTTGGTGTCGATCGGATGAGGCATGTGGCATGTATTGTGTGCGGAAGAATTCAGTCATGCAAAGATTAAAATCGAAGATGGCCGCTGGTGCGTGGCTATGTATTTTCAACGGAATTCGGAAAAAAATCGATGGCGCTCATCTAGTGGTCAACCCGAATATCCCATATGAAGTTTGGTGATGATCGGATGAGTTACAGCGGCCATGTTTTTCATCGAAAATCGTTCAAATTCAATTGCTCCCAGATAGAGGTGATCACAAACAAGCCTGTAAATTTTCGAAACATTTCTCCGATAAATGCGGGCTGCAGGGTGTGCCGATTGAATCAAATTTGAAATCCAAGATGGCTGCTGGTAGCCATGTTTTTAGAGAGTTTTGGAAAAATCGATAGCTCCGATCTAGAAGTCACACCGAATATCCATATGAGTTTTGGTGACGATCGGAGGGGGAATGTGACATGCAAGTGTGCCACAGGAGTTAGTCATCAAGAGACCAAAATCCAAGGTGGCCGCTGGCACCCATGTTTTCAATGAAATTTGGACAATTCAATGGCTCACATCTAGTGTCACCACGAAGATTCATATGGAGTTTGGTGGCAACTGGATGATGCATGTGGTCTGAAAAGTGTGCCAAAAGATATATTCATGTTCAAATTCGACAGCTCCCATCTGTACATTTTCAAAACACTTCTCTAATAAATGTCGGCTGCATGGTGTGTCGACGGATTCACATTTGAAAACCAATATGGCTGCCCGTGGCCATGTTTTTAACGAATTTCAGTAAAATATCGATGGCGCCCATATGAAGGTCACCCGAAAGATGCAATTGAAGTCTGGTGATGATCGGATGAGGGATGTGGCCTGTATGGTGTGCCAACGGAAAATTATTGATTGAGCTAAAAGTGCGATTTAGACGAATACAGCGTATCGCATGCCATAAGGCTTTTATGGTGCGTTCACACGGTGGCAAAATTGTATTGCAATTCATTATTGTGGAGGACTGCAGTGGTTGAGGATAACACCGACAAACTAGTTATAGAATGCAAATTCCGTGAACACTTTGCTAGTTGCTACATTATGTACATATATACATGTGGATTGAGGTCTATGTAAATACATTAGATGTTATACAATTTACTATCTCTAGCAATAAGCCTTCATGTATCCGACAAGAAGCAATGTGCAATAACTCGCGACATTTCGTTGCTCCAATAAGCTATAAAACAATTGAAAACACATTTTTGTAATTAAAAAATTAATCAATTCAAATGTGCAATATATAGACATTTATCATGTCACCTGGTTGGATCGACCAATGAGGACGCTCCGTTGGTAGAAGCATATCAGGAGACATGGGGTCGTCATCTTTGTAGCCCGTCCCATATGGAATCCATATGGGACGAGCTAGGTTCCCATATGGGGTCGATGTCCGCCATTTTGTTTTTCATGGAACTCTGCCGCCTCGATATATTTTCGGTGTATTTTGGCACCAAGAAAAGGGATATCTGTCGGAAATCAAGTTCTGTTAATTTAAAGACATAGTACCATATACCAAAACCTGCATGTATTATATTTGAGAAATTCTAAACACTCATAAATTAACTATCAAACTCAAGTTTGTTGTCCTGCTTCTGGTGATTAGCCATTGACTCAATGCGTTGACGTTCAACGCCCATGACGCGTCACTGTGACGTTAGACAAGTTAATAGCCATAAACAAAAAAATTACTTACTGGCAGGTAATCAACTTCGTATAAGTAATTCAAATTCTCACACGGAAAACATGATATGTGGGTGACATGATAAAATCGTTACAGGGCTCGTTGTTGCCGGCTACGGTGACATATGAGGCTCAGCGAGATTAATATCGGGCTCGGCTAGCGCCTCGCCCGATATTAATCTCACTTCGCCTCATATGACACCGTATCCGGCAACAACTCGCCCTGTAACTTATAATATGAATATTTATTATGTCAGCTTTTGCGATTAGCCAATCAGCGTCGATAAATAGTTACGGTATATGAACCCATATTAGGTCAGTGACCCCATATGAAATCAATATTAGGTGCTTATCCACCATCTTGTTTTTCAGAAACTCCGTCGCCTCGGGGATATTTTTGGTGTGTTTTGGCGCCAAGAAAGGGGATATCTGTCGGAAATCATTTTTTGCGAATCTAAAGACATAGTACCAAGTACCAAACATGCATGCGATATGTTTGAGGAATTCTAAAGACTCATAAATGAAGTATGAAACTCAACAAGTTGTCCTACATATAGTGATTAGCCATTGACTCAATGCGTTGACGTCCAACGCCCATGGCGCGTCACTGTGACGTTACATAAATTAATGGCCATAGACGACACATTTAACTTACCAAATTAAAATAAATTACAGCGACGATTAATTAAAGTGATATGCTGGAGTTTGTCCACTGATATAATAAATACTTTACGGGACGCTTGGTGGTCAGATATGGTGTCATGTGAGGCTCAACGAGATCAATATTTGGCTCAGCCTACGGCCTCGCCTAATATTGATATCACTTCGCCTCACATGACACCATACCCGACCACTAATATATAAGCGTCCCGTAACTTATATTATATAGCCCGTCTGTGTTACACTAAATCATGTTCAGTGATTGGTCAACTGCCAATTGGGTCACCCATTTCATACCTCAATAACACGACGTCATACATTTTTGACATAATCACTAAAAGCAGTCAGCATAATAATTAGGCGTGCTTTGAAAAGTTCAGCCGAATTGGATCTGAAGCCATGCAGTTATTAAAATATCGATCACGTAATCGTTGTTAAGTACTTGGAATTCTTATATTGGGCTCACTTAAAGCGCTGTTTGGGCTAGTCTCAAATTCTAGGCATATTTTGTGAAAATAAATAAGACTACTTTCAGCTTTTTATGAGTATTAATCATTAAAAAGCTATATAAATATAAGACATTAATGAAGTGGATGTTTGTGTTATTGGGGGAAACGGGGCTTTGGTCGTTGTTGGAACATTTAGTGAGAACCTCTTCGCGGTTCACACAATGTAACGAACGATCACAGCGCCGTATCCACTAAAAACACCCACACCCACCCACTACATTCATTTCTTAAATAATATCATGAGTAATTGGCAAGATATTTTTTGCCAGCTGCGATAACAGTCTCAACCGTAGGTAATGGGACAAAAATAAATAAATATAACAATAAAACGCACACATTGTAAGTTCCCCCTGATATTTTCAAGGATATTTATGTGATGTGACAATCAAAATGCGATGAAACTTTGAGAAAATAATTTATTGTATTATATGCTTCCTCATTAAATAGTGGGAAATTACCGTGGCGTGGAAATTCTATGAATCGCCTGGCCCCAAATATACGACACAGTGATATTACCTTTTCGGAGATCATTTCCGATTTATAGCGGCGAATCACATTAAGTTTTAACGCGAATCAATTAATACTCATAGTGAACTACTTTGGCATTTTGACGTTTAGTTCTTCTTACCAACATTATACTAAATAGTTATCATTAAATTGTATATACATTCATTTCTCGCATCTTATCTGAATAAAACAGTCGGGGACTATTTCTTTTGACTGATGCGATATATTTTTGTTATTAATGATGAGGAAATCAATCGATGGGATATAATCAATTTCAAACCGCAAATGTCGAAGTTTTCTAACAATTTGCAGTGAAATGTAAAACAAATCTTTGGGGAATGGTACAACGTAGCGCATATAATAAAATGAACAAATGCGGGTTTGGTTGAATACCCGTAGAGCCGCTCGTGGAAATTCTGTATTTCCCTGAAGCCACGAATGAGATAATCCGGGTATTCAACCAAAATCCGTATGTATTCTCTATAATTATATGTTATCAACATATATTACGGGTAACTATATGTTGAGTGAGCGTATGCTTGAGTGAACATAAATTGATTTGGCTTTCAAACTTTCCAAAAATCACTGAACGTTACTCCGAGATAACATGTTCATGTATTCTCATCATTCGCAAATGTTCAAATGTTATCATTATCTGACTCCATCAGTCATAGGCATGATACTGGTTATGATACTGGATTATTGAGATACAACGCAATATGTCAGAGGGGAGCTTACTTATTTTGAGATGTTTGTATAAAATGCAATCAGCTGATATGTGACACGGATCCTCTTGATAAAGGAGACGTCTGTTCGAAGGATCTATCGCGCACAAAAGCAGACAAGTTAGACAGTTTTATCCTGTACATCTTATATACACGCCTGTTGAAAACGAATGCAAAGAAAATGAACAGTCCTTGTGTGCAGTTGAATGTAATGAAAAGCAGTCCGACGACATACAGCGCGTAACACATTGCCGATGATGGACTAGCCCCTGCGGCGCTGACGACTGCGGATGCCAAACCGAATATCCACGTAAATCCCATCACTGTTGACATGCGCACATACAACATGACATCATATCTTCCTATCAGGTTATTTATTGAAGATCTTCTTGTTCGGTAATGAGTTTGTTTGGCATGCGCCCGTATACAGTGAATGGTTCTCACGAAAAGCACGGCGTTTGCTAAGAAAATTATCAACATGGGACCACCAAAGGCTATCATGGATGCTTCAGGTTCTTGTATCCAGCAACCAAGATGAAAATTGTGATTGTTCCGATCATGTGACACGTTTCCGTTTGTCTGATTGGCTGCTGGTGCGGAATTGTTATCCCGTGGAAACGAACTGCTATGTATAGTATCTGCCTGGCCGTAGCCCATCCTCAAACCAAGCGGGTTAGCAAAATCGATGACACAACATATCGCCACTATTAATAGCGGTGACCCCCAGGCATATAACATGTATCTGTGCAAATACTTTGATTTCTCTCTTATTCGAGTCAGTATGAGTTTGTTCGCAAAAGTTTTGAAAACATCATACGCCATGACGCTCATCCAGAAGAATGATGTCAGGAAGAGGTAGTGCAGTATTATTGCGGTTGTTGTGCACGTGACACTACGGACACTTCCTTCCAAACTGAAAACAAGTTCTCCTCCAAGCAAGAATATTAATTCGCCAAGAAAGAGTGCGACAGTTAAGTTCATTATGTTAACACCGGGAAGATTTCTAAGTCTAGCAAATACAGAATATGTAATAAGAACTGCTGCCATGGCAACGATTGAAATTGCACCGAGAACTAGCGTCAGGTATGATTGGGCTTTAATAAGATCGTCATACCCTTGATGACATGCGAGAAATTCGGTCGTCTCTGTTGAATTTGTATTGAGGTAACTTCCCGGTATGCAAATTTCGACGGTGCTGTTTCCATTCGATATATATTGATATTCCGACATGTTGTATAAAGCTCCCGATGAAAGAATTCTGATTGTTTTGTTTATAAGTTTATACTCATGTTCATCCACAATAATTCTAGCACAATCCGTCCTTTGAATTCTTGGTAGGACGCATACAAACACAAACCCAGTGATGTCAGTCGAATTAACGTTACGTCCGAAATCAGCGTGAAATATAACAGTCAAGTCATACTGACCAGGAGAATAGAAACGTCCTGTTTTGTTTACATATACTTCTGATATATTCATCTTCAGTTGCTTGTCAAATATCTGTATCACGTCGAATTGGTCTTTGAAATACATGTGCTTAGCTCCTTTGTCGCAGAACGATTGTTTTGAATTATCATCCGCCTTTTTTATATCAACGACGTGAAACTCGGTGCTATTTACAGTTATTGTGAACGAACTCTCCAAAGATAACATTAGTTTACGCAAGATATGTTTCACGCTTTCTTCGTCCTTGTCCACGTCACGCCGGGGTAGGATGAGAAAAGTAATGTTAAGCGTCACAGTTTCATTCGCTAGTTCGGCCAGTTCTGTATAGGTGTTTGGAGGTGTTTTGTTGTTTTCATATGGGGATGTCGTCGAACTGTCTCCAGCTGACACAGAATGATTTGCGGACACACTTACATATGAACTACTATCTGATATAGTTGTTTCTGTTGGTTCGGAACTGTCCTTTTTGCCATGGTGACTTTTCGGTCGTGGCGTATTAAAGTTTGTATCAAAGTTCCTGTCCTTTCCGATGAATGCAAATTTTCCCGCTAGTTCCAACACCTGTAACGCATTCGGAGACGAATCGTTTACTTGAGAGTTATTGTGTTGCGAATTATTATGTATGTCATCGTGCGTTTTATTCGAATCATTTTTCTGGGTTCCGCTTCCTTGACCTAAATGTATTTGATGTATTTCGATCTCGTCCGTATGTGGCTTTTCCAGACGACTTATGGTGATATTAGAAATTCTCTCCAGACTTATATTCAGATAGGAAGCGAGAGTTCGGGCGAGTTCTTTGTTGAAATTTGGATCCAGCGTGTCAAACAAATCAGTCCAACTCACCGTAGTTACCAGCGTAATCTTCGCCATATCTTCCGAGTCTGTTAGCATCTCGTATATGTTCTCAGGCGTAGCACTCGATGGTTCACTCGGAAATTCTTGCTCACAAGCGCCGTGAACTAACTTATACCCAGTTCCGCAAAACAGGGACCTACATTCCTTGAATGTCGGATAATACATTTGATCACCCTTGCAATTATGCCTCTCTAATAAGTCACCGAGCTCTTTCCGAGATGGACTGAACAACACATGGGCTTTACCGTCAAATCCGAAATTCATCAACACAGAGAAGGAAATAGGAAACGGCTCATCTTGGTACGGATTCGTTTGTAACAAATGTGCCTCCCTGCGTGTTCGATAGTGAGTGTATATAACACACATTTTCACTGCTCGTTGAAAAACCGGAACGAGAGACATTCGACAATTGTTTCTGAAGGTCACAGACTCAATAAAATTTATTAAATCCTTCGCACTCATTCTGTTTATGAATTGTAAATCTCTTCCATTATCGCACGTGGTCTTCACGCGCCACATGAACCAATCAACAACTCCGTTACATTCCGCACAGTGTGCATTTCGGTATACAACCCCTCGGCTGTCCTGCACAGGCAAACGCATCACATTGAAAGTTCCCCCATTTGTTTCTTCCTCGCAATGTTGCCTTTCAATGTCGCTTCCTGTTGATGACCGTGCACATCTCGCAACCATCATCAGAGAGATGTTGCTGGGATAGTCTGGCATTCGACATTCAAATATCGGTAGATTTATGTCCTTCCTTCGAGAACTTGAAGTTTTGCGGTCGCTTTTCGTCTCCGTCTCCATGTGGTAAATACGAGTTGTCTCTTTTCTGGTGTCTTGGGAACGTCGCGCTCTCCACAACCGTTGAATGCCACCATCTTTACGAAGAAGTGATTCCTCTTGAAGTGCAGTGAATTTTTTCGGATTGTTGTCTTTCGGTGCATCTTTAACCAAACCAATGACCACAACACAAGAGAAAACGTTAAAATATAAAGTCCTCATGTCGAACGTACAGCAGCTTGCAGCCAATGTGTATCATACTTTAGAGATTGAAAACTGTTTAATCCGTATCTCTGTGAAAAGATTTGACGCATTTGACGCTGAAATTGACTATTTGTGATGAGTGGTATCCTATTTGCACTTAGTAATAACAAAAACATATGGTCTTCTCTCATGACATGTCACCGCGAACTACTCAAAGTTTCCGGCGAGATAAGCCTCCCGATAAAGACGGATAGTGGTAGCTACACACTAAGAGGGCTGACATTTAAATGTCAGTCAATGTCCCAATATGAGATAAAAATGAGGTTAAAGATGTATTCAGAGTTCCAGGTCATTTTTTTCCGAATCATGATTTGCTTTTATTTTAGACACCAGTGAAAGACACTATTATGTTCAATATTGAACTTGATATCCATTTATTTCATGTCGTTTCAACGTTCTAGGGGGACAGAAATACTTATTTTATGCAACGAAATGACCTTTCGTTTATATTTATGTCTAGTATATATGTCACATTTATATAGTTGCTGGTATCACAATTTTCATTAAAACAAAGCGAAAAAATATGTTAAATTAGATGTTTATATAGCTGGGGTTTGGGACCATGCAGAATCTTTCTCACTCTCTCCTCCCTAACTCACTTTTCCCCCTCCCTAATCTGATAATGGGACAATCAATATCTATATTTGCGAATGCATGTCTGCCTGGCTGTATATGTCTGTGTTCTATAGAAATTCACGAGGGACCATCTAGATGGCACAAAAGTGGTCTAACAGGGGTAACTTTTTACGGGGAAGATAATGGTGCGGGTTAGAATTTTCTAAAATGACGCTGTTGTTGTCAGGGGCAGCAAAACTTTGTGTCGCCGATTTCCTTAAAAAACTTATACATAATCAACGGATGGGGAGAAGGGCACCAAAATTAATAATTATTTTATTTTTAGCGCAGATTTCCACCAAATTTATACATATTCTTATCTATGATATGAAGAATCTACAAACGTGTGGTTTAAATATACCAAACTGGCGCCGTTTAGGTGAGAGATGGAGGGGGCACTTAATTTTAAGCGAATTTGTTTAGTCGCCGATTTCCACATAACTTATATATAGCCTTTATGGCCAAAAGGTGTCAAAAGTGGAGCCGCTCGAGTCAGGGATGGGGATGAGCACCGAAAACTGATAAACAAATGTTTAGCGACACCAAATTCATAAACGTTATTCTCCCGTGATATGAAGAATTAAATCTCGTGAATTAAAAACGCCACATTTGGTGCCTATATTTGCCAATGGCTGTCTGTTTGTTCTATATATTTCAAGGGGGACCATCAAACGATGGCACAAAATGGGTTTAACGTGGTAATATGTTACGGGGAGGATAATAGTGCAGCTTAATTTTTCTAAAGTGACATGTTGGTGACAGGGACAGAAAAGAGGCAACAGAAATGATGAAATATTTTTGTCGCTGATGTTCACCAAACGTGTACATATCATTTCCATGATATGGGGTCTTTCGAGTCAGGTGTACGGAGGGGGGGGGGGCTCTAAGAGTGATAACAATGTTTTAGCGCCGATTTCCAACAAATTGATATATTAGTTGGGGAGCCCGCATATGTTCTATTTACACTTTTGCGTACAAAAGGTTTGACCAACTAAAGTTGGTACCAATAATAGAACATTCTGAAAAACCGATTTCTTAAGTTGCGCATTCCTGGGGTTTAGGGGCTGCTGAACCCCAAAAAGTGCAAAAAATCACTTCTATTTACACTTCCGCGTACATCGATGAATTTTGGTTTGATGATACTCCTAAGTGTACTCATTAAGAAAACACAACTTAAGAAAGGGATTTTCCTGGGGTTTTCAGATAAGAAAGGGGGTCCCATGCTGAACCCCAAAACGTGATTTTTCACTTTCTTTTACACTTTCGCGTACATCCATAATTTTTGGTCTCAAAGTACTTTGATATATACTAATTATAAAAACACAACTTAAGAAGCAACTTTTCCTGGGGTTTTAAGATAAGAAGGGGGTCATCGGGTCACCCCTCAAAACGTAAAAAATCACTTTTATTTATATGATTGCATTTGTCCAACGTGTGTGTATGTGCGTACATCCCTTGTACGTTGCACTATTACAACCAATACATCCCTAAATCGATACGATCAACTTAAGAAATATATATTCATGTCGTTTTCTGATAAGAACGAGACTTGTTACCCCCCCCCCCCCCCAACCCGATCCATTTTCTAGAACTATAAGTGAGCCAGTTTTATGAAAATTATAGCGGGAAAATCTAGTAAAATGTACACAAATGTATACATTTTCGTGAAGCTAAGACATAATGACACTTTTCTGGGCCAAAATTGAAACTTACCATCCAATATGGCCGCCAAAATGGCTGCCGGAAGTTGAAAATATGACATTTTTTCACAAATATCTTCTAGATCAATTCATGCTGTTTGGAACTGGTTGAGTAATGCAACTTTATTTTGTGTTTTTTATATTAACTGATCATTGGAGCAATTAAATATGCAATTATTGGGGTCCTAACCCCTTCCGATCCCTCAAATATTCGATTTTACAGAACGCAGTACAAAATTTTACCCAAAAAATCACAATTGGGATTCTAGTCATATTTCAACAAGAAATGAAAAGAACATTGTAATGTAAGTGAGGCATATCATTACCTATGAATATTCCAAATCTCTGGAACCATAAATCTTACCTTGGCTCAAAATGGCTGCGAAAATGGCCGCTAAAATATGGAAAATGGTAAATATTGCCCCAGGGTGTCCTGCAATCGCTTACAAGTTGTGGTTGATGTACACAATTGGCTAATCTGTTTTCTATACATTGCATACTAACATGTCTGATGCACCATGGATCATTTTTACTATTGTCACCACTGACATTTACCAGAAATATTGGACATAAATATCGGCAAGAATTCACTTTTCGGGGTTCGACCATTTGTTCAAGTAAAATGTAACTATCTTTGGATTGAAAGGTGTTTATTGTTTTGGTCTATCTTAAATGTGTCACACTACGGTGTTTATAGACTAAATTGCTCAAGATGGCTTCCAAAATGGCAACCAAATTTGTAAAAAGTTAAAAGTTAACATATCCCGAACATTATTCTCTGCGTTATCCGAAAAAAGTGGCAAATTGTGACTCACTTGGTTATTGTACGTGTTAGTTACAATGTAATTAACTGACAACTACGTTCTATTATGTTTGTCCCAGTTCAGTATGGGGCATGACAAATTCATTATAAAGTTGCAGTATGGAATTTTGCGGAGAACCATATTATTGAAAGGAAATGGGCAGAACTTTGAGACTGAACTGAGATGAACCATGATATGTGGGTATTCTGGCCCATTATGATAAAAATTTATCAACTGGATACAGGGTGGAAGCCAAGATGGTAGCCAGGGAGTTATGACCATAGATGAGGATAATAGGTATACAGGGAGTTATTGTATGGTCATGAATGGTGTGTGGGTATATAGGGAGTGCCCTGTTGGTAACGGTGGGCGTATATTTATATATGTTGTGGATGTGTTTTCATTGGTGGTGTATGGGGAGTAGATTTATTATCATGGATGGCGTGTATGAGTATGGCAAGTATGGAACTTATGAGTGGTCGTATGTGCGGATATTGGTATATCTGGAAGGGCTCATCATTGGTGATGTGCATATGTAAACCTGGATTTACTCCATGGTCATGGGTATGGCGAATAGGTATATATGTAGTGGCTGTATGGTCCATGTGAGGTGAATATGTATACATTGAGTGACTGTATGATCGTGAATGTAGTGAATATGTATACATAGAGTGACTATATGGTCGGTGTAGGTGTTCATGCATGGTGACTCGTGGCTGTGTCGTCATTTGTGGTATGTACGGGTATAACCAAGTATGGCTGTATGATCAGGTGTACTAGTACATGTACGTGTATTAAGTGGGTGACTGTGTTGTCATCTGTGTGGTGTTTATGTACATATGGAGTGACTGGGGTAATGGGTGGGTTGTACATGTGTACCTTGAGTGGCTATCGCTTTCCACAATAACCCGAGGATATGTTAATCAATAGAGAGGTCATGTCATATCGTGGAAAGCGATAGTCACCCATTAACACACAGTCATTACATATATACATAAACACCACAGACATAACAATATAGTTACCCACTGTATACATGTACACCTGACCCATGACCACGGATGACCATACAGCCATGCGTCACAATGCAGGCACACCGGGTATACTCCTAAACATGACCCATAACCATATAGTCACTCCATGTATACTCATTCATCTCACCATTTGCCATAAGGTCATCCCCTGTATACCTATTCTCCAAACGCATGGTCAAATGGACAATCAATATATACATCAACACCACAACAATGACCATAAAGTCATTCCGGTATACATATGCACATCACCAATGGCCATATAGCCACTCGCTTCATACACATACCCTCACCCATGTTACCTGGTATACTCCTTCACCTTACCTATGGCCATATAGTCACCCCGTGTGTACCTATTCAAAACATTCATACACGGTCATGGTCAATCCTTGTATTCATATTCACCCCAACAGTGGCCATGTCAATCCCTGTATTCCTATTTGTCACACCATAGCCGAATAGCTACTCAAGATATACTAATACACCCCAGCCATGTCAGTATAGTCACTCCATGTATGCATATGTACCTCATCCATGGCCATATAGCCACTCGCTATATACACATATCCCTCGCCCATGACAATAAAGCAACACGTGTGTGTACTGGTATAACCCACACATGACGATACCGACACGAGTCAACAAACAGGAACACCAGGTACATGTATACCCATACGCCTGTCACCCCCTGTATATATGTGCATTACAGTTATGATCATACAGTCACTACTTGTATACCTACATGTACTCATCTCACCATTAACCATAGTCACTACATGTATACCTATTCGACACACATAGTCATATAACCACTTGATATACGTATGCAGCCCATCATAGACCATAGATTCGCTCCAGGTATACACGTAACGCTCACTAATGGCCATTCAGCCCTTCCAGATATACAAAAAAACCCGCACATACGACCACTCAAACAATCCATACTTGCATATACACCTCACACATGACAATTCAGCAATTCACTGTATAATCATACACGCCATCCATAATAATACAGCTAAGACCTATACACCCACCAATGATAATACATCCACGATATATATAAATATACATCACACCCGTTACCACAAGGACACTCCCTATGTACCCACACGCTCGATAATGTCCACCAGCTTACTCCAGGTATTCATATTCAATCATGACCGTACAGTCATTCCATGTATACCTATACACATTACCCGTAACCATAAAATCACTACCTATTTATCCACACACCACATCCATGATCATACAGACAACACATGTACATCCCACCCATGACCTTACAGTCACTCCATATATACATAATCAACACATAGATGGCCATGTAGATATATCCATACACCACACCAATGACCATACAGGCACACCGGATGCACCCGTACTGGATATACACAATCATACACCATACAGTCACTCCATGCATACCGATTCACCTCACACCTGACCATGACCTCTCCCTGTATACCTAGATGCATCTTACCATGGACAACCCACTTATAACCATATAGTCACTCATTGTATACCTACTCACATCAGTCATGACATACAATAACTCCATGTATACCTATTCACCTCACATATGATCACAGAGTAACTCCCTGGCTACGATCTTGGCATCCACACTGTATCCTGTAGACATTTTTTTATCATAATGGACCAGAATAGCCAAAGATTATGGTCCATCTCAGTTCTGTCTCAAAGTTCTGCCCATTTCCTTTCAATAAATATGGCCATAATCACAAAAGAGGTTCTCGGCAAATTACATACTTTAAAATGAATGCCCCATACGGAACTGTGACAACTGGGAATAGAACATGTAGTTGTCAGTTAATTAACTAACACGTATAATAACCAAGTGAGTCACAATTTGCTATCTTTTCAGATAATGCAGAGAATGTTCGGGGTATATGTTAAAAAAATAGCATTTTACAAATTTGGTTGCCATTTTGGAAGCCATCTTGAGCTTTGATAAATTTGGTCTATAAACACCGTAGTGTGACACATTTAAGATAGACCAAAACAATAATCACCTTTCAATCCAAAGATAGTTATATTTTACCTGATAAAATGGTTCAAACCTGAAAACTGAATTTTTTGCCAATATTTATGTCAAGTTTTTTAGAGAAAAGTCCAATATTTTTGACGATGTCAGTGGTGAAAATAGAAAAATTAACCATGGTGCATCAGACATGTTAGCATTCAATGTATAGAATGCAGAATGGCCAATTTTATACATCAACACAACTTGTAAGCGATTGCAGGACACGCTGGTGTAATATTTACCATTTTCCATATTTTGGCGGCCATATTGGCAGCCATTTTGAGCCAAAGTAAGAATTTTGGTTCCAGTGATTTGGAATATGCATAGGTAATGATATGCCTTTCTCACATTACAAAGTTCTGTTCATTTCTTGTTGAATATGACTAGAATCACAATTGTGATTTTTTTGGTGAAATTTTATACCGCATTCTGTACAATCAAATTGTTGAGGGATCGGAAGGGGTTAGGAGCCCAATAATTGCATATTTAATTGCTCCAATGATCAGTTAATATAAAAAACACAAAATAAAGTTGCATTACTCAACCAGTTCCAAACAGCATGAATTGATCTAGAAGATATTTGTGATAAAATGTCATATTTTCAAATTCCGGCAGCCATTTTGGCGGCCATCTTGGATGGTGAGTTTCAATTTTGGCCCAAAAAAGTGTCATTATGTCGTAGCTTCACGAAAATATATACATTTGTGTACATTTTACTAGATTTTCCCGCTATAATTTTCATAAAAATGGCTCACTTATAGTTCTAGAAAATTGATCGGGTTGTGGGGGGGGGGGGGGGGGGTAACAAGTCTCGTTCTTATCAGAAAACGACATGAATATATATTTCTTAAGTTGATCGTATCGATTTAGGGATGTATTGGTTGTAATAGTGCAACGTACAAGGGATGTACGCACATACACACACGTTGGACAAATGCAATCATATAAATAAAAGAGATTTTTTACGTTTTGAGGGGTGACCCGATGACCCCCTTCTTATCTTAAAAACCCAGGAAAAGTTGCTTCTTAAGTTGTGTTTTTATAATTAGTATATATCAAAGTACTTTGAGACCAAAAATTATGGATGTACGCGAAAGTGTAAAAGAAAGTGAAAAATCACGTTTTGGGGTTCAGCATGGGACCCCCTTTCTTATCTGAAAACCCCAGGAAAATCCCTTTCTTAAGTTGTGTTTTCTTAATGAGTACACTTAGGAGTATCATCAAACCAAAATTCATCGATGTACGCGGAAGTGTAAATAGAAGTGATTTGTGGCACTTTTTGGGGTTCAGCAGCCCCCAAACCCCAGGAATGCGCAACTTAAGAAATCGGTTTTTCAGAATGTTCCATTATTGGTACCAACTTTAGGGGGTCAAAACTTTTGTACGCAAAAGTGTAA
The DNA here is from genome assembly GCA_032622095.1 of Siphonodentalium dalli. Lineage (NCBI taxonomy): Eukaryota > Metazoa > Mollusca > Scaphopoda > Gadilida > Siphonodentaliidae > Siphonodentalium > Siphonodentalium dalli. Next base: position 190,072,992 of record CP136064.1, read on the forward strand.
ATAGAACATATGCGGGCTCCCTAACTATATCGAGGATCTCACATGAGTTTCTATTTTATACGGAATTTATCAACCGAGTTCACTAAATTCGATTTGAGCCGAGGTTTACCGAGGCTCAAATAGAATTTAGAGGACGAGGTTGATAAATTACGTATAAAATAGGACGAGTGTGAGATACCTTTTATCATATGATCAAATAAACCCGAAGCAACGCGAAATATTCATCGAAAACAACAATCATAAACTACAGCGATCGCAAGTTTTTTGAAGAACGCCGTGACGTCATCGCACGCGCTGATATTAAACGTGTCTATTACCAATAATTATGAAACTGCTTTTATGGCCAAATTATGTGATAAATACATATTCTGCTCCATGTTACGAGGAATCTAATCGTGTGATTTAAAGACGCCAAAATTGGTGCCATTTGTGTGAGAGATGGGGGAGGGACGAAATTTTATTATATTTTGTTTAGTCACCGATTACCACTAGCATTATACATAATCACCACCATGATATCAGGAGTATGGTGGTGTGGTTTACTCAAAGGTGGCGCCATTCAAGTCATAAATGGGGATGGGATGGTCAGTTTGATAACGTTTTGGTCAGGAATGGAGAGGGGAGGGGCACTAACATTGATAACAAAATTTAGTCGCCGATATCCGCCAAATTTATATATTTAGTTATCTCCATAATTCGTTCTAAGGAATTTTTGGCGTTAAAGTGTCACGACCTCGACAAATGGTGACCGAATTAAGTCACTTGAACAATTATATCTGCGCAACTGTCATTTATATTGGAATGGGAATCGGTACATTCATATAGTAAGCTAGCAAAAACAGACACAAAGAAGAAAGAAATAAAAGTATATGTTTCATTCTATTTAAGAGATACGTAAATTCATGCAAAAATAAGGGACATATTGAGCCGTCAGAGGATGACATGTAGGAATGCCTCAAGTATGCTAACACAACTGAGTCTATCCCATTAAAGATAGTTTCCACAAAAAAGATACAATTTGTCAAAAGAGATGGCAATGTACAGAATGTCTGTTAAAAATATTGGCCACAATGTGAAGTCAAATATAGTTTCTTCTGAGATAAAAGGAAAATTAGTTAGCAGCACATGCCTTTTCGTGAACCTCCAATACTGGCATCTGCCAAGGGTACATCTGCCCGATACCGATGACTTCTTTAATTTTTAGAACAGATTCATAGCCTAACATAAATAACTTAAAATATGTTGGGCACATGTAGCTGTGTATAGCAACATTTCTTTTGAACTGATAATAATTAGCCAGTATTGCACCATGAACAGAGTAGCACCTGGAAATGTCTTTAAATCATATATATATCTTCATGGAGACATCGTGGCCAGGTATCCTCGAACTTTTAGTCTATAACCCACTTCATTTATTTATACATCTCTATGTAAAACCCAATTGTCATGTTTTATCTTTGCGAACTAGTGTGTTTATATGATGTTCATGTTTTGATCTCAATAAAAATATAAACAAAAAAACAAAACAAAACAGAAAACAAACGTCAATTCCAACCACATCGACTGTATGATTTAAAAAATGATAACGTCTGAAGTACTCGCAGTTTTAAATACATAAATGACAATCACTCCGACAAGGTGATTCACTGCTTATAATACACGCATAAGAATGACATTTTGTGCTGCCCATTTTCAAATAAATTTACGAGATTACGTGGAGCTCTTTGAGCAATAGTATTCTCTATTCCCACCAAATGTCCACAGCAGAGGTCCCACGTCGCTTTAACCCGGACAACGCCTGGTAACCATTTTACGTGTAGTACAACATAAATGAAGAAATGTGTCAACAAAACTTGATATGCTATTATATATCACAGACTTATGCTATAATATCTCGAAGGTGGATATCATTTTCTTCTTAATTAATAGGCCAGCCCTCCGCTGCCGACGTCATTAACAGCAGCATAGGGGCATAATCACGCCATCACAGTTGCCCTACGTTATTTGTAATAGAGCGTAATTTAATCTTCATCGACAGTGTAAAACACCGCCCCGAAGACTATTGAGTAAGAGAAATCGAGAACAATGTTAACATATTTTTTGTTAATATATTAAATTGACAGGTAAGCGCATTGGTAGCTTGTAGATAATAAATACTATATATGCTTGAAGTAGATATAAAGTTATTTTGATCCTGATGCAGATTTGTGAAATGCATCCATGAATTTCTTAGAAAAAATATTTTGACTATGATATGCAATTGAAATTATTATCTGAACATTTCCTAACAATGAACATGAATCCTTGCGAACTTATTTTTTATCTTTTCGTTTATCTGTCCTCTGCTTTTTTTTTTACCTGAACATTCCTCCACATTAATAATTAACCATTCCAATATCTACTTGCATAGCTGAACGGGGTATTTTTTATTATGGATTTTGGGACTTAACCCGGGAGGATTTGGAAGGTGTTGTTTTCCCCATCCTCTACAACCCATGTTGGCTATTTTATGGGAGTTTCTGACATGGTAAAACATATATGTAAAACATGAAGAAAAAAAATTAAATAAAAATACAGTCAACATTATTTTGTTTAGCTTTATTTTTTCTGCTTTCTGTTTGTGATGCAGATGTTGCTGCTGCTGTTATCTCGGAGTCATAGCCGATGGCCGCTAGTATAGTCGTCGATCTCCACCACTGATTGGACTGTGTGTGCAGAGTCGGTGCTGTTGTTGTTGTTGTTGTTGCTGCTGCTGTTGTTGTTACTGGTGGAGATGGAAGACACCGGGCTGTGGTGGCAATGCTATGCTATGCTTTAATTGTCAAAGCTGCAAATTAATGCAGAACATGGATGTATACATATCCGGTGTCCCCGTTGGTAGTGTGTCCATCTCCAACGCGAAGTCGGCGGCAGGGATGTCCGGGGTGATTTCGGCTTCCGTGTCTCCGCTGGTCTCGATGTCGGCGGCAGGGACATCCGGTGTGGCTCCGGCATCCCTGTTTCGCTGGTGGTAGTGGTGACATCGATGGTGGGCTGTTCCAGGGCCAAGTGTCTCTCAGCTCCCTGTTTCCACGTCGCCCTCACGACTCGTATCAGCGTCTCTTCGTCTTCTTGGTGGCGGCTTTGGTTTCCTCTTTTTGGTCCTCGTGGTGGTGAAGGCTCCAGGCTGGTGCATGCATCTGTCCCCCAAAACCACGGCCGGTAGAGGGTTCTATCGGAGTGACTTGATAGTGCCTCCAATCGGCCCGTGTTTGCACGAAGACTCCAGCTAACACAATAGGCCGACTGGTAACCTCTGAGCAGGTGTAGCACCTGGCTGGGAACAAAAGTCGTAATCCAACCAGGTCTAACACAAAAATTCACGGTCGATCATGGAGCGCCTGGTGCATGCGTCCTTCCCGTAGAGCGATTGATCAAGATTGAATATGAAATATGAATGGGATAATCCATTCAATATTGAAATGGTTAAGCAAGGCACAAATAATGGCAACAGATGTTGCAATTCACTATGAGGGCATGGGTTTGTAACAACATCCGCATTAGATATTAAACAAACACACGCGGTGTGCCAGAACTGATATGAACGGACTTATAGATAGGAACCCACGCGACACGTGTCAATCCACTGAGAGGCTCGATTAAGGATCCCGTGATAGTCGGGCAGCTAGGTACACCCCCTATGGACCCCCCCCCCCAGGACTCTTCCGGACCGATTTTGTTTTGTACCTGGATACCTCTAGAGTAGAATTCCGGATGTTAACAAGAAATCAACCTGGCCGCATATGACGTAATTCAAGATGGCGCCCATGACGGTCGGAAAATTTCGCGATTTTACCCTATGCCTATGTACATGACGATTGTGGAAAAAATAATTGAGATATGACATTAAAGTGAATTGCATTTTGTTCCTTATATATTTCTATGTTAATTGATATCAAATTTGTAAATTAAAATCCAAGATGGCCGCCAGAATATGGCTCAGAATTAATCGTCAGATATTTGTGATACGCTACCAACAGTGATTAGTGCTCAGCGCTTAACAGGCAGCAGTCACGATCGCTCTGACGAAATATGCAAGTTTTACTACATTTCTATCTGGATTTAACTTCTGAAATTCCACAGACAGTTTAGTTTCTGATCGACCACATGGAATTTCTAGAAATTATGCTGACTTCGTTGTGTTTTTTGGGACTTTTAAGGACTTTTCACTTCACAATTCTTCTTTGTATCGTTCCGGTAATTGCACATTCAATCGCAATCCACCCTGATAACCAAGGACAAAGAACAGATTCAATTAGCGCGTGGACTACAATGGCATACAGTGTACAGCAACTCAAATTAATTAATTTGCATAGATAAAACATGATTACCGATTATTAAATAAATATAATGCATTTATCCCCACGTCAATTATCACTATACCGTGTTCTTGCTGATGGCGATACTTTCCATCGACTTTATTCCGAAATTAATTGGTCGCCACTTATCGCACATGGAGCCGAGATCTTGCGTTGACCTCTTGTAACTGTGTGTGCGCGTGTATGTATACTATTTCTGAAAGAAGTCCGCTGATATTTGTTGCCAGGCCGCCAAATATTCTCGTGGTGAAAAATAAAAGATTTCAAAAATCGATATCTAAGCACTCTCAGCTCTGATGTGTGGGTTCCTCTACTCGAATCAAATATTTTTACCCCCCCCCCACCCGAGGCCAAATAAATAGTATAGTAATTTAGGGGCGTTTAATCGAGTTATGCAACTTTAAGTCATCTGATGCCAAATCTGCCTATCCAATGGTTTAATGGTATTCCCCGGTCAATTTACCAATGCATACCAATTTCCAGCGACCAGGATCCATGTTGGCTATAATGGTTAATTATGTAATTAAAATTGTTTACCAGTTCCCATTTATGTCGTGTGTGGTCAACGGCACCTAGCACATGTTACTCCTGGGGTCAATTTACTCTTGTATACAAGTCAATTTTCAACGACCATACTATAGGAAGTCACCATCTGTGATTCGAAAGTTTTCTTCCTGTATGCATAGCTATTAACTCATTAAGTGTCGGTGGCGTGATACCACGTCGCTTGAAAGACGCCATCTATGTGTCGGCGACTAGATAACTCGTAGCCCAACAAACCATGCTACATAATAAGCGAAACTCACAATTCAATCTTGGTGCTCATGATTAGAACCCAGCCTACTACAAGTCACATTTTGGGAGACGTATCTGTTTAATTTACAAAGGTGGCTTGTATATACGCGCATGTGCAGATTCAACTTGTGCACCATGGTGTAGTCGAGGATGTCTCCGTTCAAACGACGCATCGGGCAGCTCCGCATGTTGAGGCGTTTAGGAGATACAGCCATCTGAATATAGGTGGTGAAAATTGATGTGTCTTGTGGGCGTGACTTGTAGAGTTCAAACTCTCTGAGAGGTCAACGTATACAGCGTACATATCCGTTAATTGGAAACCGATTTCCGTTGCGGAAAGGGCGATTCCTATCAAGTCGGGCATGCCCTGATCAATCGTAAACTTGGTTTGACGCCAAACGAACTAGAAACGCTGATGTCTACAATGAGCACATTACGTCAATCAAACTCTGTGCCTTAAGGATTTGGCCAAATTACATTGAGAATTGACTATAGAAAAATATGTCGATAGATTAATCGTACAGTTTTAAAGATATCAAACTGAAATGTGGTAATCAGGGATTTTTCGACGCGCTGAATCAGATAGAATATTCAACGGGCTATACTACGATGGCCAAAAATATTGTTAAATGGACACAACTCGTTTAAACCTCAAACAGTACGTATACCTAATATGGAAGTCGGAACAATGCAGGTCGATAAATACACGAAACACCGTTATACTCTAAAAATAGTCTTATCGAAATCACATTAATTTGACAGCTGTTTTCAATTATTTTTTCTCACAGATTGAGACAAACGCTCTTTATGCGTACCGTATAAGGAATATATAAACACTGAACGCTCGATCTTTATTGTCTCGTGCTGATTAATTTTCCGAAAACAATATGACTTGAATAAGTCACGACATGATATGTATACATTTCATGTATTTCTCGACACATTTTGACCCCGAACCGGGCCTGACGAGGAGGGTATGTTCTTTGGCCTGGGGATGTAGCTCAGTGGTAGAGCGTTCGCTTTGCACGTGAATGGCCCCGGGTTCGATCCCCGGCATCTCCAGCACAGTGCTTTCTTTTTATTTGTATGTATGAAGTTTTAATTGCACATGCCGCTGTTATGACTGACTGTCGTGATTTCATATACTGGAAAGTCACCATTTGTGAATCGAAACGTTCCGTCCTATATGCATAGCTATTAAATCACAACAAAGCAAATTTACCACTTCATCTGACTTCTCATCGAATAATAAATAGCTGTCTAATGTAGTCTCCAAACTTTGACGGACAAATTCTATCAGTTGGGGATGTAGCTCAGTGGTAGAGCGTTCGCTTTGCATGTGAAAGGCCCCGGGTTCGATCCCCGGCATCTCCAAGAAATACTTTTGCACGAAAGTTAAAATTCGATTATGACGGTTTTGGTGATATTAATGGATGTAAATAATAGAAACAGCTTTCCCCATCGTTTTTCCGCGTGAAATCACGAAAATGAAAAAATTACTTTTCTGTATGCTCCGATGATATGCTCCGATGCTCCGTGGTATTGTGTCCTTATATTGCAGTGTAATTTCTATCATTTTATATTGAGATTAACATACTTCTTTTTTTCGTGGGAAATCAAAGGATTTATTATTTGTCGACAATAATATGGCCTTGCAATTTTACGGGCCGGGGATGTAGCTCAGTGGTAGAGCGTTCGCTTCGCATGTGAAAGGCCCCGGGTTCAATCCCCGGCATCTCCAAGGAAGGCGAATTTTGTTACAATATCTTGCACTATATTTCATCAATGGCGGGTTTTGGTAAATTTTTACCCCATTCAATCTCATACAAAATTTATAGCACTCGATCTATTTTATCAGAGGTTGCTTTTTGAAAATGTTTTGCACTATTACAATCTCGCACAAAATCCCATGTGTACATTGTCCTGTATTTTTTATAATTTGTTTTATATATCAGTTCGTTTCATCCCATATTTTAGTTGCGGGAGGTAGCGTCTGTTTCACAGCATCACCCATAGAGACAAGTTGACGTCACAGACATGATGCACCATTCGTTCGCAATATGGACACCCAATAATTTAGTTGGTTGTTTGATTACGACATGTTCAAGATCGAAAATTGGGATCGTCAAGGTCGGTCTCGGAATATTGTTAAATGGACACAACTCGTTTAAACCTCAAACAGTACGTATACCTAATATGGAAGTCGGAACAATGCAGGTCGATAAATACACGAAACACCGTTATACTCTAAAAATAGTCTTATCGAAATCACATTAATTTGACAGCTGTTTTCAATTATTTTTTCTCACAGATTGAGATAAACGCTCTTTATGCGTACCGTATAAGGAATATATAAACACTGAACGCTTGATCTTTATTGTCTCGTGCTGATTAATTTTCCGAAAACAATATGACTTGAATAAGTCACGACATGATATGTATACATTTCATGTATTTCTCGACACATTTTGACCCCGAACCGGGCCTGACGAGGAGGGTATGTTCTTTGGCCTGGGGATGTAGCTCAGTGGTAGAGCGTTCGCTTTGCACGTGAAAGGCCCCGGGTTCGATCCCCGGCATCTCCAGTACAGTGCTTTCTTTTTATTTGTATGTATGCAGTTTTAATTGCACATGCCGCTGTTATGACTGACTGTCGTGATTTCATATACTGGAAAGTCACCGTTTGTGAATCGAAACGTTCCGTCCTATATGCATAGCTATTAAATCACAACAAAGCAAATTTACCACTTCATCTGACTTCTCATCGAATAATAAATAGCTGTCTAATGTAGTCTCCAAACTTTGACGGACAAATTCTATCAGTTGGGGATGTAGCTCAGTGGTAGAGCGTTCGCTTTGCATGTGAAAGGCCCCGGGTTCGATCCCCGGCATCTCCAAGAAATACTTTTGCACGAAAGTTAAAATTCGATTATGACGGTTTTGGTGATATTAATGGATGTAAATAATAGAAACAGCTTTCCCCATCGTTTTTCCGCGTGAAATCACGAAAACGAAAAAATTACTTTTCTGTATGCTCCGATGATATGCTCCGATGCTCCGTGGTATTGTGTCCTTATATTGCAGTGTAATTTCTATCATTTTATATTGAGATTAACATACTTCTTTTTTTCGTGGGAAATCAAAGGATTTATTATTTGTCGACAATAATATGGCCTTGCAATTTTACGGGCCGGGGATGTAGCTCAGTGGTAGAGCGTTCGCTTCGCATGTGAAAGGCCCCGGGTTCAATCCCCGGCATCTCCAAGGAAGGCGAATTTTGTTACAATATCTTGCACTATATTTCATCAATGGCGGGTTTTGGTAAATTTTTACCCCATTCAATCTCATACAAAATTTATAGCACTCGATCTATTTTATCAGAGGCTGCTTTTTGGTAATGTTTTGCACTATTCAAATCTCGCACAAAATCCCATGTGTACATTGTCCTGTATTTTTTATAATTTGTTTTATATATCAGTTCGTTTCATCCCATATTTTAGTTGCGGGAGGTAGCGTCTGTTTCACAGCATCACCCATAGAGACAAGTTGACGTCACAGACATGATGCACCATTCGTTCGCAATATGGACACCCAATAATTTAGTTGGTTGTTTGATTACGACATGTTCAAGATCGAAAATTGGGATCGTCAAGGTCGGTCTCGGAATATTGTTAAATGGACACAACTCGTTTAAACCTCAAACAGTACGTATACCTAATATGGAAGTCGGAACAATGCAGGTCGATAAATACACGAAACACCGTTATACTCTAAAAATAGTCTTATCGAAATCACATTAATTTGACAGCTGTTTTCAATTATTTTTTCTCACAGATTGAGACAAACGCTCTTTATGCGTACCGTATAAGGAATATATAAACACTGAACGCTCGATCTTTATTGTCTCGTGCTGATTAATTTTCCGAAAACAATATGACTTGAATAAGTCACGACATGATATGTATACATTTCATGTATTTCTCGACACATTTTGACCCCGAACCGGGCCTGACGAGGAGGGTATGTTCTTTGGCCTGGGGATGTAGCTCAGTGGTAGAGCGTTCGCTTTGCATGTGAAAGGCCCCGGGTTCGATCCCCGGCATCTCCAGCACAGTGCTTTCTTTTTATTTGTATGTATGAAGTTTTAATTGCACATGCCGCTGTTATGACTGACTGTCGTGATTTCATATACTGGAAAGTCACCATTTGTGAATCGAAACGTTCCGTCCTATATGCATAGCTATTAAATCACAACAAAGCAAATTTACCACTTCATCTGACTTCTCATCGAATAATAAATAGCTGTCTAATGTAGTCTCCAAACTTTGACGGACAAATTCTATCAGTTGGGGATGTAGCTCAGTGGTAGAGCGTTCGCTTTGCATGTGAAAGGCCCCGGGTTCGATCCCCGGCATCTCCAAGAAATACTTTTGCACGAAAGTTAAAATTCGATTATGACGGTTTTGGTGATATTAATGGATGTAAATAATAGAAACAGCTTTCCCCATCGTTTTTCCGCGTGAAATCACGAAAACGAAAAAATTACTTTTCTGTATGCTCCGATGATATGCTCCGATGCTCCGTGGTATTGTGTCCTTATATTGCAGTGTAATTTCTATCATTTTATATTGAGATTAACATACTTCTTTTTTTCGTGGGAAATCAAAGGATTTATTATTTGTCGACAATAATATGGCCTTGCAATTTTACGGGCCGGGGATGTAGCTCAGTGGTAGAGCGTTCGCTTCGCATGTGAAAGGCCCCGGGTTCAATCCCCGGCATCTCCAAGGAAGGCGAATTTTGTTACAATATCTTGCACTATATTTCATCAATGGCGGGTTTTGGTAAATTTTTACCCCATTCAATCTCATACAAAATTTATAGCACTCGATCTATTTTATCAGAGGCTGCTTTTTGGTAATGTATTGCACTATTAAAATCTCGCACAAAATCCCATGTGTACATTGTCCTGTATTTTTTATAATTTGTTTTATATATCAGTTCGTTTCATCCCATATTTTAGTTGCGGGAGGTAGCGTCTGTTTCACAGCATCACCCATAGAGACAAGTTGACGTCACAGACATGATGCACCATTCGTTCGCAATATGGACACCCAATAATTTAGTTGGTTGTTTGATTACGACATGTTCAAGATCGAAAATTGGGATCGTCAAGGTCGGTCTCGGAATATTGTTAAATGGACACAACTCGTTTAAACCTCAAACAGTACGTATACCTAATATGGAAGTCGGAACAATGCAGGTCGATAAATACACGAAACACCGTTATACTCTAAAAATAGTCTTATCGAAATCACATTAATTTGACAGCTGTTTTCAATTATTTTTTCTCACAGATTGAGACAAACGCTCTTTATGCGTACCGTATAAGGAATATATAAACACTGAACGCTCGATCTTTATTGTCTCGTGCTGATTAATTTTCCGAAAACAATATGACTTGAATAAGTCACGACATGATATGTATACATTTCATGTATTTCTCGACACATTTTGACCCTGAACCGGGCCTGACGAGGAGGGTATGTTCTTTGGCCTGGGGATGTAGCTCAGTGGTAGAGCGTTCGCTTTGCATGTGAAAGGCCCCGGGTTCGATCCCCGGCATCTCCAGCACAGTGCTTTCTTTTTATTTGTATGTATGAAGTTTTAATTGCACATGCTGCTGTTATGACTGACTGTCGTGATTTCATATACTGGAAAGTCACCATTTGTGAATCGAAACGTTCCGTCCTATATGCATAGCTATTAAATCACAACAAAGCAAATTTACCACTTCATCTGACTTCTCATCGAATAATAAATAGCTGTCTAATGTAGTCTCCAAACTTTGACGGACAAATTCTATCAGTTGGGGATGTAGCTCAGTGGTAGAGCGTTCGCTTTGCATGTGAAAGGCCCCGGGTTCGATCCCCGGCATCTCCAAGAAATACTTTTGCACGAAAGTTAAAATTCGATTATGACGGTTTTGGTGATATTAATGGATGTAAATAATAGAAACAGCTTTCCCCATCGTTTTTCCGCGTGAAATCACGAAAACGAAAAAATAACTTTTCTGTATGCTCCGATGATATGCTCCGATGCTCCGTGGTATTGTGTCCTTATATTGCAGTGTAATTTCTATCATTTTATATTGAGATTAACATACTTCTTTTTTTCGTGGGAAATCAAAGGATTTATTATTTGTCGACAATAATATGGCCTTGCAATTTTACGGGCCGGGGATGTAGCTCAGTGGTAGAGCGTTCGCTTCGCATGTGAAAGGCCCCGGGTTCAATCCCCGGCATCTCCAAGGAAGGCGAATTTTGTTACAATATCTTGCACTATATTTCATCAATGGCGGGTTTTGGTAAATTTTTACCCCATTCAATCTCATACAAAATTTATAGCACTCGATCTATTTTATCAGAGGCTGCTTTTTGGTAATGTTTTGCACTATTAAAATCTCGCACAAAATCCCATGTGTACATTGTCCTGTATTTTTTATAATTTGTTTCATATATCAGTTCGTTTCATCCCATATTTTAGTTGCGGGAGGTAGCGTCTGTTTCACAGCATCACCCATAGAGACAAGTTGACGTCACAGACATGATGCACCATTCGTTCGCAATATGGACACCCAATAATTTAGTTGGTTGTTTGATTACCACATGTTCAAGATCGAAAATTGGGATCGTCAAGGTCGGTCTCGGAATATTGTTAAATGGACACAACTCGTTTAAACCTCAAACAGTACGTATACCTAATATGGAAGTCGGAACAATGCAGGTCGATAAATACACGAAACACCGTTATACTCTAAAAATAGTCTTATCGAAATCACATTAATTTGACAGCTGTTTTCAATTATTTTTTCTCACAGATTGAGACAAACGCTCTTTATGCGTACCGTATAAGGAATATATAAACACTGAACGCTCGATCTTTATTGTCTCGTGCTGATTAATTTTCCGAAAACAATATGACTTGAATAAGTCACGACATAATATGTATACATTTCATGTATTTCTCGACACATTTTGACCCCGAACCGGGCCTGACGAGGAGGGTATGTTCTTTGGCCTGGGGATGTAGCTCAGTGGTAGAGCGTTCGCTTTGCATGTGAAAGGCACCGGGTTCGATCCCCGGCATCTCCAGCACAGTGCTTTCTTTTTATTTGTATGTATGAAGTTTTAATTGCACATGCCGCTGTTATGACTGACTGTCGTGATTTCATATACTGGAAAGTCACCATTTGTGAATCGAAACGTTCCGTCCTATATGCATAGCTATTAAATCACAACAAAGCAAATTTACCACTTCATCTGACATCTCATCGAATAATAAATAGCTGTCTAATGTAGTCTCCAAACTTTGACGGACAAATTCTATCAGTTGGGGATGTAGCTCAGTGGTAGAGCGTTCGCTTTGCATGTGAAAGGCCCCGGGTTCGATCCCCGGCATCTCCAAGAAATACTTTTGCACGAAAGTTAAAATTCGATTATGACGGTTTTGGTGATATTAATGGATGTAAATAATAGAAACAGCTTTCCCCATCGTTTTTCCGCGTGAAATCACGAAAACGAAAAAATTACTTTTCTGTATGCTCCGATGATATGCTCCGATGCTCCGTGGTATTGTGTCCTTATATTGCAGTGTAATTTCTATCATTTTATATTGAGATTAACATACTTCTTTTTTTCGTGGGAAATCAAAGGATTTATTATTTGTCGACAATAATATGGCCTTGCAATTTTACGGGCCGGGGATGTAGCTCAGTGGTAGAGCGTTCGCTTCGCATGTGAAAGGCCCCGGGTTCAATCCCCGGCATCTCCAAGGAAGGCGAATTTTGTTACAATATCTTGCACTATATTTCATCAATGGCGGGTTTTGGTAAATTTTTACCCCATTCAATCTCATACAAAATTTATAGCACTCGATCTATTTTATCAGAGGCTGCTTTTTGGTAATGTATTGCACTATTCAAATCTCGCACAAAATCCCATGTGTACATTGTCCTGTATTTTTTATAATTTGTTTTATATATCAGTTCGTTTCATCCCATATTTTAGTTGCGGGAGGTAGCGTCTGTTTCACAGCATCACCCATAGAGACAAGTTGACGTCACAGACATGATGCACCATTCGTTCGCAATATGGACACCCAATAATTTAGTTGGTTGTTTGATTACGACATGTTCAAGATCGAAAATTGGGATCGTCAAGGTCGGTCTCGGAATATTGTTAAATGGACACAACTCGTTTAAACCTCAAACAGTACGTATACCTAATATGGAAGTCGGAACAATGCAGGTCGATAAATACACGAAACACCGTTATACTCTAAAAATAGTCTTATCGAAATCACATTAATTTGACAGCTGTTTTCAATTATTTTTTCTCACAGATTGAGACAAACGCTCTTTATGCGTACCGTATAAGGAATATATAAACACTGAACGCTCGATCTTTATTGTCTCGTGCTGATTAATTTTCCGAAAACAATATGACTTGAATAAGTCACGACATGATATGTATACATTTCATGTATTTCTCGACACATTTTGACCCTGAACCGGGCCTGACGAGGAGGGTATGTTCTTTGGCCTGGGGATGTAGCTCAGTGGTAGAGCGTTCGCTTTGCATGTGAAAGGCCCCGGGTTCGATCCCCGGCATCTCCAGCACAGTGCTTTCTTTTTATTTGTATGTATGAAGTTTTAATTGCACATGCTGCTGTTATGACTGACTGTCGTGATTTCATATACTGGAAAGTCACCATTTGTGAATCGAAACGTTCCGTCCTATATGCATAGCTATTAAATCACAACAAAGCAAATTTACCACTTCATCTGACTTCTCATCGAATAATAAATAGCTGTCTAATGTAGTCTCCAAACTTTGACGGACAAATTCTATCAGTTGGGGATGTAGCTCAGTGGTAGAGCGTTCGCTTTGCATGTGAAAGGCCCCGGGTTCGATCCCCGGCATCTCCAAGAAATACTTTTGCACGAAAGTTAAAATTCGATTATGACGGTTTTGGTGATATTAATGGATGTAAATAATAGAAACAGCTTTCCCCATCGTTTTTCCGCGTGAAATCACGAAAACGAAAAAATAACTTTTCTGTATGCTCCGATGATATGCTCCGATGCTCCGTGGTATTGTGTCCTTATATTGCAGTGTAATTTCTATCATTTTATATTGAGATTAACATACTTCTTTTTTTCGTGGGAAATCAAAGGATTTATTATTTGTCGACAATAATATGGCCTTGCAATTTTACGGGCCGGGGATGTAGCTCAGTGGTAGAGCGTTCGCTTCGCATGTGAAAGGCCCCGGGTTCAATCCCCGGCATCTCCAAGGAAGGCGAATTTTGTTACAATATCTTGCACTATATTTCATCAATGGCGGGTTTTGGTAAATTTTTACCCCATTCAATCTCATACAAAATTTATAGCACTCGATCTATTTTATCAGAGGCTGCTTTTTGGTAATGTTTTGCACTATTAAAATCTCGCACAAAATCCCATGTGTACATTGTCCTGTATTTTTTATAATTTGTTTCATATATCAGTTCGTTTCATCCCATATTTTAGTTGCGGGAGGTAGCGTCTGTTTCACAGCATCACCCATAGAGACAAGTTGACGTCACAGACATGATGCACCATTCGTTCGCAATATGGACACCCAATAATTTAGTTGGTTGTTTGATTACGACATGTTCAAGATCGAAAATTGGGATCGTCAAGGTCGGTCTCGGAATATTGTTAAATGGACACAACTCGTTTAAACCTCAAACAGTACGTATACCTAATATGGAAGTCGGAACAATGCAGGTCGATAAATACACGAAACACCGTTATACTCTAAAAATAGTCTTATCGAAATCACATTAATTTGACAGCTGTTTTCAATTATTTTTTCTCACAGATTGAGACAAACGCTCTTTATGCGTACCGTATAAGGAATATATAAACACTGAACGCTCGATCTTTATTGTCTCGTGCTGATTAATTTTCCGAAAACAATATGACTTGAATAAGTCACGACATAATATGTATACATTTCATGTATTTCTCGACACATTTTGACCCCGAACCGGGCCTGACGAGGAGGGTATGTTCTTTGGCCTGGGGATGTAGCTCAGTGGTAGAGCGTTCGCTTTGCATGTGAAAGGCCCCGGGTTCGATCCCCGGCATCTCCAGCACAGTGCTTTCTTTTTATTTGTATGTATGAAGTTTTAATTGCACATGCCGCTGTTATGACTGACTGTCGTGATTTCATATACTGGAAAGTCACCATTTGTGAATCGAAACGTTCCGTCCTATATGCATAGCTATTAAATCACAACAAAGCAAATTTACCACTTCATCTGACTTCTCATCGAATAATAAATAGCTGTCTAATGTAGTCTCCAAACTTTGACGGACAAATTCTATCAGTTGGGGATGTAGCTCAGTGGTAGAGCGTTCGCTTTGCATGTGAAAGGCCCCGGGTTCGATCCCCGGCATCTCCAATAAATACTTTTGCACGAAAGTTAAAATTCGATTATGACGGTTTTGGTGATATTAATGGATGTAAATAATAGAAACAGCTTTCCCCATCGTTTTTCCGCGTGAAATCACGAAAACGAAAAAATTACTTTTCTGTATGCTCCGATGATATGCTCCGATGCTCCGTGGTATTGTGTCCTTATATTGCAGTGTAATTTCTATCATTTTATATTGAGATTAACATACTTCTTTTTTTCGTGGGAAATCAAAGGATTTATTATTTGTCGACAATAATATGGCCTTGCAATTTTACGGGCCGGGGATGTAGCTCAGTGGTAGAGCGTTCGCTTCGCATGTGAAAGGCCCCGGGTTCAATCCCCGGCATCTCCAAGGAAGGCGAATTTTGTTACAATATCTTGCACTATATTTCATCAATGGCGGGTTTTGGTAAATTTTTACCCCATTCAATCTCATACAAAATTTATAGCACTCGATCTATTTTATCAGAGGCTGCTTTTTGGTAATGTTTTGCACTATTCAAATCTCGCACAAAATCCCATGTGTACATTGTCCTGTATTTTTTATAATTTGTTTTATATATCAGTTCGTTTCATCCCATATTTTAGTTGCGGGAGGTAGCGTCTGTTTCACGGCATCACCCATAGAGACAAGTTGACGTCACAGACATGATGCACCATTCGTTCGCAATATGGACACCCAATAATTTAGTTGGTTGTTTGATTACGACATGTTCAAGATCGAAAATTGGGATCGTCAAGGTCGGTCTCGGAATATTGTTAAATGGACACAACTCGTTTAAACCTCAAACAGTACGTATACCTAATATGGAAGTCGGAACAATGCAGGTCGATAAATACACGAAACACCGTTATACTCTAAAAATAGTCTTATCGAAATCACATTAATTTGACAGCTGTTTTCAATTATTTTTTCTCACAGATTGAGACAAACGCTCTTTATGCGTACCGTATAAGGAATATATAAACACTGAACGCTCGATCTTTATTGTCTCGTGCTGATTAATTTTCCGAAAACAATATGACTTGAATAAGTCACGACATGATATGTATACATTTCATGTATTTCTCGACACATTTTGACCCCGAACCGGGCCTGACGAGGAGGGTATGTTCTTTGGCCTGGGGATGTAGCTCAGTGGTAGAGCGTTCGCTTTGCATGTGAAAGGCCCCGGGTTCGATCCCCGGCATCTCCAGCACAGTGCTTTCTTTTTATTTGTATGTATGAAGTTTTAATTGCACATGCCGCTGTTATGACTGACTGTCGTGATTTCATATACTGGAAAGTCACCATTTGTGAATCGAAACGTTCCGTCCTATATGCATAGCTATTAAATCACAACAAAGCAAATTTACCACTTCATCTGACTTCTCATCGAATAATAAATAGCTGTCTAATGTAGTCTCCAAACTTTGACGGACAAATTCTATCAGTTGGGGATGTAGCTCAGTGGTAGAGCGTTCGCTTTGCATGTGAAAGGCCCCGGGTTCGATCCCCGGCATCTCCAAGAAATACTTTTGCACGAAAGTTAAAATTCGATTATGACGGTTTTGGTGATATTAATGGATGTAAATAATAGAAACAGCTTTCCCCATCGTTTTTCCGCGTGAAATCACGAAAACGAAAAAATTACTTTTCTGTATGCTCCGATGATATGCTCCGATGCTCCGTGGTATTGTGTCCTTATATTGCAGTGTAATTTCTATCATTTTATATTGAGATTAACATACTTCTTTTTTTCGTGGGAAATCAAAGGATTTATTATTTGTCGACAATAATATGGCCTTGCAATTTTACGGGCCGGGGATGTAGCTCAGTGGTAGAGCGTTCGCTTCGCATGTGAAAGGCCCCGGGTTCAATCCCCGGCATCTCCAAGGAAGGCGAATTTTGTTACAATATCTTGCACTATATTTCATCAATGGCGGGTTTTGGTAAATTTTTACCCCATTCAATCTCATACAAAATTTATAGCACTCGATCTATTTTATCAGAGGCTGCTTTTTGGTAATGTTTTGCACTATTAAAATCTCGCACAAAATCCCATGTGTACATTGTCCTGTATTTTTTATAATTTGTTTCATATATCAGTTCGTTTCATCCCATATTTTAGTTGCGGGAGGTAGCGTCTGTTTCACAGCATCACCCATAGAGACAAGTTGACGTCACAGACATGATGCACCATTCGTTCGCAATATGGACACCCAATAATTTAGTTGGTTGTTTGATTACCACATGTTCAAGATCGAAAATTGGGATCGTCAAGGTCGGTCTCGGAATATTGTTAAATGGACACAACTCGTTTAAACCTCAAACAGTACGTATACCTAATATGGAAGTCGGAACAATGCAGGTCGATAAATACACGAAACACCGTTATACTCTAAAAATAGTCTTATCGAAATCACATTAATTTGACAGCTGTTTTCAATTATTTTTTCTCACAGATTGAGACAAACGCTCTTTATGCGTACCGTATAAGGAATATATAAACACTGAACGCTCGATCTTTATTGTCTCGTGCTGATTAATTTTCCGAAAACAATATGACTTGAATAAGTCACGACATAATATGTATACATTTCATGTATTTCTCGACACATTTTGACCCCGAACCGGGCCTGACGAGGAGGGTATGTTCTTTGGCCTGGGGATGTAGCTCAGTGGTAGAGCGTTCGCTTTGCATGTGAAAGGCCCCGGGTTCGATCCCCGGCATCTCCAGCACAGTGCTTTCTTTTTATTTGTATGTATGAAGTTTTAATTGCACATGCCGCTGTTATGACTGACTGTCGTGATTTCATATACTGGAAAGTCACCATTTGTGAATCGAAACGTTCCGTCCTATATGCATAGCTATTAAATCACAACAAAGCAAATTTACCACTTCATCTGACTTCTCATCGAATAATAAATAGCTGTCTAATGTAGTCTCCAAACTTTGACGGACAAATTCTATCAGTTGGGGATGTAGCTCAGTGGTAGAGCGTTCGCTTTGCATGTGAAAGGCCCCGGGTTCGATCCCCGGCATCTCCAATAAATACTTTTGCACGAAAGTTAAAATTCGATTATGACGGTTTTGGTGATATTAATGGATGTAAATAATAGAAACAGCTTTCCCCATCGTTTTTCCGCGTGAAATCACGAAAACGAAAAAATTACTTTTCTGTATGCTCCGATGATATGCTCCGATGCTCCGTGGTATTGTGTCCTTATATTGCAGTGTAATTTCTATCATTTTATATTGAGATTAACATACTTCTTTTTTTCGTGGGAAATCAAAGGATTTATTATTTGTCGACAATAATATGGCCTTGCAATTTTACGGGCCGGGGATGTAGCTCAGTGGTAGAGCGTTCGCTTCGCATGTGAAAGGCCCCGGGTTCAATCCCCGGCATCTCCAAGGAAGGCGAATTTTGTTACAATATCTTGCACTATATTTCATCAATGGCGGGTTTTGGTAAATTTTTACCCCATTCAATCTCATACAAAATTTATAGCACTCGATCTATTTTATCAGAGGCTGCTTTTTGGTAATGTTTTGCACTATTCAAATCTCGCACAAAATCCCATGTGTACATTGTCCTGTATTTTTTATAATTTGTTTTATATATCAGTTCGTTTCATCCCATATTTTAGTTGCGGGAGGTAGCGTCTGTTTCACGGCATCACCCATAGAGACAAGTTGACGTCACAGACATGATGCACCATTCGTTCGCAATATGGACACCCAATAATTTAGTTGGTTGTTTGATTACGACATGTTCAAGATCGAAAATTGGGATCGTCAAGGTCGGTCTCGGAATATTGTTAAATGGACACAACTCGTTTAAACCTCAAACAGTACGTATACCTAATATGGAAGTCGGAACAATGCAGGTCGATAAATACACGAAACACCGTTATACTCTAAAAATAGTCTTATCGAAATCACATTAATTTGACAGCTGTTTTCAATTATTTTTTCTCACAGATTGAGACAAACGCTCTTTATGCGTACCGTATAAGGAATATATAAACACTGAACGCTCGATCTTTATTGTCTCGTGCTGATTAATTTTCCGAAAACAATATGACTTGAATAAGTCACGACATGATATGTATACATTTCATGTATTTCTCGACACATTTTGACCCCGAACCGGGCCTGACGAGGAGGGTATGTTCTTTGGCCTGGGGATGTAGCTCAGTGGTAGAGCGTTCGCTTTGCATGTGAAAGGCCCCGGGTTCGATCCCCGGCATCTCCAGCACAGTGCTTTCTTTTTATTTGTATGTATGAAGTTTTAATTGCACATGCCGCTGTTATGACTGACTGTCGTGATTTCATATACTGGAAAGTCACCATTTGTGAATCGAAACGTTCCGTCCTATATGCATAGCTATTAAATCACAACAAAGCAAATTTACCACTTCATCTGACTTCTCATCGAATAATAAATAGCTGTCTAATGTAGTCTCCAAACTTTGACGGACAAATTCTATCAGTTGGGGATGTAGCTCAGTGGTAGAGCGTTCGCTTTGCATGTGAAAGGCCCCGGGTTCGATCCCCGGCATCTCCAAGAAATACTTTTGCACGAAAGTTAAAATTCGATTATGACGGTTTTGGTGATATTAATGGATGTAAATAATAGAAACAGCTTTCCCCATCGTTTTTCCGCGTGAAATCACGAAAACGAAAAAATTACTTTTCTGTATGCTCCGATGATATGCTCCGATGCTCCGTGGTATTGTGTCCTTATATTGCAGTGTAATTTCTATCATTTTATATTGAGATTAACATACTTCTTTTTTTCGTGGGAAATCAAAGGATTTATTATTTGTCGACAATAATATGGCCTTGCAATTTTACGGGCCGGGGATGTAGCTCAGTGGTAGAGCGTTCGCTTCGCATGTGAAAGGCCCCGGGTTCAATCCCCGGCATCTCCAAGGAAGGCGAATTTTGTTACAATATCTTGCACTATATTTCATCAATGGCGGGTTTTGGTAAATTTTTACCCCATTCAATCTCATACAAAATTTATAGCACTCGATCTATTTTATCAGAGGCTGCTTTTTGGTAATGTTTTGCACTATTAAAATCTCGCACAAAATCCCATGTGTACATTGTCCTGTATTTTTTATAATTTGTTTTATATATCAGTTCGTTTCATCCCATATTTTAGTTGCGGGAGGTAGCGTCTGTTTCACAGCATCACCCATAGAGACAAATTGACGTCACAGACATGATGCACCATTCGTTCGCAATATGGACACCCAATAATTTAGTTGGTTGTTTGATTACGACATGTTCAAGATCGAAAATTGGGATCGTCAAGGTCGGTCTCGGAATATTGTTAAATGGACACAACTCGTTTAAACCTCAAACAGTACGTATACCTAATATGGAAGTCGGAACAATGCAGGTCGATAAATACACGAAACACCGTTATACTCTAAAAATAGTCTTATCGAAATCACATTAATTTGACAGCTGTTTTCAATTATTTTTTCTCACAGATTGAGACAAACGCTCTTTATGCGTACCGTATAAGGAATATATAAACACTGAACGCTCGATCTTTATTGTCTCGTGCTGATTAATTTTCCGAAAACAATATGACTTGAATAAGTCACGACATGATATGTATACATTTCATGTATTTCTCGACACATTTTGACCCCGAACCGGGCCTGACGAGGAGGGTATGTTCTTTGGCCTGGGGATGTAGCTCAGTGGTAGAGCGTTCGCTTTGCATGTGAAAGGCCCCGGGTTCGATCCCCGGCATCTCCAGCACAGTGCTTTCTTTTTATTTGTATGTATGAAGTTTTAATTGCACATGCCGCTGTTATGACTGACTGTCGTGATTTCATATACTGGAAAGTCACCATTTGTGAATCGAAACGTTCCGTCCTATATGCATAGCTATTAAATCACAACAAAGCAAATTTACCACTTCATCTGACTTCTCATCGAATAATAAATAGCTGTCTAATGTAGTCTCCAAACTTTGACGGACAAATTCTATCAGTTGGGGATGTAGCTCAGTGGTAGAGCGTTCGCTTTGCATGTGAAAGGCCCCGGGTTCGATCCCCGGCATCTCCAAGAAATACTTTTGCACGAAAGTTAAAATTCGATTATGACGGTTTTGGTGATATTAATGGATGTAAATAATAGAAACAGCTTTCCCCATCGTTTTTCCGCGTGAAATCACGAAAACGAAAAAATTACTTTTCTGTATGCTCCGATGATATGCTCCGATGCTCCGTGGTATTGTGTCCTTATATTGCAGTGTAATTTCTATCATTTTATATTGAGATTAACATACTTCTTTTTTTCGTGGGAAATCAAAGGATTTATTATTTGTCGACAATAATATGGCCTTGCAATTTTACGGGCCGGGGATGTAGCTCAGTGGTAGAGCGTTCGCTTCGCATGTGAAAGGCCCCGGGTTCAATCCCCGGCATCTCCAAGGAAGGCGAATTTTGTTACAATATCTTGCACTATATTTCATCAATGGCGGGTTTTGGTAAATTTTTACCCCATTCAATCTCATACAAAATTTATAGCACTCGATCTATTTTATCAGAGGCTGCTTTTTGGTAATGTATTGCACTATTAAAATCTCGCACAAAATCCCATGTGTACATTGTCCTGTATTTTTTATAATTTGTTTTATATATCAGTTCGTTTCATCCCATATTTTAGTTGCGGGAGGTAGCGTCTGTTTCACAGCATCACCCATAGAGACAAGTTGACGTCACAGACATGATGCACCATTCGTTCGCAATATGGACACCCAATAATTTAGTTGGTTGTTTGATTACGACATGTTCAAGATCGAAAATTGGGATCGTCAAGGTCGGTCTCGGAATATTGTTAAATGGACACAACTCGTTTAAACCTCAAACAGTACGTATACCTAATATGGAAGTCGGAACAATGCAGGTCGATAAATACACGAAACACCGTTATACTCTAAAAATAGTCTTATCGAAATCACATTAATTTGACAGCTGTTTTCAATTATTTTTTCTCACAGATTGAGACAAACGCTCTTTATGCGTACCGTATAAGGAATATATAAACACTGAACGCTCGATCTTTATTGTCTCGTGCTGATTAATTTTCCGAAAACAATATGACTTGAATAAGTCACGACATGATATGTATACATTTCATGTATTTCTCGACACATTTTGACCCGGAACCGGGCCTGACGAGGAGGGTATGTTCTTTGGCCTGGGGATGTAGCTCAGTGGTAGAGCGTTCGCTTTGCAGGTGAAAGGCCCCGGGTTCGATCCCCGGCATCTCCAGCACAGTGCTTTCTTTTTATTTGTATGTATGAAGTTTTAATTGCACATGCCGCTGTTATGACTGACTGTCGTGATTTCATATACTGGAAAGTCACCATTTGTGAATCGAAACGTTCCGTCCTATATGCATAGCTATTAAATCACAACAAAGCAAATTTACCACTTCATCTGACTTCTCATCGAATAATAAATAGCTGTCTAATGTAGTCTCCAAACTTTGACGGACAAATTATATCAGTTGGGGATGTAGCTCAGTGGTAGAGCGTTCGCTTTGCATGTGAAAGGCCCCGGGTTCGATCCCCGGCATCTCCAAGAAATACTTTTGCACGAAAGTTAAAATTCGATTATGACGGTTTTGGTGATATTAATGGATGTAAATAATAGAAACAGCTTTCCCCATCGTTTTTCCGCGTGAAATCACGAAAACGAAAAAATAACTTTTCTGTATGCTCCGATGATATGCTCCGATGCTCCGTGGTATTGTGTCCTTATATTGCAGTGTAATTTCTATCATTTTATATTGAGATTAACATACTTCTTTTTTTCGTGGGAAATCAAAGGATTTATTATTTGTCGACAATAATATGGCCTTGCAATTTTACGGGCCGGGGATGTAGCTCAGTGGTAGAGCGTTCGCTTCGCATGTGAAAGGCCCCGGGTTCAATCCCCGGCATCTCCAAGGAAGGCGAATTTTGTTACAATATCTTGCACTATATTTCATCAATGGCGGGTTTTGGTAAATTTTTACCCCATTCAATCTCATACAAAATTTATAGCACTCGATCTATTTTATCAGAGGCTGCTTTTTGGTAATGTTTTGCACTATTAAAATCTCGCACAAAATCCCATGTGTACATTGTCCTGTATTTTTTATAATTTGTTTCATATATCAGTTCGTTTCATCCCATATTTTAGTTGCGGGAGGTAGCGTCTGTTTCACAGCATCACCCATAGAGACAAGTTGACGTCACAGACATGATGCACCATTCGTTCGCAATATGGACACCCAATAATTTAGTTGGTTGTTTGATTACGACATGTTCAAGATCGAAAATTGGGATCGTCAAGGTCGGTCTCGGAATATTGTTAAATGGACACAACTCGTTTAAACCTCAAACAGTACGTATACCTAATATGGAAGTCGGAACAATGCAGGTCGATAAATACACGAAACACCGTTATACTCTAAAAATAGTCTTATCGAAATCACATTAATTTGACAGCTGTTTTCAATTATTTTTTCTCACAGATTGAGACAAACGCTCTTTATGCGTACCGTATAAGGAATATATAAACACTGAACGCTCGATCTTTATTGTCTCGTGCTGATTAATTTTCCGAAAACAATATGACTTGAATAAGTCACGACATGATATGTATACATTTCATGTATTTCTCGACACATTTTGACCCCGAACCGGGCCTGACGAGGAGGGTATGTTCTTTGGCCTGGGGATGTAGCTCAGTGGTAGAGCGTTCGCTTTGCATGTGAAAGGCCCCGGGTTCGATCCCCGGCATCTCCAGCACAGTGCTTTCTTTTTATTTGTATGTATGAAGTTTTAATTGCACATGCCGCTGTTATGACTGACTGTCGTGATTTCATATACTGGAAAGTCACCATTTGTGAATCGAAACGTTCCGTCCTATATGCATAGCTATTAAATCACAACAAAGCAAATTTACCACTTCATCTGACTTCTCATCGAATAATAAATAGCTGTCTAATGTAGTCTCCAAACTTTGACGGACAAATTCTATCAGTTGGGGATGTAGCTCAGTGGTAGAGCGTTCGCTTTGCATGTGAAAGGCCCCGGGTTCGATCCCCGGCATCTCCAAGAAATACTTTTGCACGAAAGTTAAAATTCGATTATGACGATTTTGGTGATATTAATGGATGTAAATAATAGAAACAGCTTTCCCCATCGTTTTTCCGCGTGAAATCACGAAAACGAAAAAATAACTTTTCTGTATGCTCCGATGATATGCTCCGATGCTCCGTGGTATTGTGTCCTTATATTGCAGTGTAATTTCTATCATTTTATATTGAGATTAACATACTTCTTTTTTTCGTGGGAAATCAAAGGATTTATTATTTGTCGACAATAATATGGCCTTGCAATTTTACGGGCCGGGGATGTAGCTCAGTGGTAGAGCGTTCGCTTCGCATGTGAAAGGCCCCGGGTTCAATCCCCGGCATCTCCAAGGAAGGCGAATTTTGTTACAATATCTTGCACTATATTTCATCAATGGCGGGTTTTGGTAAATTTTTACCCCATTCAATCTCATACAAAATTTATAGCACTCGATCTATTTTATCAGAGGCTGCTTTTTGGTAATGTTTTGCACTATTAAAATCTCGCACAAAATCCCATGTGTACATTGTCCTGTATTTTTTATAATTTGTTTCATATATCAGTTCGTTTCATCCCATATTTTAGTTGCGGGAGGTAGCGTCTGTTTCACAGCATCACCCATAGAGACAAGTTGACGTCACAGACATGATGCACCATTCGTTCGCAATATGGACACCCAATAATTTAGTTGGTTGTTTGATTACGACATGTTCAAGATCGAAAATTGGGATCGTCAAGGTCGGTCTCGGAATATTGTTAAATGGACACAACTCGTTTAAACCTCAAACAGTACGTATACCTAATATGGAAGTCGGAACAATGCAGGTCGATAAATACACGAAACACCGTTATACTCTAAAAATAGTCTTATCGAAATCACATTAATTTGACAGCTGTTTTCAATTATTTTTTCTCACAGATTGAGACAAACGCTCTTTATGCGTACCGTATAAGGAATATATAAACACTGAACGCTCGATCTTTATTGTCTCGTGCTGATTAATTTTCCGAAAACAATATGACTTGAATAAGTCACGACATGATATGTATACATTTCATGTATTTCTCGACACATTTTGACCCTGAACCGGGCCTGACGAGGAGGGTATGTTCTTTGGCCTGGGGATGTAGCTCAGTGGTAGAGCGTTCGCTTTGCATGTGAAAGGCCCCGGGTTCGATCCCCGGCATCTCCAGCACAGTGCTTTCTTTTTATTTGTATGTATGAAGTTTTAATTGCACATGCCGCTGTTATGACTGACTGTCGTGATTTCATATACTGGAAAGTCACCATTTGTGAATCGAAACGTTCCGTCCTATATGCATAGCTATTAAATCACAACAAAGCAAATTTACCACTTCATCTGACTTCTCATCGAATAATAAATAGCTGTCTAATGTAGTCTCCAAACTTTGACGGACAAATTCTATCAGTTGGGGATGTAGCTCAGTGGTAGAGCGTTCGCTTTGCATGTGAAAGGCCCCGGGTTCGATCCCCGGCATCTCCAAGAAATACTTTTGCACGAAAGTTAAAATTCGATTATGACGGTTTTGGTGATATTAATGGATGTAAATAATAGAAACAGCTTTCCCCATCGTTTTTCCGCGTGAAATCACGAAAACGAAAAAATTACTTTTCTGTATGCTCCGATGATATGCTCCGATGCTCCGTGGTATTGTGTCCTTATATTGCAGTGTAATTTCTATCATTTTATATTGAGATTAACATACTTCTTTTTTTCGTGGGAAATCAAAGGATTTATTATTTGTCGACAATAATATGGCCTTGCAATTTTACGGGCCGGGGATGTAGCTCAGTGGTAGAGCGTTCGCTTCGCATGTGAAAGGCCCCGGGTTCAATCCCCGGCATCTCCAAGGAAGGCGAATTTTGTTACAATATCTTGCACTATATTTCATCAATGGCGGGTTTTGGTAAATTTTTACCCCATTCAATCTCATACAAAATTTATAGCACTCGATCTATTTTATCAGAGGCTGCTTTTTGGTAATGTTTTGCACTATTAAAATCTCGCACAAAATCCCATGTGTACATTGTCCTGTATTTTTTATAATTTGTTTCATATATCAGTTCGTTTCATCCCATATTTTAGTTGCGGGAGGTAGCGTCTGTTTCACAGCATCACCCATAGAGACAAGTTGACGTCACAGACATGATGCACCATTCGTTCGCAATATGGACACCCAATAATTTAGTTGGTTGTTTGATTACGACATGTTCAAGATCGAAAATTGGGATCGTCAAGGTCGGTCTCGGAATATTGTTAAATGGACACAACTCGTTTAAACCTCAAACAGTACGTATACCTAATATGGAAGTCGGAACAATGCAGGTCGATAAATACACGAAACACCGTTATACTCTAAAAATAGTCTTATCGAAATCACATTAATTTGACAGCTGTTTTCAATTATTTTTTCTCACAGATTGAGACAAACGCTCTTTATGCGTACCGTATAAGGAATATATAAACACTGAACGCTCGATCTTTATTGTCTCGTGCTGATTAATTTTCCGAAAACAATATGACTTGAATAAGTCACGACATGATATGTATACATTTCATGTATTTCTCGACACATTTTGACCCTGAACCGGGCCTGACGAGGAGGGTATGTTCTTTGGCCTGGGGATGTAGCTCAGTGGTAGAGCGTTCGCTTTGCATGTGAAAGGCCCCGGGTTCGATCCCCGGCATCTCCAGCACAGTGCTTTCTTTTTATTTGTATGTATGAAGTTTTAATTGCACATGCCGCTGTTATGACTGACTGTCGTGATTTCATATACTGGAAAGTCACCATTTGTGAATCGAAACGTTCCGTCCTATATGCATAGCTATTAAATCACAACAAAGCAAATTTACCACTTCATCTGACTTCTCATCGAATAATAAATAGCTGTCTAATGTAGTCTCCAAACTTTGACGGACAAATTCTATCAGTTGGGGATGTAGCTCAGTGGTAGAGCGTTCGCTTTGCATGTGAAAGGCCCCGGGTTCGATCCCCGGCATCTCCAAGAAATACTTTTGCACGAAAGTTAAAATTCGATTATGACGGTTTTGGTGATATTAATGGATGTAAATAATAGAAACAGCTTTCCCCATCGTTTTTCCGCGTGAAATCACGAAAACGAAAAAATTACTTTTCTGTATGCTCCGATGATATGCTCCGATGCTCCGTGGTATTGTGTCCTTATATTGCAGTGTAATTTCTATCATTTTATATTGAGATTAACATACTTCTTTTTTTCGTGGGAAATCAAAGGATTTATTATTTGTCGACAATAATATGGCCTTGCAATTTTACGGGCCGGGGATGTAGCTCAGTGGTAGAGCGTTCGCTTCGCATGTGAAAGGCCCCGGGTTCAATCCCCGGCATCTCCAAGGAAGGCGAATTTTGTTACAATATCTTGCACTATATTTCATCAATGGCGGGTTTTGGTAAATTTTTACCCCATTCAATCTCATACAAAATTTATAGCACTCGATCTATTTTATCAGAGGCTGCTTTTTGGTAATGTTTTGCACTATTCAAATCTCGCACAAAATCCCATGTGTACATTGTCCTGTATTTTTTATAATTTGTTTTATATATCAGTTCGTTTCATCCCATATTTTAGTTGCGGGAGGTAGCGTCTGTTTCACAGCATCACCCATAGAGACAAGTTGACGTCACAGACATGATGCACCATTCGTTCGCAATATGGACACCCAATAATTTAGTTGGTTGTTTGATTACGACATGTTCAAGATCGAAAATTGGGATCGTCAAGGTCGGTCTCGGAATATTGTTAAATGGACACAACTCGTTTAAACCTCAAACAGTACGTATACCTAATATGGAAGTCGGAACAATGCAGGTCGATAAATACACGAAACACCGTTATACTCTAAAAATAGTCTTATCGAAATCACATTAATTTGACAGCTGTTTTCAATTATTTTTTCTCACAGATTGAGACAAACGCTCTTTATGCGTACCGTATAAGGAATATATAAACACTGAACGCTCGATCTTTATTGTCTCGTGCTGATTAATTTTCCGAAAACAATATGACTTGAATAAGTCACGCTATGATATGTATACATTTCATGTATTTCTCGACACATTTTGACCCCGAACCGGGCCTGACGAGGAGGGTATGTTCTTTGGCCTGGGGATGTAGCTCAGTGGTAGAGCGTTCGCTTTGCATGTGAAAGGCCCCGGGTTCGATCCCCGGCATCTCCAGCACAGTGCTTTCTTTTTATTTGTATGTATGAAGTTTTAATTGCACATGCCGCTGTTATGACTGACTGTCGTGATTTCATATACTGGAAAGTCACCATTTGTGAATCGAAACGTTCCGTCCTATATGCATAGCTATTAAATCACAACAAAGCAAATTTACCACTTCATCTGACTTCTCATCGAATAATAAATAGCTGTCTAATGTAGTCTCCAAACTTTGACGGACAAATTCTATCAGTTGGGGATGTAGCTCAGTGGTAGAGCGTTCGCTTTGCATGTGAAAGGCCCCGGGTTCGATCCCCGGCATCTCCAAGAAATACTTTTGCACGAAAGTTAAAATTCGATTATGACGGTTTTGGTGATATTAATGGATGTAAATAATAGAAACAGCTTTCCCCATCGTTTTTCCGCGTGAAATCACGAAAACGAAAAAATTACTTTTCTGTATGCTCCGATGATATGCTCCGATGCTCCGTGGTATTGTGTCCTTATATTGCAGTGTAATTTCTATCATTTTATATTGAGATTAACATACTTCTTTTTTTCGTGGGAAATCAAAGGATTTATTATTTGTCGACAATAATATGGCCTTGCAATTTTACGGGCCGGGGATGTAGCTCAGTGGTAGAGCGTTCGCTTCGCATGTGAAACGCCCCGGGTTCAATCCCCGGCATCTCCAAGGAAGGCGAATTTTGTTACAATATCTTGCACTATATTTCATCAATGGCGGGTTTTGGTAAATTTTTACCCCATTCAATCTCATACAAAATTTATAGCACTCGATCTATTTTATCAGAGGCTGCTTTTTGGTAATGTTTTGCACTATTCAAATCTCGCACAAAATCCCATGTGTACATTGTCCTGTATTTTTTATAATTTGTTTTATATATCAGTTCGTTTCATCCCATATTTTAGTTGCGGGAGGTAGCGTCTGTTTCACAGCATCACCCATAGAGACAAGTTGACGTCACAGACATGATGCACCATTCGTTCGCAATATGGACACCCAATAATTTAGTTGGTTGTTTGATTACGACATGTTCAAGATCGAAAATTGGGATCGTCAAGGTCGGTCTCGGAATATTGTTAAATGGACACAACTCGTTTAAACCTCAAACAGTACGTATACCTAATATGGAAGTCGGAACAATGCAGGTCGATAAATACACGAAACACCGTTATACTCTAAAAATAGTCTTATCGAAATCACATTAATTTGACAGCTGTTTTCAATTATTTTTTCTCACAGATTGAGAAAAACGCTCTTTATGCGTACCGTATAAGGAATATATAAACACTGAACGCTCGATCATTATTGTCTCGTGCTGATTAATTTTCCGAAAACAATATGACTTGAATAAGTCACGACATGATATGTATACATTTCATGTATTTCTCGACACATTTTGACCCCGAACCGGGCCTGACGAGGAGGGTATGTTCTTTGGCCTGGGGATGTAGCTCAGTGGTAGAGCGTTCGCTTTGCATGTGAAAGGCCCCGGGTTCGATCCCCGGCATCTCCAGCACAGTGCTTTCTTTTTATTTGTATGTATGAAGTTTTAATTGCACATGCCGCTGTTATGACTGACTGTCGTGATTTCATATACTGGAAAGTCACCATTTGTGAATCGAAACGTTCCGTCCTATATGCATAGCTATTAAATCACAACAAAGCAAATTTACCACTTCATCTGACTTCTCATCGAATAATAAATAGCTGTCTAATGTATTCTCCAAACTTTGACGGACAAATTCTATCAGTTGGGGATGTAGCTCAGTGGTAGAGCGTTCGCTTTGCATGTGAAAGGCCCCGGGTTCGATCCCCGGCATCTCCAAGAAATACTTTTGCACGAAAGTTAAAATTCGATTATGACGGTTTTGGTGATATTAATGGATGTAAATAATAGAAACAGCTTTCCCCATCGTTTTTCCGCGTGAAATCACGAAAACGAAAAAATTACTTTTCTGTATGCTCCGATGATATGCTCCGATGCTCCGTGGTATTGTGTCCTTATATTGCAGTGTAATTTCTATCATTTTATATTGAGATTAACATACTACTTTTTTTCGTGGGAAATCAAAGGATTTATTATTTGTCGACAATAATATGGCCTTGCAATTTTACGGGCCGGGGATGTAGCTCAGTGGTAGAGCGTTCGCTTCGCATGTGAAAGGCCCCGGGTTCAATCCCCGGCATCTCCAAGGAAGGCGAATTTTGTTACAATATCTTGCACTATATTTCATCAATGGCGGGTTTTGGTAAATTTTTACACCATTCAATCTCATACAAAATTTATAGCACTCGATCTATTTTATCAGAGGCTGCTTTTTGGTAATGTTTTGCACTATTCAAATCTCGCACAAAATCCCATGTGTACATTGTCCTGTATTTTTTATAATTTGTTTTATATATCAGTTCGTTTCATCCCATATTTTAGTTGCGGGAGGTAGCGTCTGTTTCACAGCATCACCCATAGAGACAAGTTGACGTCACAGACATGATGCACCATTCGTTCGCAATATGGACACCCAATAATTTAGTTGGTTGTTTGATTACGACATGTTCAAGATCGAAAATTGGGATCGTCAAGGTCGGTCTCGGAATATTGTTAAATGGACACAACTCGTTTAAACCTCAAACAGTACGTATACCTAATATGGAAGTCGGAACAATGCAGGTCGATAAATACACGAAACACCGTTATACTCTAAAAATAGTCTTATCGAAATCACATTAATTTGACAGCTGTTTTCAATTATTTTTTCTCACAGATTGAGACAAACGCTCTTTATGCGTACCGTATAAGGAATATATAAACAATGAACGCTCGATCTTTATTGTCTCGTGCTGATTAATTTTCCGAAAACAATATGACTTGAATAAGTCACGACATGATATGTATACATTTCATGTATTTCTCGACACATTTTGACCCCGAACCGGGCCTGACGAGGAGGGTATGTTCTTTGGCCTGGGGATGTAGCTCAGTGGTAGAGCGTTCGCTTTGCATGTGAAAGGCCCCGGGTTCGATCCCCGGCATCTCCAGCACAGTGCTTTCTTTTTATTTGTATGTATGAAGTTTTAATTGCACATGCCGCTGTTATGACTGACTGTCGTGATTTCATATACTGGAAAGTCACCATTTGTGAATCGAAACGTTCCGTCCTATATGCATAGCTATTAAATCACAACAAAGCAAATTTACCACTTCATCTGACTTCTCATCGAATAATAAATAGCTGTCTAATGTAGTCTCCAAACTTTGACGGACAAATTCTATCAGTTGGGGATGTAGCTCAGTGGTAGAGCGTTCGCTTTGCATGTGAAAGGCCCCGGGTTCGATCCCCGGCATCTCCAAGAAATACTTTTGCACGAAAGTTAAAATTCGATTATGACGGTTTTGGTGATATTAATGGATGTAAATAATAGAAACAGCTTTCCCCATCGTTTTTCCGCGTGAAATCACGAAAACGAAAAAATTACTTTTCTGTATGCTCCGATGATATGCTCCGATGCTCCGTGGTATTGTGTCCTTATATTGCAGTGTAATTTCTATCATTTTATATTGAGATTAACATACTTCTTTTTTTCGTGGGAAATCAAAGGATTTATTATTTGTCGACAATAATATGGCCTTGCAATTTTACGGGCCGGGGATGTAGCTCAGTGGTAGAGCGTTCGCTTCGCATGTGAAAGGCCCCGGGTTCAATCCCCGGCATCTCCAAGGAAGGCGAATTTTGTTACAATATCTTGCACTATATTTCATCAATGGCGGGTTTTGGTAAATTTTTACACCATTCAATCTCATACAAAATTTATAGCACTCGATCTATTTTATCAGAGGCTGCTTTTTGGTAATGTTTTGCACTATTCAAATCTCGCACAAAATCCCATGTGTACATTGTCCTGTATTTTTTATAATTTGTTTTATATATCAGTTCGTTTCATCCCATATTTTAGTTGCGGGAGGTAGCGTCTGTTTCACAGCATCACCCATAGAGACAAGTTGACGTCACAGACATGATGCACCATTCGTTCGCAATATGGACACCCAATAATTTAGTTGGTTGTTTGATTACGACATGTTCAAGATCGAAAATTGGGATCGTCAAGGTCGGTCTCGGAATATTGTTAAATGGACACAACTCGTTTAAACCTCAAACAGTACGTATACCTAATATGGAAGTCGGAACAATGCAGGTCGATAAATACACGAAACACCGTTATACTCTAAAAATAGTCTTATCGAAATCACATTAATTTGACAGCTGTTTTCAATTATTTTTTCTCACAGATTGAGACAAACGCTCTTTATGCGTACCGTATAAGGAATATATAAACACTGAACGCTCGATCATTATTGTCTCGTGCTGATTAATTTTCCGAAAACAATATGACTTGAATAAGTCACGACATGATATGTATACATTTCATGTATTTCTCGACACATTTTGACCCCGAACCGGGCCTGACGAGGAGGGTATGTTCTTTGGCCTGGGGATGTAGCTCAGTGGTAGAGCGTTCGCTTTGCATGTGAAAGGCCCCGGGTTCGATCCCCGGCATCTCCAGCACAGTGCTTTCTTTTTATTTGTATGTATGAAGTTTTAATTGCACATGCCGCTGTTATGACTGACTGTCGTGATTTCATATACTGGAAAGTCACCATTTGTGAATCGAAACGTTCCGTCCTATATGCATAGCTATTAAATCACAACAAAGCAAATTTACCACTTCATCTGACTTCTCATCGAATAATAAATAGCTGTCTAATGTATTCTCCAAACTTTGACGGACAAATTCTATCAGTTGGGGATGTAGCTCAGTGGTAGAGCGTTCGCTTTGCATGTGAAAGGCCCCGGGTTCGATCCCCGGCATCTCCAAGAAATACTTTTGCACGAAAGTTAAAATTCGATTATGACGGTTTTGGTGATATTAATGGATGTAAATAATAGAAACAGCTTTCCCCATCGTTTTTCCGCGTGAAATCACGAAAACGAAAAAATTACTTTTCTGTATGCTCCGATGATATGCTCCGATGCTCCGTGGTATTGTGTCCTTATATTGCAGTGTAATTTCTATCATTTTATATTGAGATTAACATACTACTTTTTTTCGTGGGAAATCAAAGGATTTATTATTTGTCGACAATAATATGGCCTTGCAATTTTACGGGCCGGGGATGTAGCTCAGTGGTAGAGCGTTCGCTTCGCATGTGAAAGGCCCCGGGTTCAATCCCCGGCATCTCCAAGGAAGGCGAATTTTGTTACAATATCTTGCACTATATTTCATCAATGGCGGGTTTTGGTAAATTTTTACACCATTCAATCTCATACAAAATTTATAGCACTCGATCTATTTTATCAGAGGCTGCTTTTTGGTAATGTTTTGCACTATTCAAATCTCGCACAAAATCCCATGTGTACATTGTCCTGTATTTTTTATAATTTGTTTTATATATCAGTTCGTTTCATCCCATATTTTAGTTGCGGGAGGTAGCGTCTGTTTCACAGCATCACCCATAGAGACAAGTTGACGTCACAGACATGATGCACCATTCGTTCGCAATATGGACACCCAATAATTTAGTTGGTTGTTTGATTACGACATGTTCAAGATCGAAAATTGGGATCGTCAAGGTCGGTCTCGGAATATTGTTAAATGGACACAACTCGTTTAAACCTCAAACAGTACGTATACCTAATATGGAAGTCGGAACAATGCAGGTCGATAAATACACGAAACACCGTTATACTCTAAAAATAGTCTTATCGAAATCACATTAATTTGACAGCTGTTTTCAATTATTTTTTCTCACAGATTGAGACAAACGCTCTTTATGCGTACCGTATAAGGAATATATAAACAATGAACGCTCGATCTTTATTGTCTCGTGCTGATTAATTTTCCGAAAACAATATGACTTGAATAAGTCACGACATGATATGTATACATTTCATGTATTTCTCGACACATTTTGACCCCGAACCGGGCCTGACGAGGAGGGTATGTTCTTTGGCCTGGGGATGTAGCTCAGTGGTAGAGCGTTCGCTTTGCATGTGAAAGGCCCCGGGTTCGATCCCCGGCATCTCCAGCACAGTGCTTTCTTTTTATTTGTATGTATGAAGTTTTAATTGCACATGCCGCTGTTATGACTGACTGTCGTGATTTCATATA
This sequence comes from Siphonodentalium dalli, assembly GCA_032622095.1. Lineage (NCBI taxonomy): Eukaryota > Metazoa > Mollusca > Scaphopoda > Gadilida > Siphonodentaliidae > Siphonodentalium > Siphonodentalium dalli. Next base: position 190,108,227 of record CP136064.1, read on the forward strand.
CTGGAAAGTCACCATTTGTGAATCGAAACGTTCCGTCCTATATGCATAGCTATTAAATCACAACAAAGCAAATTTACCACTTCATCTGACTTCTCATCGAATAATAAATAGCTGTCTAATGTAGTCTCCAAACTTTGACGGACAAATTCTATCAGTTGGGGATGTAGCTCAGTGGTAGAGCGTTCGCTTTGCATGTGAAAGGCCCCGGGTTCGATCCCCGGCATCTCCAAGAAATACTTTTGCACGAAAGTTAAAATTCGATTATGACGGTTTTGGTGATATTAATGGATGTAAATAATAGAAACAGCTTTCCCCATCGTTTTTCCGCGTGAAATCACGAAAACGAAAAAATTACTTTTCTGTATGCTCCGATGATATGCTCCGATGCTCCGTGGTATTGTGTCCTTATATTGCAGTGTAATTTCTATCATTTTATATTGAGATTAACATACTACTTTTTTTCGTGGGAAATCAAAGGATTTATTATTTGTCGACAATAATATGGCCTTGCAATTTTACGGGCCGGGGATGTAGCTCAGTGGTAGAGCGTTCGCTTCGCATGTGAAAGGCCCCGGGTTCAATCCCCGGCATCTCCAAGGAAGGCGAATTTTGTTACAATATCTTGCACTATATTTCATCAATGGCGGGTTTTGGTAAATTTTTACACCATTCAATCTCATACAAAATTTATAGCACTCGATCTATTTTATCAGAGGCTGCTTTTTGGTAATGTTTTGCACTATTCAAATCTCGCACAAAATCCCATGTGTACATTGTCCTGTATTTTTTATAATTTGTTTTATATATCAGTTCGTTTCATCCCATATTTTAGTTGCGGGAGGTAGCGTCTGTTTCACAGCATCACCCATAGAGACAAGTTGACGTCACAGACATGATGCACCATTCGTTCGCAATATGGACACCCAATAATTTAGTTGGTTGTTTGATTACGACATGTTCAAGATCGAAAATTGGGATCGTCAAGGTCGGTCTCGGAATATTGTTAAATGGACACAACTCGTTTAAACCTCAAACAGTACGTATACCTAATATGGAAGTCGGAACAATGCAGGTCGATAAATACACGAAACACCGTTATACTCTAAAAATAGTCTTATCGAAATCACATTAATTTGACAGCTGTTTTCAATTATTTTTTCTCACAGATTGAGACAAACGCTCTTTATGCGTACCGTATAAGGAATATATAAACAATGAACGCTCGATCTTTATTGTCTCGTGCTGATTAATTTTCCGAAAACAATATGACTTGAATAAGTCACGACATGATATGTATACATTTCATGTATTTCTCGACACATTTTGACCCCGAACCGGGCCTGACGAGGAGGGTATGTTCTTTGGCCTGGGGATGTAGCTCAGTGGTAGAGCGTTCGCTTTGCATGTGAAAGGCCCCGGGTTCGATCCCCGGCATCTCCAGCACAGTGCTTTCTTTTTATTTGTATGTATGAAGTTTTAATTGCACATGCCGCTGTTATGACTGACTGTCGTGATTTCATATACTGGAAAGTCACCATTTGTGAATCGAAACGTTCCGTCCTATATGCATAGCTATTAAATCACAACAAAGCAAATTTACCACTTCATCTGACTTCTCATCGAATAATAAATAGCTGTCTAATGTAGTCTCCAAACTTTGACGGACAAATTCTATCAGTTGGGGATGTAGCTCAGTGGTAGAGCGTTCGCTTTGCATGTGAAAGGCCCCGGGTTCGATCCCCGGCATCTCCAAGAAATACTTTTGCACGAAAGTTAAAATTCGATTATGACGGTTTTGGTGATATTAATGGATGTAAATAATAGAAACAGCTTTCCCCATCGTTTTTCCGCGTGAAATCACGAAAACGAAAAAATTACTTTTCTGTATGCTCCGATGATATGATCCGATGCTCCGTGGTATTGTGTCCTTATATTGCAGTGTAATTTCTATCATTTTATATTGAGATTAACATACTTCTTTTTTTCGTGGGAAATCAAAGGATTTATTATTTGTCGACAATAATATGGCCTTGCAATTTTACGGGCCGGGGATGTAGCTCAGTGGTAGAGCGTTCGCTTCGCATGTGAAAGGCCCCGGGTTCAATCCCCGGCATCTCCAAGGAAGGCGAATTTTGTTACAATATCTTGCACTATATTTCATCAATGGCGGGTTTTGGTAAATTTTTACACCATTCAATCTCATACAAAATTTATAGCACTCGATCTATTTTATCAGAGGCTGCTTTTTGGTAATGTTTTGCACTATTCAAATCTCGCACAAAATCCCATGTGTACATTGTCCTGTATTTTTTATAATTTGTTTTATATATCAGTTCGTTTCATCCCATATTTTAGTTGCGGGAGGTAGCGTCTGTTTCACAGCATCACCCATAGAGACAAGTTGACGTCACAGACATGATGCACCATTCGTTCGCAATATGGACACCCAATAATTTAGTTGGTTGTTTGATTACGACATGTTCAAGATCGAAAATTGGGATCGTCAAGGACGGTCTCGGAATATTGTTAAATGGACACAACTCGTTTAAACCTCAAACAGTACGTATACCTAATATGGAAGTCGGAACAATGCAGGTCGATAAATACACGAAACACCGTTATACTCTAAAAATAGTCTTATCGAAATCACATTAATTTGACAGCTGTTTTCAATTATTTTTTCTCACAGATTGAGACAAACGCTCTTTATGCGTACCGTATAAGGAATATATAAACAATGAACGCTCGATCTTTATTGTCTCGTGCTGATTAATTTTCCGAAAACAATATGACTTGAATAAGTCACGACATGATATGTATACATTTCATGTATTTCTCGACACATTTTGACCCCGAACCGGGCCTGACGAGGAGGGTATGTTCTTTGGCCTGGGGATGTAGCTCAGTGGTAGAGCGTTCGCTTTGCATGTGAAAGGCCCCGGGTTCGATCCCCGGCATCTCCAGCACAGTGCTTTCTTTTTATTTGTATGTATGAAGTTTTAATTGCACATGCCGCTGTTATGACTGACTGTCGTGATTTCATATACTGGAAAGTCACCATTTGTGAATCGAAACGTTCCGTCCTATATGCATAGCTATTAAATCACAACAAAGCAAATTTACCACTTCATCTGACTTCTCATCGAATAATAAATAGCTGTCTAATGTAGTCTCCAAACTTTGACGGACAAATTCTATCAGTTGGGGATGTAGCTCAGTGGTAGAGCGTTCGCTTTGCATGTGAAAGGCCCCGGGTTCGATCCCCGGCATCTCCAAGAAATACTTTTGCACGAAAGTTAAAATTCGATTATGACGGTTTTGGTGATATTCAGTTAATGGATGTAAATAATAGAAACAGCTTTCCCCATCGTTTTTCCGCGTGAAATCACGAAAACGAAAAAATTACTTTTCTGTATGCTCCGATGATATGATCCGATGCTCCGTGGTATTGTGTCCTTATATTGCAGTGTAATTTCTATCATTTTATATTGAGATTAACATACTTCTTTTTTTCGTGGGAAATCAAAGGATTTATTATTTGTCGACAATAATATGGCCTTGCAATTTTACGGGCCGGGGATGTAGCTCAGTGGTAGAGCGTTCGCTTCGCATGTGAAAGGCCCCGGGTTCAATCCCCGGCATCTCCAAGGAAGGCGAATTTTGTTACAATATCTTGCACTATATTTCATCAATGGCGGGTTTTGGTAAATTTTTACCCCATTCAATCTCATACAAAATTTATAGCACTCGATCTATTTTATCAGAGACTGCTTTTTGGTAATGTTTTGCACTATTCAAATCTCGCACAAAATCCCATGTGTACATTGTCCTGTATTTTTTATAATTTGTTTTATATATCAGTTCGTTTCATCCCATATTTTAGTTGCGGGAGGTAGCGTCTGTTTCACAGCATCACCCATAGAGACAAGTTGACGTCACAGACATGATGCACCATTCGTTCGCAATATGGACACCCAATAATTTAGTTGGTTGTTTGATTACGACATGTTCAAGATCGAAAATTGGGATCGTCAAGGTCGGTCTCGGAATATTGTTAAATGGACACAATTCGTTTAAACCTCAAACAGTACGTATACCTAATATGGAAGTCGGAACAATGCAGGTCGATAAATACACGAAACACCGTTATACTCTAAAAATAGTCTTATCGAAATCACATTAATTTGACAGCTGTTTTCAATTATTTTTTCTCACAGATTGAGATAAACGCTCTTTATGCGTACCGTATAAGGAATATATAAACACTGAACGCTCGATCTTTATTGTCTCGTGCTGATTAATTTTCCGAAAACAATATGACTTGAATAAGTCACGACATGATATGTATACATTTCATGTATTTCTCGACACATTTTGACCCCGAACCGGGCCTGACGAGGAGGGTATGTTCTTTGGCCTGGGGATGTAGCTCAGTGGTAGAGCGTTCGCTTTGCACGTGAAAGGCCCCGGGTTCGATCCCCGGCATCTCCAGTACAGTGCTTTCTTTTTATTTGTATGTATGAAGTTTTAATTGCACATGCCGCTGTTATGACTGACTGTCGTGATTTCATATACTGGAAAGTCACCATTTGTGAATCGAAACGTTCCGTCCTATATGCATAGCTATTAAATCACAACAAAGCAAATTTACCACTTCATCTGACTTCTCATCGAATAATAAATAGCTGTCTAATGTAGTCTCCAAACTTTGACGGACAAATTCTATCAGTTGGGGATGTAGCTCAGTGGTAGAGCGTTCGCTTTGCATGTGAAAGGCCCCGGGTTCGATCCCCGGCATCTCCAAGAAATACTTTTGCACGAAAGTTAAAATTCGATTATGACGGTTTTGGTGATATTAATAGATGTAAATAATAGAAACAGCTTTCCCCATCGTTTTTCCGCGTGAAATCACGAAAACGAACAAATTACTTTTCTGTATGCTCCGATGATATGCTCCGATGCTCCGTGGTATTGTGTCCTTATATTGCAGTGTAATTTCTATCATTTTATATTGAGATTAACATACTTCTTTTTTTCGTGGGAAATCAAAGGATTTATTATTTGTCGACAATAATATGGCCTTGCAATTTTACGGGCCGGGGATGTAGCTCATCAGTGGTAGAGCGTTCGCTTCGCATGTGAAAGGCCCCGGGTTCAATCCCCGGCATCTCCAAGGAAGGCGAATTTTGTTACAATATCTTGCACTATATTTCATCAATGGCGGGTTTTGGTAAATTTTTACCCCATTCAATCTCATACAAAATTTATAGCACTCGATCTATTTTATCAGAGGCTGCTTTTTGGTAATGTTTTGCACTATTCAAATCTCGATATTTTAGTTGCGGGAGGTAGCGTCTGTTTCACAGCATCACCCATAGAGACAAGTTGACGTCACAGACATGATGCACCATTCGTTCGCAATATGGACACCCAATAATTTAGTTGGTTGTTTGATTACGACATGTTCAAGATCGAAAATTGGGATCGTCAAGGTCGGTCTCGGAATATTGTTAAATGGACACAACTCGTTTAAACCTCAAACAGTACGTATACCTAATATGGAAGTCGGAACAATGCAGGTCGATAAATACACGAAACACCGTTTTACTCTAAAAATAGTCTTATCGAAATCACATTAATTTGACAGCTGTTTTCAATTATTTTTTCTCACAGATTGAGACAAACGCTCTTTATGCGTACCGTATAAGGAATATATAAACAATGAACGCTCGATCTTTATTGTCTCGTGCTGATTAATTTTCCGAAAACAATATGACTTGAATAAGTCACGACATGATATGTATACATTTCATGTATTTCTCGACACATTTTGACCCCGAACCGGGCCTGACGAGGAGGGTATGTTCTTTGGCCTGGGGATGTAGCTCAGTGGTAGAGCGTTCGCTTTGCATGTGAAAGGCCCCGGGTTCGATCCCCGGCATCTCCAGCACAGTGCTTTCTTTTTATTTGTATGTATGAAGTTTTAATTGCACATGCCGCTGTTATGACTGACTGTCGTGATTTCATATACTGGAAAGTCACCATTTGTGAATCGAAACGTTCCGTCCTATATGCATAGCTATTAAATCACAACAAAGCAAATTTACCACTTCATCTGACTTCTCATCGAATAATAAATAGCTGTGTAATGTAGTCTCCAAACTTTGACGGACAAATTCTATCAGTTGGGGATGTAGCTCAGTGGTAGAGCGTTCGCTTTGCATGTGAAAGGCCCCGGGTTCGGTCCCCGGCATCTCCAAGAAATACTTTTGCACGAAAGTTAAAATTCGATTATGACGGTTTTGGTGATATTAATGGATGTAAATAATAGAAACAGCTTTCCCCATCGTTTTTCCGCGTGAAATCACGAAAACGAAAAAATTACTTTTCTGTATGCTCCGATGATATGCTCCGATGCTCCGTGGTATTGTGTCCTTATATTGCAGTGTAATTTCTATCATTTTATATTGAGATTAACATACTTCTTTTTTTCGTGGGAAATCAAAGGATTTATTATTTGTCGACAATAATATGGCCTTGCAATTTTACGGGCCGGGGATGTAGCTCAGTGGTAGAGCGTTCGCTTCGCATGTGAAAGGCCCCGGGTTCAATCCCCGGCATCTCCAAGGAAGGCGAATTTTGTTACAATATCTTGCACTATATTTCATCAATGGCGGGTTTTGGTAAATTTTTACCCCATTCAATCTCATACAAAATTTATAGCACTCGATCTATTTTATCAGAGGCTGCTTTTTGGTAATGTTTTGCACTATTCAAATCTCGCACAAAATCCCATGTGTACATTGTCCTGTATTTTTTATAATTTGTTTTATATATCAGTTCGTTTCATCCCATATTTTAGTTGCGGGAGGTAGCGTCTGTTTCACAGCATCACCCATAGACTATGATAGAGACAAGTTGACGTCACAGACATGATGCACCATTCGTTCGCAATATGGACACCCAATAATTTAGTTGGTTGTTTGATTACGACATGTTCAAGATCGAAAATTGGGATCGTCAAGGTCGGTCTCGGAATATTGTTAAATGGACACAACTCGTTTAAACCTCAAACAGTACGTATACCTAATATGGAAGTCGGAACAATGCAGGTCGATAAATACACGAAACACCGTTATACTCTAAAAATAGTCTTATCGAAATCACATTAATTTGACAGCTGTTTTCAATTATTTTTTCTCACAGATTGAGATAAACGCTCTTTATGCGTACCGTATAAGGAATATATAAACACTGAACGCTCGATCTTTATTGTCTCGTGCTGATTAATTTTCCGAAAACAATATGACTTGAATAAGTCACGACATGATATGTATACATTTCATGTATTTCTCGACACATTTTGACCCCGAACCGGGCCTGACGAGGAGGGTATGTTCTTTGGCCTGGGGATGTAGCTCAGTGGTAGAGCGTTCGCTTTGCACGTGAAAGGCCCCGGGTTCGATCCCCGGCATCTCCAAGAAATACTTTTGCACGAAAGTTAAAATTCGATTATGACGGTTTTGGTGATATTAATAGATGTAAATAATAGAAACAGCTTTCCCCATCGTTTTTCCGCGTGAAATCACGAAAACGAACAAATTACTTTTCTGTATGCTCCGATGATATGCTCCGATGCTCCGTGGTATTGTGTCCTTATATTGCAGTGTAATTTCTATCATTTTATATTGAGATTAACATACTTCTTTTTTTCGTGGGAAATCAAAGGATTTATTATTTGTCGACAATAATATGGCCTTGCAATTTTACGGGCCGGGGATGTAGCTCAGTGGTAGAGCGTTCGCTTCGCATGTGAAAGGCCCCGGGTTCAATCCCCGGCATCTCCAAGGAAGGCGAATTTTGTTACAATATCTTGCACTATATTTCATCAATGGCGGGTTTTGGTAAATTTTTACCCCATTCAATCTCATACAAAATTTATAGCACTCGATCTATTTTATCAGAGGCTGCTTTTTGGTAATGTTTTGCACTATTCAAATCTCGCACAAAATCCCATGTGTACATTGTCCTGTATTTTTTATAATTTGTTTTATATATCAGTTCGTTTCATCCCATATTTTAGTTGCGGGAGGTAGCGTCTGTTTCACAGCATCACCCATAGACTATGATAGAGACAAGTTGACGTCACAGACATGATGCACCATTCGTTCGCAATATGGACACCCAATAATTTAGTTGGTTGTTTGATTACGACATGTTCAAGATCGAAAATTGGGATCGTCAAGGTCGGTCTCGGAATATTGTTAAATGGACACAACTCGTTTAAACCTCAAACAGTACGTATACCTAATATGGAAGTCGGAACAATGCAGGTCGATAAATACACGAAACACCGTTATACTCTAAAAATAGTCTTATCGAAATCACATTAATTTGACAGCTGTTTTCAATTATTTTTTCTCACAGATTGAGATAAACGCTCTTTATGCGTACCGTATAAGGAATATATAAACACTGAACGCTCGATCTTTATTGTCTCGTGCTGATTAATTTTCCGAAAACAATATGACTTGAATAAGTCACGACATGATATGTATACATTTCATGTATTTCTCGACACATTTTGACCCCGAACCGGGCCTGACGAGGAGGGTATGTTCTTTGGCCTGGGGATGTAGCTCAGTGGTAGAGCGTTCGCTTTGCATGTGAAAGGCCCCCGGGTTCGATCCCCGGCATCTCCAGCACAGTGCTTTCTTTTTATTTGTATGTATGAAGTTTTAATTGCACATGCCGCTGTTATGACTGACTGTCGTGATTTCATATACTGGAAAGTCACAATTTGTGAATCGAAACGTTCCGTCCTATATGCATAGCTATTAAATCACAACAAAGCAAATTTACCACTTCATCTGACTTCTCATCGAATAATAAATAGCTGTCTAATGTAGTCTCCAAACTTTGACGGACAAATTCTATCAGTTGGGGATGTAGCTCAGTGGTAGAGCGTTCGCTTTGCATGTGAAAGGCCCCGGGTTCGATCCCCGGCATCTCCAAGAAATACTTTTGCACGAAAGTTAAAATTCGATTATGACGGTTTTGGTGATATTAATAGATGTAAATAATAGAAACAGCTTTCCCCATCGTTTTTCCGCGTGAAATCACGAAAACGAACAAATTACTTTTCTGTATGCTCCGATGATATGCTCCGATGCTCCGTGGTATTGTGTCCTTATATTGCAGTGTAATTTCTATCATTTTATATTGAGATTAACATACTTCTTTTTTTCGTGGGAAATCAAAGGATTTATTATTTGTCGACAATAATATGGCCTTGCAATTTTACGGGCCGGGGATGTAGCTCAGTGGTAGAGCGTTCGCTTCGCATGTGAAAGGCCCCGGGTTCAATCCCCGGCATCTCCAAGGAAGGCGAATTTTGTTACAATATCTTGCACTATATTTCATCAATGGCGGGTTTTGGTAAATTTTTACCCCATTCAATCTCATACAAAATTTATAGCACTCGATCTATTTTATCAGAGGCTGCTTTTTGGTAATGTTTTGCACTATTCAAATCTCGATATTTTAGTTGCGGGAGGTAGCGTCTGTTTCACAGCATCACCCATAGAGACAAGTTGACGTCACAGACATGATGCACCATTCGTTCGCAATATGGACACCCAATAATTTAGTTGGTTGTTTGATTACGACATGTTCAAGATCGAAAATTGGGATCGTCAAGGTCGGTCTCGGAATATTGTTAAATGGACACAACTCGTTTAAACCTCAAACAGTACGTATACCTAATATGGAAGTCGGAACAATGCAGGTCGATAAATACACGAAACACCGTTTTACTCTAAAAATAGTCTTATCGAAATCACATTAATTTGACAGCTGTTTTCAATTATTTTTTCTCACAGATTGAGACAAACGCTCTTTATGCGTACCGTATAAGGAATATATAAACAATGAACGCTCGATCTTTATTGTCTCGTGCTGATTAATTTTCCGAAAACAATATGACTTGAATAAGTCACGACATGATATGTATACATTTCATGTATTTCTCGACACATTTTGACCCCGAACCGGGCCTGACGAGGAGGGTATGTTCTTTGGCCTGGGGATGTAGCTCAGTGGTAGAGCGTTCGCTTTGCATGTGAAAGGCCCCGGGTTCGATCCCCGGCATCTCCAGCACAGTGCTTTCTTTTTATTTGTATGTATGAAGTTTTAATTGCACATGCCGCTGTTATGACTGACTGTCGTGATTTCATATACTGGAAAGTCACCATTTGTGAATCGAAACGTTCCGTCCTATATGCATAGCTATTAAATCACAACAAAGCAAATTTACCACTTCATCTGACTTCTCATCGAATAATAAATAGCTGTGTAATGTAGTCTCCAAACTTTGACGGACAAATTCTATCAGTTGGGGATGTAGCTCAGTGGTAGAGCGTTCGCTTTGCATGTGAAAGGCCCCGGGTTCGGTCCCCGGCATCTCCAAGAAATACTTTTGCACGAAAGTTAAAATTCGATTATGACGGTTTTGGTGATATTAATGGATGTAAATAATAGAAACAGCTTTCCCCATCGTTTTTCCGCGTGAAATCACGAAAACGAAAAAATTACTTTTCTGTATGCTCCGATGATATGCTCCGATGCTCCGTGGTATTGTGTCCTTATATTGCAGTGTAATTTCTATCATTTTATATTGAGATTAACATACTTCTTTTTTTCGTGGGAAATCAAAGGATTTATTATTTGTCGACAATAATATGGCCTTGCAATTTTACGGGCCGGGGATGTAGCTCAGTGGTAGAGCGTTCGCTTCGCATGTGAAAGGCCCCGGGTTCAATCCCCGGCATCTCCAAGGAAGGCGAATTTTGTTACAATATCTTGCACTATATTTCATCAATGGCGGGTTTTGGTAAATTTTTACCCCATTCAATCTCATACAAAATTTATAGCACTCGATCTATTTTATCAGAGGCTGCTTTTTGGTAATGTTTTGCACTATTCAAATCTCGCACAAAATCCCATGTGTACATTGTCCTGTATTTTTTATAATTTGTTTTATATATCAGTTCGTTTCATCCCATATTTTAGTTGCGGGAGGTAGCGTCTGTTTCACAGCATCACCCATAGACTATGATAGAGACAAGTTGACGTCACAGACATGATGCACCATTCGTTCGCAATATGGACACCCAATAATTTAGTTGGTTGTTTGATTACGACATGTTCAAGATCGAAAATTGGGATCGTCAAGGTCGGTCTCGGAATATTGTTAAATGGACACAACTCGTTTAAACCTCAAACAGTACGTATACCTAATATGGAAGTCGGAACAATGCAGGTCGATAAATACACGAAACACCGTTATACTCTAAAAATAGTCTTATCGAAATCACATTAATTTGACAGCTGTTTTCAATTATTTTTTCTCACAGATTGAGATAAACGCTCTTTATGCGTACCGTATAAGGAATATATAAACACTGAACGCTCGATCTTTATTGTCTCGTGCTGATTAATTTTCCGAAAACAATATGACTTGAATAAGTCACGACATGATATGTATACATTTCATGTATTTCTCGACACATTTTGACCCCGAACCGGGCCTGACGAGGAGGGTATGTTCTTTGGCCTGGGGATGTAGCTCAGTGGTAGAGCGTTCGCTTTGCACGTGAAAGGCCCCGGGTTCGATCCCCGGCATCTCCAAGAAATACTTTTGCACGAAAGTTAAAATTCGATTATGACGGTTTTGGTGATATTAATAGATGTAAATAATAGAAACAGCTTTCCCCATCGTTTTTCCGCGTGAAATCACGAAAACGAACAAATTACTTTTCTGTATGCTCCGATGATATGCTCCGATGCTCCGTGGTATTGTGTCCTTATATTGCAGTGTAATTTCTATCATTTTATATTGAGATTAACATACTTCTTTTTTTCGTGGGAAATCAAAGGATTTATTATTTGTCGACAATAATATGGCCTTGCAATTTTACGGGCCGGGGATGTAGCTCAGTGGTAGAGCGTTCGCTTCGCATGTGAAAGGCCCCGGGTTCAATCCCCGGCATCTCCAAGGAAGGCGAATTTTGTTACAATATCTTGCACTATATTTCATCAATGGCGGGTTTTGGTAAATTTTTACCCCATTCAATCTCATACAAAATTTATAGCACTCGATCTATTTTATCAGAGGCTGCTTTTTGGTAATGTTTTGCACTATTCAAATCTCGCACAAAATCCCATGTGTACATTGTCCTGTATTTTTTATAATTTGTTTTATATATCAGTTCGTTTCATCCCATATTTTAGTTGCGGGAGGTAGCGTCTGTTTCACAGCATCACCCATAGACTATGATAGAGACAAGTTGACGTCACAGACATGATGCACCATTCGTTCGCAATATGGACACCCAATAATTTAGTTGGTTGTTTGATTACGACATGTTCAAGATCGAAAATTGGGATCGTCAAGGTCGGTCTCGGAATATTGTTAAATGGACACAACTCGTTTAAACCTCAAACAGTACGTATACCTAATATGGAAGTCGGAACAATGCAGGTCGATAAATACACGAAACACCGTTATACTCTAAAAATAGTCTTATCGAAATCACATTAATTTGACAGCTGTTTTCAATTATTTTTTCTCACAGATTGAGATAAACGCTCTTTATGCGTACCGTATAAGGAATATATAAACACTGAACGCTCGATCTTTATTGTCTCGTGCTGATTAATTTTCCGAAAACAATATGACTTGAATAAGTCACGACATGATATGTATACATTTCATGTATTTCTCGACACATTTTGACCCCGAACCGGGCCTGACGAGGAGGGTATGTTCTTTGGCCTGGGGATGTAGCTCAGTGGTAGAGCGTTCGCTTTGCATGTGAAAGGCCCCCGGGTTCGATCCCCGGCATCTCCAGCACAGTGCTTTCTTTTTATTTGTATGTATGAAGTTTTAATTGCACATGCCGCTGTTATGACTGACTGTCGTGATTTCATATACTGGAAAGTCACCATTTGTGAATCGAAACGTTCCGTCCTATATGCATAGCTATTAAATCACAACAAAGCAAATTTACCACTTCATCTGACTTCTCATCGAATAATAAATAGCTGTCTAATGTAGTCTCCAAACTTTGACGGACAAATTCTATCAGTTGGGGATGTAGCTCAGTGGTAGAGCGTTCGCTTTGCATGTGAAAGGCCCCGGGTTCGATCCCCGGCATCTCCAAGAAATACTTTTGCACGAAAGTTAAAATTCGATTATGACGGTTTTGGTGATATTAATAGATGTAAATAATAGAAACAGCTTTCCCCATCGTTTTTCCGCGTGAAATCACGAAAACGAACAAATTACTTTTCTGTATGCTCCGATGATATGCTCCGATGCTCCGTGGTATTGTGTCCTTATATTGCAGTGTAATTTCTATCATTTTATATTGAGATTAACATACTTCTTTTTTTCGTGGGAAATCAAAGGATTTATTATTTGTCGACAATAATATGGCCTTGCAATTTTACGGGCCGGGGATGTAGCTCAGTGGTAGAGCGTTCGCTTCGCATGTGAAAGGCCCCGGGTTCAATCCCCGGCATCTCCAAGGAAGGCGAATTTTGTTACAATATCTTGCACTATATTTCATCAATGGCGGGTTTTGGTAAATTTTTACCCCATTCAATCTCATACAAAATTTATAGCACTCGATCTATTTTATCAGAGGCTGCTTTTTGGTAATGTTTTGCACTATTCAAATCTCGATATTTTAGTTGCGGGAGGTAGCGTCTGTTTCACAGCATCACCCATAGAGACAAGTTGACGTCACAGACATGATGCACCATTCGTTCGCAATATGGACACCCAATAATTTAGTTGGTTGTTTGATTACGACATGTTCAAGATCGAAAATTGGGATCGTCAAGGTCGGTCTCGGAATATTGTTAAATGGACACAACTCGTTTAAACCTCAAACAGTACGTATACCTAATATGGAAGTCGGAACAATGCAGGTCGATAAATACACGAAACACCGTTTTACTCTAAAAATAGTCTTATCGAAATCACATTAATTTGACAGCTGTTTTCAATTATTTTTTCTCACAGATTGAGACAAACGCTCTTTATGCGTACCGTATAAGGAATATATAAACAATGAACGCTCGATCTTTATTGTCTCGTGCTGATTAATTTTCCGAAAACAATATGACTTGAATAAGTCACGACATGATATGTATACATTTCATGTATTTCTCGACACATTTTGACCCCGAACCGGGCCTGACGAGGAGGGTATGTTCTTTGGCCTGGGGATGTAGCTCAGTGGTAGAGCGTTCGCTTTGCATGTGAAAGGCCCCCGGGTTCGATCCCCGGCATCTCCAGCACAGTGCTTTCTTTTTATTTGTATGTATGAAGTTTTAATTGCACATGCCGCTGTTATGACTGACTGTCGTGATTTCATATACTGGAAAGTCACCATTTGTGAATCGAAACGTTCCGACATGTTCAAGATCGAAAATTGGGATCGTCAAGGTCGGTCTCGGAATATTGTTAAATGGACACAACTCGTTTAAACCTCAAACAGTACGTATACCTAATATGGAAGTCGGAACAATGCAGGTCGATAAATACACGAAACACCGTTATACTCTAAAAATAGTCTTATCGAAATCACATTAATTTGACAGCTGTTTTCAATTATTTTTTCTCACAGATTGAGACAAACGCTCTTTATGCGTACCGTATAAGGAATATATAAACACTGAACGCTCGATCTTTATTGTCTCGTGCTGATTAATTTTCCGAAAACAATATGACTTGAATAAGTCACGACATGATATGTATACATTTCATGTATTTCTCGACACATTTTGACCCCGAACCGGGCCTGACGAGGAGGGTATGTTCTTTGGCCTGGGGATGTAGCTCAGTGGTAGAGCGTTCGCTTTGCACGTGAAAGGCCCCGGGTTCGATCCCCGGCATCTCCAGCACAGTGCTTTCTTTTTATTTGTATGTATGAAGTTTTAATTGCACATGCCGCTGTTATGACTGACTGTCGTGATTTCATATACTGGAAAGTCACCATTTGTGAATCGAAACGTTCCGTCCTATATGCATAGCTATTAAATCACAACAAAGCAAATTTACCACTTCATCTGACTTCTCATCGAATAATAAATAGCTGTCTAATGTAGTCTCCAAACTTTGACGGACAAATTCTATCAGTTGGGGATGTAGCTCAGTGGTAGAGCGTTCGCTTTGCATGTGAAAGGCCCCGGGTTCGATCCCCGGCATCTCCAAGAAATACTTTTGCACGAAAGTTAAAATTCGATTATGACGGTTTTGGTGATATTAATGGATGTAAATAATAGAAACAGCTTTCCCCATCGTTTTTCCGCGTGAAATCACGAAAACGAAAAAATTACTTTTCTGTATGCTCCGATGATATGATCCGATGCTCCGTGGTATTGTGTCCTTATATTGCAGTGTAATTTCTATCATTTTATATTGAGATTAACATACTTCTTTTTTTCGTGGGAAATCAAAGGATTTATTATTTGTCGACAATAATATGGCCTTGCAATTTTACGGGCCGGGGATGTAGCTCAGTGGTAGAGCGTTCGCTTCGCATGTGAAAGGCCCCGGGTTCAATCCCCGGCATCTCCAAGGAAGGCGAATTTTGTTACAATATCTTGCACTATATTTCATCAATGGCGGGTTTTGGTAAATTTTTACCCCATTCAATCTCATACAAAATTTATAGCACTCGATCTATTTTATCAGAGGCTGCTTTTTGGTAATGTTTTGCACTATTCAAATCTCGCACAAAATCCCATGTGTACATTGTCCTGTATTTTTTATAATTTGTTTTATATATCAGTTCGTTTCATCCCATATTTTAGTTGCGGGAGGTAGCGTCTGTTTCACAGCATCACCCATAGAGACAAGTTGACGTCACAGACATGATGCACCATTCGTTCGCAATATGGACACCCAATAATTTAGTTGGTTGTTTGATTACGACATGTTCAAGATCGAAAATTGGGATCGTCAAGGTCGGTCTCGGAATATTGTTAAATGGACACAACTCGTTTAAACCTCAAACAGTACGTATACCTAATATGGAAGTCGGAACAATGCAGGTCGATAAATACACGAAACACCGTTATACTCTAAAAATAGTCTTATCGAAATCACATTAATTTGACAGCTGTTTTCAATTATTTTTTCTCACAGATTGAGATAAACGCTCTTTATGCGTACCGTATAAGGAATATATAAACACTGAACGCTCGATCTTTATTGTCTCGTGCTGATTAATTTTCCGAAAACAATATGACTTGAATAAGTCACGACATGATATGTATACATTTCATGTATTTCTCGACACATTTTGACCCCGAACCGGGCCTGACGAGGAGGGTATGTTCTTTGGCCTGGGGATGTAGCTCAGTGGTAGAGCGTTCGCTTTGCATGTGAAAGGCCCCCGGGTTCGATCCCCGGCATCTCCAGCACAGTGCTTTCTTTTTATTTGTATGTATGAAGTTTTAATTGCACATGCCGCTGTTATGACTGACTGTCGTGATTTCATATACTGGAAAGTCACCATTTGTGAATCGAAACGTTCCGTCCTATATGCATAGCTATTAAATCACAACAAAGCAAATTTACCACTTCATCTGACTTCTCATCGAATAATAAATAGCTGTCTAATGTAGTCTCCAAACTTTGACGGACAAATTCTATCAGTTGGGGATGTAGCTCAGTGGTAGAGCGTTCGCTTTGCATGTGAAAGGCCCCGGGTTCGATCCCCGGCATCTCCAAGAAATACTTTTGCACGAAAGTTAAAATTCGATTATGACGGTTTTGGTGATATTAATAGATGTAAATAATAGAAACAGCTTTCCCCATCGTTTTTCCGCGTGAAATCACGAAAACGAACAAATTACTTTTCTGTATGCTCCGATGATATGCTCCGATGCTCCGTGGTATTGTGTCCTTATATTGCAGTGTAATTTCTATCATTTTATATTGAGATTAACATACTTCTTTTTTTCGTGGGAAATCAAAGGATTTATTATTTGTCGACAATAATATGGCCTTGCAATTTTACGGGCCGGGGATGTAGCTCAGTGGTAGAGCGTTCGCTTCGCATGTGAAAGGCCCCGGGTTCAATCCCCGGCATCTCCAAGGAAGGCGAATTTTGTTACAATATCTTGCACTATATTTCATCAATGGCGGGTTTTGGTAAATTTTTACCCCATTCAATCTCATACAAAATTTATAGCACTCGATCTATTTTATCAGAGGCTGCTTTTTGGTAATGTTTTGCACTATTCAAATCTCGATATTTTAGTTGCGGGAGGTAGCGTCTGTTTCACAGCATCACCCATAGAGACAAGTTGACGTCACAGACATGATGCACCATTCGTTCGCAATATGGACACCCAATAATTTAGTTGGTTGTTTGATTACGACATGTTCAAGATCGAAAATTGGGATCGTCAAGGTCGGTCTCGGAATATTGTTAAATGGACACAACTCGTTTAAACCTCAAACAGTACGTATACCTAATATGGAAGTCGGAACAATGCAGGTCGATAAATACACGAAACACCGTTTTACTCTAAAAATAGTCTTATCGAAATCACATTAATTTGACAGCTGTTTTCAATTATTTTTTCTCACAGATTGAGACAAACGCTCTTTATGCGTACCGTATAAGGAATATATAAACAATGAACGCTCGATCTTTATTGTCTCGTGCTGATTAATTTTCCGAAAACAATATGACTTGAATAAGTCACGACATGATATGTATACATTTCATGTATTTCTCGACACATTTTGACCCCGAACCGGGCCTGACGAGGAGGGTATGTTCTTTGGCCTGGGGATGTAGCTCAGTGGTAGAGCGTTCGCTTTGCATGTGAAAGGCCCCCGGGTTCGATCCCCGGCATCTCCAGCACAGTGCTTTCTTTTTATTTGTATGTATGAAGTTTTAATTGCACATGCCGCTGTTATGACTGACTGTCGTGATTTCATATACTGGAAAGTCACCATTTGTGAATCGAAACGTTCCGACATGTTCAAGATCGAAAATTGGGATCGTCAAGGTCGGTCTCGGAATATTGTTAAATGGACACAACTCGTTTAAACCTCAAACAGTACGTATACCTAATATGGAAGTCGGAACAATGCAGGTCGATAAATACACGAAACACCGTTATACTCTAAAAATAGTCTTATCGAAATCACATTAATTTGACAGCTGTTTTCAATTATTTTTTCTCACAGATTGAGACAAACGCTCTTTATGCGTACCGTATAAGGAATATATAAACACTGAACGCTCGATCTTTATTGTCTCGTGCTGATTAATTTTCCGAAAACAATATGACTTGAATAAGTCACGACATGATATGTATACATTTCATGTATTTCTCGACACATTTTGACCCCGAACCGGGCCTGACGAGGAGGGTATGTTCTTTGGCCTGGGGATGTAGCTCAGTGGTAGAGCGTTCGCTTTGCACGTGAAAGGCCCCGGGTTCGATCCCCGGCATCTCCAGCACAGTGCTTTCTTTTTATTTGTATGTATGAAGTTTTAATTGCACATGCCGCTGTTATGACTGACTGTCGTGATTTCATATACTGGAAAGTCACCATTTGTGAATCGAAACGTTCCGTCCTATATGCATAGCTATTAAATCACAACAAAGCAAATTTACCACTTCATCTGACTTCTCATCGAATAATAAATAGCTGTCTAATGTAGTCTCCAAACTTTGACGGACAAATTCTATCAGTTGGGGATGTAGCTCAGTGGTAGAGCGTTCGCTTTGCATGTGAAAGGCCCCGGGTTCGATCCCCGGCATCTCCAAGAAATACTTTTGCACGAAAGTTAAAATTCGATTATGACGGTTTTGGTGATATTAATGGATGTAAATAATAGAAACAGCTTTCCCCATCGTTTTTCCGCGTGAAATCACGAAAACGAAAAAATTACTTTTCTGTATGCTCCGATGATATGATCCGATGCTCCGTGGTATTGTGTCCTTATATTGCAGTGTAATTTCTATCATTTTATATTGAGATTAACATACTTCTTTTTTTCGTGGGAAATCAAAGGATTTATTATTTGTCGACAATAATATGGCCTTGCAATTTTACGGGCCGGGGATGTAGCTCAGTGGTAGAGCGTTCGCTTCGCATGTGAAAGGCCCCGGGTTCAATCCCCGGCATCTCCAAGGAAGGCGAATTTTGTTACAATATCTTGCACTATATTTCATCAATGGCGGGTTTTGGTAAATTTTTACCCCATTCAATCTCATACAAAATTTATAGCACTCGATCTATTTTATCAGAGGCTGCTTTTTGGTAATGTTTTGCACTATTCAAATCTCGCACAAAATCCCATGTGTACATTGTCCTGTATTTTTTATAATTTGTTTTATATATCAGTTCGTTTCATCCCATATTTTAGTTGCGGGAGGTAGCGTCTGTTTCACAGCATCACCCATAGAGACAAGTTGACGTCACAGACATGATGCACCATTCGTTCGCAATATGGACACCCAATAATTTAGTTGGTTGTTTGATTACGACATGTTCAAGATCGAAAATTGGGATCGTCAAGGTCGGTCTCGGAATATTGTTAAATGGACACAACTCGTTTAAACCTCAAACAGTACGTATACATAATATGGAAGTCGGAACAATGCAGGTCGATAAATACACGAAACACCGTTATACTCTAAAAATAGTCTTATCGAAATCACATTAATTTGACAGCTGTTTTCAATTATTTTTTCTCACAGATTGAGACAAACGCTCTTTATGCGTACCGTATAAGGAATATATAAACACTGAACGCTCGATCTTTATTGTCTCGTGCTGATTAATTTTCCGAAAACAATATGACTTGAATAAGTCACGACATGATATGTATACATTTCATGTATTTCTCGACACATTTTGACCCCGAACCGGGCCTGACGAGGAGGGTATGTTCTTTGGCCTGGGGATGTAGCTCAGTGGTAGAGCGTTCGCTTTGCACGTGAAAGGCCCCGGGTTCGATCCCCGGCATCTCCAAGAAATACTTTTGCACGAAAGTTAAAATTCGATTATGACGGTTTTGGTGATATTAATAGATGTAAATAATAGAAACAGCTTTCCCCATCGTTTTTCCGCGTGAAATCACGAAAACGAACAAATTACTTTTCTGTATGCTCCGATGATATGCTCCGATGCTCCGTGGTATTGTGTCCTTATATTGCAGTGTAATTTCTATCATTTTATATTGAGATTAACATACTTCTTTTTTTCGTGGGAAATCAAAGGATTTATTATTTGTCGACAATAATATGGCCTTGCAATTTTACGGGCCGGGGATGTAGCTCAGTGGTAGAGCGTTCGCTTCGCATGTGAAAGGCCCCGGGTTCAATCCCCGGCATCTCCAAGGAAGGCGAATTTTGTTACAATATCTTGCACTATATTTCATCAATGGCGGGTTTTGGTAAATTTTTACCCCATTCAATCTCATACAAAATTTATAGCACTCGATCTATTTTATCAGAGGCTGCTTTTTGGTAATGTTTTGCACTATTCAAATCTCGCACAAAATCCCATGTGTACATTGTCCTGTATTTTTTATAATTTGTTTTATATATCAGTTCGTTTCATCCCATATTTTAGTTGCGGGAGGTAGCGTCTGTTTCACAGCATCACCCATAGACTATGATAGAGACAAGTTGACGTCACAGACATGATGCACCATTCGTTCGCAATATGGACACCCAATAATTTAGTTGGTTGTTTGATTACGACATGTTCAAGATCGAAAATTGGGATCGTCAAGGTCGGTCTCGGAATATTGTTAAATGGACACAACTCGTTTAAACCTCAAACAGTACGTATACCTAATATGGAAGTCGGAACAATGCAGGTCGATAAATACACGAAACACCGTTATACTCTAAAAATAGTCTTATCGAAATCACATTAATTTGACAGCTGTTTTCAATTATTTTTTCTCACAGATTGAGATAAACGCTCTTTATGCGTACCGTATAAGGAATATATAAACACTGAACGCTCGATCTTTATTGTCTCGTGCTGATTAATTTTCCGAAAACAATATGACTTGAATAAGTCACGACATGATATGTATACATTTCATGTATTTCTCGACACATTTTGACCCCGAACCGGGCCTGACGAGGAGGGTATGTTCTTTGGCCTGGGGATGTAGCTCAGTGGTAGAGCGTTCGCTTTGCATGTGAAAGGCCCCCGGGTTCGATCCCCGGCATCTCCAGCACAGTGCTTTCTTTTTATTTGTATGTATGAAGTTTTAATTGCACATGCCGCTGTTATGACTGACTGTCGTGATTTCATATACTGGAAAGTCACCATTTGTGAATCGAAACGTTCCGTCCTATATGCATAGCTATTAAATCACAACAAAGCAAATTTACCACTTCATCTGACTTCTCATCGAATAATAAATAGCTGTCTAATGTAGTCTCCAAACTTTGACGGACAAATTCTATCAGTTGGGGATGTAGCTCAGTGGTAGAGCGTTCGCTTTGCATGTGAAAGGCCCCGGGTTCGATCCCCGGCATCTCCAAGAAATACTTTTGCACGAAAGTTAAAATTCGATTATGACGGTTTTGGTGATATTAATAGATGTAAATAATAGAAACAGCTTTCCCCATCGTTTTTCCGCGTGAAATCACGAAAACGAACAAATTACTTTTCTGTATGCTCCGATGATATGCTCCGATGCTCCGTGGTATTGTGTCCTTATATTGCAGTGTAATTTCTATCATTTTATATTGAGATTAACATACTTCTTTTTTTCGTGGGAAATCAAAGGATTTATTATTTGTCGACAATAATATGGCCTTGCAATTTTACGGGCCGGGGATGTAGCTCAGTGGTAGAGCGTTCGCTTCGCATGTGAAAGGCCCCGGGTTCAATCCCCGGCATCTCCAAGGAAGGCGAATTTTGTTACAATATCTTGCACTATATTTCATCAATGGCGGGTTTTGGTAAATTTTTACCCCATTCAATCTCATACAAAATTTATAGCACTCGATCTATTTTATCAGA
Organism: Siphonodentalium dalli; assembly: GCA_032622095.1. Taxonomy (NCBI): domain Eukaryota; kingdom Metazoa; phylum Mollusca; class Scaphopoda; order Gadilida; family Siphonodentaliidae; genus Siphonodentalium; species Siphonodentalium dalli. Next base: position 190,130,323 of record CP136064.1, read on the forward strand.
GGCTGCTTTTTGGTAATGTTTTGCACTATTCAAATCTCGATATTTTAGTTGCGGGAGGTAGCGTCTGTTTCACAGCATCACCCATAGAGACAAGTTGACGTCACAGACATGATGCACCATTCGTTCGCAATATGGACACCCAATAATTTAGTTGGTTGTTTGATTACGACATGTTCAAGATCGAAAATTGGGATCGTCAAGGTCGGTCTCGGAATATTGTTAAATGGACACAACTCGTTTAAACCTCAAACAGTACGTATACCTAATATGGAAGTCGGAACAATGCAGGTCGATAAATACACGAAACACCGTTTTACTCTAAAAATAGTCTTATCGAAATCACATTAATTTGACAGCTGTTTTCAATTATTTTTTCTCACAGATTGAGACAAACGCTCTTTATGCGTACCGTATAAGGAATATATAAACAATGAACGCTCGATCTTTATTGTCTCGTGCTGATTAATTTTCCGAAAACAATATGACTTGAATAAGTCACGACATGATATGTATACATTTCATGTATTTCTCGACACATTTTGACCCCGAACCGGGCCTGACGAGGAGGGTATGTTCTTTGGCCTGGGGATGTAGCTCAGTGGTAGAGCGTTCGCTTTGCATGTGAAAGGCCCCCGGGTTCGATCCCCGGCATCTCCAGCACAGTGCTTTCTTTTTATTTGTATGTATGAAGTTTTAATTGCACATGCCGCTGTTATGACTGACTGTCGTGATTTCATATACTGGAAAGTCACCATTTGTGAATCGAAACGTTCCGACATGTTCAAGATCGAAAATTGGGATCGTCAAGGTCGGTCTCGGAATATTGTTAAATGGACACAACTCGTTTAAACCTCAAACAGTACGTATACCTAATATGGAAGTCGGAACAATGCAGGTCGATAAATACACGAAACACCGTTATACTCTAAAAATAGTCTTATCGAAATCACATTAATTTGACAGCTGTTTTCAATTATTTTTTCTCACAGATTGAGACAAACGCTCTTTATGCGTACCGTATAAGGAATATATAAACACTGAACGCTCGATCTTTATTGTCTCGTGCTGATTAATTTTCCGAAAACAATATGACTTGAATAAGTCACGACATGATATGTATACATTTCATGTATTTCTCGACACATTTTGACCCCGAACCGGGCCTGACGAGGAGGGTATGTTCTTTGGCCTGGGGATGTAGCTCAGTGGTAGAGCGTTCGCTTTGCACGTGAAAGGCCCCGGGTTCGATCCCCGGCATCTCCAGCACAGTGCTTTCTTTTTATTTGTATGTATGAAGTTTTAATTGCACATGCCGCTGTTATGACTGACTGTCGTGATTTCATATACTGGAAAGTCACCATTTGTGAATCGAAACGTTCCGTCCTATATGCATAGCTATTAAATCACAACAAAGCAAATTTACCACTTCATCTGACTTCTCATCGAATAATAAATAGCTGTCTAATGTAGTCTCCAAACTTTGACGGACAAATTCTATCAGTTGGGGATGTAGCTCAGTGGTAGAGCGTTCGCTTTGCATGTGAAAGGCCCCGGGTTCGATCCCCGGCATCTCCAAGAAATACTTTTGCACGAAAGTTAAAATTCGATTATGACGGTTTTGGTGATATTAATGGATGTAAATAATAGAAACAGCTTTCCCCATCGTTTTTCCGCGTGAAATCACGAAAACGAAAAAATTACTTTTCTGTATGCTCCGATGATATGATCCGATGCTCCGTGGTATTGTGTCCTTATATTGCAGTGTAATTTCTATCATTTTATATTGAGATTAACATACTTCTTTTTTTCGTGGGAAATCAAAGGATTTATTATTTGTCGACAATAATATGGCCTTGCAATTTTACGGGCCGGGGATGTAGCTCAGTGGTAGAGCGTTCGCTTCGCATGTGAAAGGCCCCGGGTTCAATCCCCGGCATCTCCAAGGAAGGCGAATTTTGTTACAATATCTTGCACTATATTTCATCAATGGCGGGTTTTGGTAAATTTTTACCCCATTCAATCTCATACAAAATTTATAGCACTCGATCTATTTTATCAGAGGCTGCTTTTTGGTAATGTTTTGCACTATTCAAATCTCGCACAAAATCCCATGTGTACATTGTCCTGTATTTTTTATAATTTGTTTTATATATCAGTTCGTTTCATCCCATATTTTAGTTGCGGGAGGTAGCGTCTGTTTCACAGCATCACCCATAGAGACAAGTTGACGTCACAGACATGATGCACCATTCGTTCGCAATATGGACACCCAATAATTTAGTTGGTTGTTTGATTACGACATGTTCAAGATCGAAAATTGGGATCGTCAAGGTCGGTCTCGGAATATTGTTAAATGGACACAACTCGTTTAAACCTCAAACAGTACGTATACCTAATATGGAAGTCGGAACAATGCAGGTCGATAAATACACGAAACACCGTTATACTCTAAAAATAGTCTTATCGAAATCACATTAATTTGACAGCTGTTTTCAATTATTTTTTCTCACAGATTGAGATAAACGCTCTTTATGCGTACCGTATAAGGAATATATAAACACTGAACGCTCGATCTTTATTGTCTCGTGCTGATTCATTTTCCGAAAACAATATGACTTGAATAAGTCACGACATGATATGTATACATTTCATGTATTTCTCGACACATTTTGACCCCGAACCGGGCCTGACGAGGAGGGTATGTTCTTTGGCCTGGGGATGTAGCTCAGTGGTAGAGCGTTCGCTTTGCATGTGAAAGGCCCCCGGGTTCGATCCCCGGCATCTCCAGCACAGTGCTTTCTTTTTATTTGTATGTATGAAGTTTTAATTGCACATGCCGCTGTTATGACTGACTGTCGTGATTTCATATACTGGAAAGTCACCATTTGTGAATCGAAACGTTCCGTCCTATATGCATAGCTATTAAATCACAACAAAGCAAATTTACCACTTCATCTGACTTCTCATCGAATAATAAATAGCTGTCTAATGTAGTCTCCAAACTTTGACGGACAAATTCTATCAGTTGGGGATGTAGCTCAGTGGTAGAGCGTTCGCTTTGCATGTGAAAGGCCCCGGGTTCGATCCCCGGCATCTCCAAGAAATACTTTTGCACGAAAGTTAAAATTCGATTATGACGGTTTTGGTGATATTAATAGATGTAAATAATAGAAACAGCTTTCCCCATCGTTTTTCCGCGTGAAATCACGAAAACGAACAAATTACTTTTCTGTATGCTCCGATGATATGCTCCGATGCTCCGTGGTATTGTGTCCTTATATTGCAGTGTAATTTCTATCATTTTATATTGAGATTAACATACTTCTTTTTTTCGTGGGAAATCAAAGGATTTATTATTTGTCGACAATAATATGGCCTTGCAATTTTACGGGCCGGGGATGTAGCTCAGTGGTAGAGCGTTCGCTTCGCATGTGAAAGGCCCCGGGTTCAATCCCCGGCATCTCCAAGGAAGGCGAATTTTGTTACAATATCTTGCACTATATTTCATCAATGGCGGGTTTTGGTAAATTTTTACCCCATTCAATCTCATACAAAATTTATAGCACTCGATCTATTTTATCAGAGGCTGCTTTTTGGTAATGTTTTGCACTATTCAAATCTCGATATTTTAGTTGCGGGAGGTAGCGTCTGTTTCACAGCATCACCCATAGAGACAAGTTGACGTCACAGACATGATGCACCATTCGTTCGCAATATGGACACCCAATAATTTAGTTGGTTGTTTGATTACGACATGTTCAAGATCGAAAATTGGGATCGTCAAGGTCGGTCTCGGAATATTGTTAAATGGACACAACTCGTTTAAACCTCAAACAGTACGTATACCTAATATGGAAGTCGGAACAATGCAGGTCGATAAATACACGAAACACCGTTTTACTCTAAAAATAGTCTTATCGAAATCACATTAATTTGACAGCTGTTTTCAATTATTTTTTCTCACAGATTGAGACAAACGCTCTTTATGCGTACCGTATAAGGAATATATAAACACTGAACGCTCGATCTTTATTGTCTCGTGCTGATTAATTTTCCGAAAACAATATGACTTGAATAAGTCACGACATGATATGTATACATTTCATGTATTTCTCGACACATTTTGACCCCGAACCGGGCCTGACGAGGAGGGTATGTTCTTTGGCCTGGGGATGTAGCTCAGTGGTAGAGCGTTCGCTTTGCATGTGAAAGGCCCCCGGGTTCGATCCCCGGCATCTCCAGCACAGTGCTTTCTTTTTATTTGTATGTATGAAGTTTTAATTGCACATGCCGCTGTTATGACTGACTGTCGTGATTTCATATACTGGAAAGTCACCATTTGTGAATCGAAACGTTCCGACATGTTCAAGATCGAAAATTGGGATCGTCAAGGTCGGTCTCGGAATATTGTTAAATGGACACAACTCGTTTAAACCTCAAACAGTACGTATACCTAATATGGAAGTCGGAACAATGCAGGTCGATAAATACACGAAACACCGTTATACTCTAAAAATAGTCTTATCGAAATCACATTAATTTGACAGCTGTTTTCAATTATTTTTTCTCACAGATTGAGACAAACGCTCTTTATGCGTACCGTATAAGGAATATATAAACACTGAACGCTCGATCTTTATTGTCTCGTGCTGATTAATTTTCCGAAAACAATATGACTTGAATAAGTCACGACATGATATGTATACATTTCATGTATTTCTCGACACATTTTGACCCCGAACCGGGCCTGACGAGGAGGGTATGTTCTTTGGCCTGGGGATGTAGCTCAGTGGTAGAGCGTTCGCTTTGCACGTGAAAGGCCCCGGGTTCGATCCCCGGCATCTCCAGCACAGTGCTTTCTTTTTATTTGTATGTATGAAGTTTTAATTGCACATGCCGCTGTTATGACTGACTGTCGTGATTTCATATACTGGAAAGTCACCATTTGTGAATCGAAACGTTCCGTCCTATATGCATAGCTATTAAATCACAACAAAGCAAATTTACCACTTCATCTGACTTCTCATCGAATAATAAATAGCTGTCTAATGTAGTCTCCAAACTTTGACGGACAAATTCTATCAGTTGGGGATGTAGCTCAGTGGTAGAGCGTTCGCTTTGCATGTGAAAGGCCCCGGGTTCGATCCCCGGCATCTCCAAGAAATACTTTTGCACGAAAGTTAAAATTCGATTATGACGGTTTTGGTGATATTAATGGATGTAAATAATAGAAACAGCTTTCCCCATCGTTTTTCCGCGTGAAATCACGAAAACGAAAAAATTACTTTTCTGTATGCTCCGATGATATGATCCGATGCTCCGTGGTATTGTGTCCTTATATTGCAGTGTAATTTCTATCATTTTATATTGAGATTAACATACTTCTTTTTTTCGTGGGAAATCAAAGGATTTATTATTTGTCGACAATAATATGGCCTTGCAATTTTACGGGCCGGGGATGTAGCTCAGTGGTAGAGCGTTCGCTTCGCATGTGAAAGGCCCCGGGTTCAATCCCCGGCATCTCCAAGGAAGGCGAATTTTGTTACAATATCTTGCACTATATTTCATCAATGGCGGGTTTTGGTAAATTTTTACCCCATTCAATCTCATACAAAATTTATAGCACTCGATCTATTTTATCAGAGGCTGCTTTTTGGTAATGTTTTGCACTATTCAAATCTCGCACAAAATCCCATGTGTACATTGTCCTGTATTTTTTATAATTTGTTTTATATATCAGTTCGTTTCATCCCATATTTTAGTTGCGGGAGGTAGCGTCTGTTTCACAGCATCACCCATAGAGACAAGTTGACGTCACAGACATGATGCACCATTCGTTCGCAATATGGACACCCAATAATTTAGTTGGTTGTTTGATTACGACATGTTCAAGATCGAAAATTGGGATCGTCAAGGTCGGTCTCGGAATATTGTTAAATGGACACAACTCGTTTAAACCTCAAACAGTACGTATACATAATATGGAAGTCGGAACAATGCAGGTCGATAAATACACGAAACACCGTTATACTCTAAAAATAGTCTTATCGAAATCACATTAATTTGACAGCTGTTTTCAATTATTTTTTCTCACAGATTGAGACAAACGCTCTTTATGCGTACCGTATAAGGAATATATAAACACTGAACGCTCGATCTTTATTGTCTCGTGCTGATTAATTTTCCGAAAACAATATGACTTGAATAAGTCACGACATGATATGTATACATTTCATGTATTTCTCGACACATTTTGACCCCGAACCGGGCCTGACGAGGAGGGTATGTTCTTTGGCCTGGGGATGTAGCTCAGTGGTAGAGCGTTCGCTTTGCACGTGAAAGGCCCCGGGTTCGATCCCCGGCATCTCCAGCACAGTGCTTTCTTTTTATTTGTATGTATGAAGTTTTAATTGCACATGCCGCTGTTATGACTGACTGTCGTGATTTCATATACTGGAAAGTCACCATTTGTGAATCGAAACGTTCCGTCCTATATGCATAGCTATTAAATCACAACAAAGCAAATTTACCACTTCATCTGACTTCTCATCGAATAATAAATAGCTGTCTAATGTAGTCTCCAAACTTTGACGGACAAATTCTATCAGTTGGGGATGTAGCTCAGTGGTAGAGCGTTCGCTTTGCATGTGAAAGGCCCCGGGTTCGATCCCCGGCATCTCCAAGAAATACTTTTGCACGAAAGTTAAAATTCGATTATGACGGTTTTGGTGATATTAATGGATGTAAATAATAGAAACAGCTTTCCCCATCGTTTTTCCGCGTGAAATCACGAAAACGAAAAAATTACTTTTCTGTATGCTCCGATGATATGATCCGATGCTCCGTGGTATTGTGTCCTTATATTGCAGTGTAATTTCTATCATTTTATATTGAGATTAACATACTTCTTTTTTTCGTGGGAAATCAAAGGATTTATTATTTGTCGACAATAATATGGCCTTGCAATTTTACGGGCCGGGGATGTAGCTCAGTGGTAGAGCGTTCGCTTCGCATGTGAAAGGCCCCGGGTTCAATCCCCGGCATCTCCAAGGAAGGCGAATTTTGTTACAATATCTTGCACTATATTTCATCAATGGCGGGTTTTGGTAAATTTTTACCCCATTCAATCTCATACAAAATTTATAGCACTCGATCTATTTTATCAGAGGCTGCTTTTTGGTAATGTTTTGCACTATTCAAATCTCGATATTTTAGTTGCGGGAGGTAGCGTCTGTTTCACAGCATCACCCATAGAGACAAGTTGACGTCACAGACATGATGCACCATTCGTTCGCAATATGGACACCCAATAATTTAGTTGGTTGTTTGATTACGACATGTTCAAGATCGAAAATTGGGATCGTCAAGGTCGGTCTCGGAATATTGTTAAATGGACACAACTCGTTTAAACCTCAAACAGTACGTATACCTAATATGGAAGTCGGAACAATGCAGGTCGATAAATACACGAAACACCGTTTTACTCTAAAAATAGTCTTATCGAAATCACATTAATTTGACAGCTGTTTTCAATTATTTTTTCTCACAGATTGAGACAAACGCTCTTTATGCGTACCGTATAAGGAATATATAAACAATGAACGCTCGATCTTTATTGTCTCGTGCTGATTAATTTTCCGAAAACAATATGACTTGAATAAGTCACGACATGATATGTATACATTTCATGTATTTCTCGACACATTTTGACCCCGAACCGGGCCTGACGAGGAGGGTATGTTCTTTGGCCTGGGGATGTAGCTCAGTGGTAGAGCGTTCGCTTTGCATGTGAAAGGCCCCGGGTTCGATCCCCGGCATCTCCAGCACAGTGCTTTCTTTTTATTTGTATGTATGAAGTTTTAATTGCACATGCCGCTGTTATGACTGACTGTCGTGATTTCATATACTGGAAAGTCACCATTTGTGAATCGAAACGTTCCGACATGTTCAAGATCGAAAATTGGGATCGTCAAGGTCGGTCTCGGAATATTGTTAAATGGACACAACTCGTTTAAACCTCAAACAGTACGTATACCTAATATGGAAGTCGGAACAATGCAGGTCGATAAATACACGAAACACCGTTATACTCTAAAAATAGTCTTATCGAAATCACATTAATTTGACAGCTGTTTTCAATTATTTTTTCTCACAGATTGAGACAAACGCTCTTTATGCGTACCGTATAAGGAATATATAAACACTGAACGCTCGATCTTTATTGTCTCGTGCTGATTAATTTTCCGAAAACAATATGACTTGAATAAGTCACGACATGATATGTATACATTTCATGTATTTCTCGACACATTTTGACCCCGAACCGGGCCTGACGAGGAGGGTATGTTCTTTGGCCTGGGGATGTAGCTCAGTGGTAGAGCGTTCGCTTTGCACGTGAAAGGCCCCGGGTTCGATCCCCGGCATCTCCAGCACAGTGCTTTCTTTTAATTTGTATGTATGAAGTTTTAATTGCACATGCCGCTGTTATGACTGACTGTCGTGATTTCATATACTGGAAAGTCACCATTTGTGAATCGAAACGTTCCGTCCTATATGCATAGCTATTAAATCACAACAAAGCAAATTTACCACTTCATCTGACTTCTCATCGAATAATAAATAGCTGTCTAATGTAGTCTCCAAACTTTGACGGACAAATTCTATCAGTTGGGGATGTAGCTCAGTGGTAGAGCGTTCGCTTTGCATGTGAAAGGCCCCGGGTTCGATCCCCGGCATCTCCAAGAAATACTTTTGCACGAAAGTTAAAATTCGATTATGTCGGTTTTGGTGATATTAATGGATGTAAATAATAGAAACAGCTTTCCCCATCGTTTTTCCGCGTGAAATCACGAAAACGAAAAAATTACTTTTCTGTATGCTCCGATGATATGCTCCGATGCTCCGTGGTATTGTGTCCTTATATTGCAGTGTAATTTCTATCATTTTATATTGAGATTAACATACTTCTTTTTTTCGTGGGAAATCAAAGGATTTATTATTTGTCGACAATAATATGGCCTTGCAATTTTACGGGCCGGGGATGTAGCTCAGTGGTAGAGCGTTCGCTTCGCATGTGAAAGGCCCCGGGTTCAATCCCCGGCATCTCCAAGGAAGGCGAATTTTGTTACAATATCTTGCACTATATTTCATCAATGGCGGGTTTTGGTAAATTTTTACCCCATTCAATCTCATACAAAATTTATAGCACTCGATCTATTTTATCAGAGGCTGCTTTTTGGTAATGTTTTGCACTATTCAAATCTCGCACAAAATCCCATGTGTACATTGTCCTGTATTTTTTATAATTTGTTTTATATATCAGTTCGTTTCATCCCATATTTTAGTTGCGGGAGGTAGCGTCTGTTTCACAGCATCACCCATAGAGACAAGTTGACGTCACAGACATGATGCACCATTCGTTCGCAATATGGACACCCAATAATTTAGTTGGTTGTTTGATTACGACATGTTCAAGATCGAAAATTGGGATCGTCAAGGTCGGTCTCGGAATATTGTTAAATGGACACAACTCGTTTAAACCTCAAACAGTACGTATACATAATATGGAAGTCGGAACAATGCAGGTCGATAAATACACGAAACACCGTTATACTCTAAAAATAGTCTTATCGAAATCACATTAATTTGACAGCTGTTTTCAATTATTTTTTCTCACAGATTGAGACAAACGCTCTTTATGCGTACCGTATAAGGAATATATAAACACTGAACGCTCGATCTTTATTGTCTCGTGCTGATTAATTTTCCGAAAACAATATGACTTGAATAAGTCACGACATGATATGTATACATTTCATGTATTTCTCGACACATTTTGACCCCGAACCGGGCCTGACGAGGAGGGTATGTTCTTTGGCCTGGGGATGTAGCTCAGTGGTAGAGCGTTCGCTTTGCACGTGAAAGGCCCCGGGTTCGATCCCCGGCATCTCCAAGAAATACTTTTGCACGAAAGTTAAAATTCGATTATGACGGTTTTGGTGATATTAATAGATGTAAATAATAGAAACAGCTTTCCCCATCGTTTTTCCGCGTGAAATCACGAAAACGAACAAATTACTTTTCTGTATGCTCCGATGATATGCTCCGATGCTCCGTGGTATTGTGTCCTTATATTGCAGTGTAATTTCTATCATTTTATATTGAGATTAACATACTTCTTTTTTTCGTGGGAAATCAAAGGATTTATTATTTGTCGACAATAATATGGCCTTGCAATTTTACGGGCCGGGGATGTAGCTCAGTGGTAGAGCGTTCGCTTCGCATGTGAAAGGCCCCGGGTTCAATCCCCGGCATCTCCAAGGAAGGCGAATTTTGTTACAATATCTTGCACTATATTTCATCAATGGCGGGTTTTGGTAAATTTTTACCCCATTCAATCTCATACAAAATTTATAGCACTCGATCTATTTTATCAGAGGCTGCTTTTTGGTAATGTTTTGCACTATTCAAATCTCGATATTTTAGTTGCGGGAGGTAGCGTCTGTTTCACAGCATCACCCATAGAGACAAGTTGACGTCACAGACATGATGCACCATTCGTTCGCAATATGGACACCCAATAATTTAGTTGGTTGTTTGATTACGACATGTTCAAGATCGAAAATTGGGATCGTCAAGGTCGGTCTCGGAATATTGTTAAATGGACACAACTCGTTTAAACCTCAAACAGTACGTATACCTAATATGGAAGTCGGAACAATGCAGGTCGATAAATACACGAAACACCGTTTTACTCTAAAAATAGTCTTATCGAAATCACATTAATTTGACAGCTGTTTTCAATTATTTTTTCTCACAGATTGAGACAAACGCTCTTTATGCGTACCGTATAAGGAATATATAAACAATGAACGCTCGATCTTTATTGTCTCGTGCTGATTAATTTTCCGAAAACAATATGACTTGAATAAGTCACGACATGATATGTATACATTTCATGTATTTCTCGACACATTTTGACCCCGAACCGGGCCTGACGAGGAGGGTATGTTCTTTGGCCTGGGGATGTAGCTCAGTGGTAGAGCGTTCGCTTTGCATGTGAAAGGCCCCGGGTTCGATCCCCGGCATCTCCAGCACAGTGCTTTCTTTTTATTTGTATGTATGAAGTTTTAATTGCACATGCCGCTGTTATGACTGACTGTCGTGATTTCATATACTGGAAAGTCACCATTTGTGAATCGAAACGTTCCGACATGTTCAAGATCGAAAATTGGGATCGTCAAGGTCGGTCTCGGAATATTGTTAAATGGACACAACTCGTTTAAACCTCAAACAGTACGTATACCTAATATGGAAGTCGGAACAATGCAGGTCGATAAATACACGAAACACCGTTATACTCTAAAAATAGTCTTATCGAAATCACATTAATTTGACAGCTGTTTTCAATTATTTTTTCTCACAGATTGAGACAAACGCTCTTTATGCGTACCGTATAAGGAATATATAAACACTGAACGCTCGATCTTTATTGTCTCGTGCTGATTAATTTTCCGAAAACAATATGACTTGAATAAGTCACGACATGATATGTATACATTTCATGTATTTCTCGACACATTTTGACCCCGAACCGGGCCTGACGAGGAGGGTATGTTCTTTGGCCTGGGGATGTAGCTCAGTGGTAGAGCGTTCGCTTTGCACGTGAAAGGCCCCGGGTTCGATCCCCGGCATCTCCAGCACAGTGCTTTCTTTTAATTTGTATGTATGAAGTTTTAATTGCACATGCCGCTGTTATGACTGACTGTCGTGATTTCATATACTGGAAAGTCACCATTTGTGAATCGAAACGTTCCGTCCTATATGCATAGCTATTAAATCACAACAAAGCAAATTTACCACTTCATCTGACTTCTCATCGAATAATAAATAGCTGTCTAATGTAGTCTCCAAACTTTGACGGACAAATTCTATCAGTTGGGGATGTAGCTCAGTGGTAGAGCGTTCGCTTTGCATGTGAAAGGCCCCGGGTTCGATCCCCGGCATCTCCAAGAAATACTTTTGCACGAAAGTTAAAATTCGATTATGTCGGTTTTGGTGATATTAATGGATGTAAATAATAGAAACAGCTTTCCCCATCGTTTTTCCGCGTGAAATCACGAAAACGAAAAAATTACTTTTCTGTATGCTCCGATGATATGCTCCGATGCTCCGTGGTATTGTGTCCTTATATTGCAGTGTAATTTCTATCATTTTATATTGAGATTAACATACTTCTTTTTTTCGTGGGAAATCAAAGGATTTATTATTTGTCGACAATAATATGGCCTTGCAATTTTACGGGCCGGGGATGTAGCTCAGTGGTAGAGCGTTCGCTTCGCATGTGAAAGGCCCCGGGTTCAATCCCCGGCATCTCCAAGGAAGGCGAATTTTGTTACAATATCTTGCACTATATTTCATCAATGGCGGGTTTTGGTAAATTTTTACCCCATTCAATCTCATACAAAATTTATAGCACTCGATCTATTTTATCAGAGGCTGCTTTTTGGTAATGTTTTGCACTATTCAAATCTCGCACAAAATCCCATGTGTACATTGTCCTGTATTTTTTATAATTTGTTTTATATATCAGTTCGTTTCATCCCATATTTTAGTTGCGGGAGGTAGCGTCTGTTTCACAGCATCACCCATAGAGACAAGTTGACGTCACAGACATGATGCACCATTCGTTCGCAATATGGACACCCAATAATTTAGTTGGTTGTTTGATTACGACATGTTCAAGATCGAAAATTGGGATCGTCAAGGTCGGTCTCGGAATATTGTTAAATGGACACAACTCGTTTAAACCTCAAACAGTACGTATACCTAATATGGAAGTCGGAACAATGCAGGTCGATAAATACACGAAACACCGTTTTACTCTAAAAATAGTCTTATCGAAATCACATTAATTTGACAGCTGTTTTCAATTATTTTTTCTCACAGATTGAGACAAACGCTCTTTATGCGTACCGTATAAGGAATATATAAACAATGAACGCTCGATCTTTATTGTCTCGTGCTGATTAATTTTCCGAAAACAATATGACTTGAATAAGTCACGACATGATATGTATACATTTCATGTATTTCTCGACACATTTTGACCCCGAACCGGGCCTGACGAGGAGGGTATGTTCTTTGGCCTGGGGATGTAGCTCAGTGGTAGAGCGTTCGCTTTGCATGTGAAAGGCCCCCGGGTTCGATCCCCGGCATCTCCAGCACAGTGCTTTCTTTTTATTTGTATGTATGAAGTTTTAATTGCACATGCCGCTGTTATGACTGACTGTCGTGATTTCATATACTGGAAAGTCACCATTTGTGAATCGAAACGTTCCGACATGTTCAAGATCGAAAATTGGGATCGTCAAGGTCGGTCTCGGAATATTGTTAAATGGACACAACTCGTTTAAACCTCAAACAGTACGTATACCTAATATGGAAGTCGGAACAATGCAGGTCGATAAATACACGAAACACCGTTATACTCTAAAAATAGTCTTATCGAAATCACATTAATTTGACAGCTGTTTTCAATTATTTTTTCTCACAGATTGAGACAAACGCTCTTTATGCGTACCGTATAAGGAATATATAAACACTGAACGCTCGATCTTTATTGTCTCGTGCTGATTAATTTTCCGAAAACAATATGACTTGAATAAGTCACGACATGATATGTATACATTTCATGTATTTCTCGACACATTTTGACCCCGAACCGGGCCTGACGAGGAGGGTATGTTCTTTGGCCTGGGGATGTAGCTCAGTGGTAGAGCGTTCGCTTTGCACGTGAAAGGCCCCGGGTTCGATCCCCGGCATCTCCAGCACAGTGCTTTCTTTTTATTTGTATGTATGAAGTTTTAATTGCACATGCCGCTGTTATGACTGACTGTCGTGATTTCATATACTGGAAAGTCACCATTTGTGAATCGAAACGTTCCGTCCTATATGCATAGCTATTAAATCACAACAAAGCAAATTTACCACTTCATCTGACTTCTCATGGAATAATAAATAGCTGTCTAATGTAGTCTCCAAACTTTGACGGACAAATTCTATCAGTTGGGGATGTAGCTCAGTGGTAGAGCGTTCGCTTTGCATGTGAAAGGCCCCGGGTTCGATCCCCGGCATCTCCAAGAAATACTTTTGCACGAAAGTTAAAATTCGATTATGACGGTTTTGGTGATATTAATGGATGTAAATAATAGAAACAGCTTTCCCCATCGTTTTTCCGCGTGAAATCACGAAAACGAAAAAATTACTTTTCTGTATGCTCCGATGATATGATCCGATGCTCCGTGGTATTGTGTCCTTATATTGCAGTGTAATTTCTATCATTTTATATTGAGATTAACATACTTCTTTTTTTCGTGGGAAATCAAAGGATTTATTATTTGTCGACAATAATATGGCCTTGCAATTTTACGGGCCGGGGATGTAGCTCAGTGGTAGAGCGTTCGCTTCGCATGTGAAAGGCCCCGGGTTCAATCCCCGGCATCTCCAAGGAAGGCGAATTTTGTTACAATATCTTGCACTATATTTCATCAATGGCGGGTTTTGGTAAATTTTTACCCCATTCAATCTCATACAAAATTTATAGCACTCGATCTATTTTATCAGAGGCTGCTTTTTGGTAATGTTTTGCACTATTCAAATCTCGCACAAAATCCCATGTGTACATTGTCCTGTATTTTTTATAATTTGTTTTATATATCAGTTCGTTTCATCCCATATTTTAGTTGCGGGAGGTAGCGTCTGTTTCACAGCATCACCCATAGAGACAAGTTGACGTCACAGACATGATGCACCATTCGTTCGCAATATGGACACCCAATAATTTAGTTGGTTGTTTGATTACGACATGTTCAAGATCGAAAATTGGGATCGTCAAGGTCGGTCTCGGAATATTGTTAAATGGACACAACTCGTTTAAACCTCAAACAGTACGTATACATAATATGGAAGTCGGAACAATGCAGGTCGATAAATACACGAAACACCGTTATACTCTAAAAATAGTCTTATCGAAATCACATTAATTTGACAGCTGTTTTCAATTATTTTTTCTCACAGATTGAGACAAACGCTCTTTATGCGTACCGTATAAGGAATATATAAACAATGAACGCTCGATCTTTATTGTCTCGTGCTGATTAATTTTCCGAAAACAATATGACTTGAATAAGTCACGACATGATATGTATACATTTCATGTATTTCTCGACACATTTTGACCCCGAACCGGGCCTGACGAGGAGGGTATGTTCTTTGGCCTGGGGATGTAGCTCAGTGGTAGAGCGTTCGCTTTGCATGTGAAAGGCCCCCGGGTTCGATCCCCGGCATCTCCAGCACAGTGCTTTCTTTTTATTTGTATGTATGAAGTTTTAATTGCACATGCCGCTGTTATGACTGACTGTCGTGATTTCATATACTGGAAAGTCACCATTTGTGAATCGAAACGTTCCGACATGTTCAAGATCGAAAATTGGGATCGTCAAGGTCGGTCTCGGAATATTGTTAAATGGACACAACTCGTTTAAACCTCAAACAGTACGTATACCTAATATGGAAGTCGGAACAATGCAGGTCGATAAATACACGAAACACCGTTATACTCTAAAAATAGTCTTATCGAAATCACATTAATTTGACAGCTGTTTTCAATTATTTTTTCTCACAGATTGAGACAAACGCTCTTTATGCGTACCGTATAAGGAATATATAAACACTGAACGCTCGATCTTTATTGTCTCGTGCTGATTAATTTTCCGAAAACAATATGACTTGAATAAGTCACGACATGATATGTATACATTTCATGTATTTCTCGACACATTTTGACCCCGAACCGGGCCTGACGAGGAGGGTATGTTCTTTGGCCTGGGGATGTAGCTCAGTGGTAGAGCGTTCGCTTTGCACGTGAAAGGCCCCGGGTTCGATCCCCGGCATCTCCAGCACAGTGCTTTCTTTTTATTTGTATGTATGAAGTTTTAATTGCAAATGCCGCTGTTATGACTGACTGTCGTGATTTCATATACTGGAAAGTCACCATTTGTGAATCGAAACGTTCCGTCCTATATGCATAGCTATTAAATCACAACAAAGCAAATTTACCACTTCATCTGACTTCTCATCGAATAATAAATAGCTGTCTAATGTAGTCTCCAAACTTTGACGGACAAATTCTATCAGTTGGGGATGTAGCTCAGTGGTAGAGCGTTCGCTTTGCATGTGAAAGGCCCCGGGTTCGATCCCCGGCATCTCCAAGAAATACTTTTGCACGAAAGTTAAAATTCGATTATGACGGTTTTGGTGATATTAATGGATGTAAATAATAGAAACAGCTTTCCCCATCGTTTTTCCGCGTGAAATCACGAAAACGAAAAAATTACTTTTCTGTATGCTCCGATGATATGATCCGATGCTCCGTGGTATTGTGTCCTTATATTGCAGTGTAATTTCTATCATTTTATATTGAGATTAACATACTTCTTTTTTTCGTGGGAAATCAAAGGATTTATTATTTGTCGACAATAATATGGCCTTGCAATTTTACGGGCCGGGGATGTAGCTCAGTGGTAGAGCGTTCGCTTCGCATGTGAAAGGCCCCGGGTTCAATCCCCGGCATCTCCAAGGAAGGCGAATTTTGTTACAATATCTTGCACTATATTTCATCAATGGCGGGTTTTGGTAAATTTTTACCCCATTCAATCTCATACAAAATTTATAGCACTCGATCTATTTTATCAGAGGCTGCTTTTTGGTAATGTTTTGCACTATTCAAATCTCGCACAAAATCCCATGTGTACATTGTCCTGTATTTTTTATAATTTGTTTTATATATCAGTTCGTTTCATCCCATATTTTAGTTGCGGGAGGTAGCGTCTGTTTCACAGCATCACCCATAGAGACAAGTTGACGTCACAGACATGATGCACCATTCGTTCGCAATATGGGCACCCAATAATTTAGTTGGTTGTTTGATTACGACATGTTCAAGATCGAAAATTGGGATCGTCAAGGTCGGTCTCGGAATATTGTTAAATGGACACAACTCGTTTAAACCTCAAACAGTACGTATACCTAATATGGAAGTCGGAACAATGCAGGTCGATAAATACACGAAACACCGTTATACTCTAAAAATAGTCTTATCGAAATCACATTAATTTGACAGCTGTTTTCAATTATTTTTTCTCACAGATTGAGACAAACGCTCTTTATGCGTACCGTATAAGGAATATATAAACAATGAACGCTCGATCTTTATTGTCTCGTGCTGATTAATTTTCCGAAAACAATATGACTTGAATAAGTCACGACATGATATGTATACATTTCATGTATTTCTCGACACATTTTGACCCCGAACCGGGCCTGACGAGGAGGGTATGTTCTTTGGCCTGGGGATGTAGCTCAGTGGTAGAGCGTTCGCTTTGCATGTGAAAGGCCCCGGGTTCGATCCCCGGCATCTCCAGCACAGTGCTTTCTTTTTATTTGTATGTATGAAGTTTTAATTGCACATGCCGCTGTTATGACTGACTGTCGTGATTTCATATACTGGAAAGTCACCATTTGTGAATCGAAACGTTCCGTCCTATATGCATAGCTATTAAATCACAACAAAGCAAATTTACCACTTCATCTGACTTCTCATCGAATAATAAATAGCTGTCTAATGTAGTCTCCAAACTTTGACGGACAAATTCTATCAGTTGGGGATGTAGCTCAGTGGTAGAGCGTTCGCTTTGCATGTGAAAGGCCCCGGGTTCGATCCCCGGCATCTCCAAGAAATACTTTTGCACGAAAGTTAAAATTCGATTATGACGGTTTTGGTGATATAATAGAAACAGCTTTCCCCATCGTTTTTCCGCGTGAAATCACGAAAACGAAAAAATTACTTTTCTGTATGCTCCGATGATATGATCCGATGCTCCGTGGTATTGTGTCCTTATATTGCAGTGTAATTTCTATCATTTTATATTGAGATTAACATACTTCTTTTTTTCGTGGGAAATCAAAGGATTTATTATTTGTCGACAATAATATGGCCTTGCAATTTTACGGGCCGGGGATGTAGCTCAGTGGTAGAGCGTTCGCTTCGCATGTGAAAGGCCCCGGGTTCAATCCCCGGCATCTCCAAGGAAGGCGAATTTTGTTACAATATCTTGCACTATATTTCATCAATGGCGGGTTTTGGTAATTTTTTACCCCATTCAATCTCATACAAAATTTATAGCACTCGATCTATTTTATCAGAGGCTGCTTTTTGGTAATGTTTTGCACTATTCAAATCTCGCACAAAATCCCATGTGTACATTGTCCTGTATTTTTTATAATTTGTTTTATATATCAGTTCGTTTCATCCCATATTTTAGTTGCGGGAGGTAGCGTCTGTTTCACAGCATCACCCATAGAGACAAGTTGACGTCACAGACATGATGCACCATTCGTTCGCAATATGGACACCCAATAATTTAGTTGGTTGTTTGATTACGACATGTTCAAGATCGAAAATTGGGATCGTCAAGGTCGGTCTCGGAATATTGTTAAATGGACACAACTCGTTTAAACCTCAAACAGTACGTATACCTAATATGGAAGTCGGAACAATGCAGGTCGATAAATACACGAAACACCGTTATACTCTAAAAATAGTCTTATCGAAATCACATTAATTTGACAGCTGTTTTCAATTATTTTTTCTCACAGATTGAGACAAACGCTCTTTATGCGTACCGTATAAGGAATATACAAACAATGAACGCTCGATCTTTATTGTCTCGTGCTGATTAATTTTCCGAAAACAATATGACTTGAATAAGTCACGACATGATATGTATACATTTCATGTATTTCTCGACACATTTTGACCCCGAACCGGGCCTGACGAGGAGGGTATGTTCTTTGGCCTGGGGATGTAGCTCAGTGGTAGAGCGTTCGCTTTGCACGTGAAAGGCCCCGGGTTCGATCCCCGGCATCTCCAGCACAGTGCTTTCTTTTTATTTGTATGTATGAAGTTTTAATTGCACATGCCGCTGTTATGACTGACTGTCGTGATTTCATATACTGGAAAGTCACCATTTGTGAATCGAAACGTTCCGTCCTATATGCATAGCTATTAAATCACAACAAAGCAAATTTACCACTTCATCTGACTTCTCATCGAATAATAAATAGCTGTCTAATGTAGTCTCCAAACTTTGACGGACAAATTCTATCAGTTGGGGATGTAGCTCAGTGGTAGAGCGTTCGCTTTGCATGTGAAAGGCCCCGGGTTCGATCCCCGGCATCTCCAAGAAATACTTTTGCACGAAAGTTAAAATTCGATTATGACGGTTTTGGTGATATTAATGGATGTAAATAATAGAAACAGCTTTCCCCATCGTTTTTCCGCGTGAAATCACGAAAACGAAAAAATTACTTTTCTGTATGCTCCGATGATATGCTCCGATGCTCCGTGGTATTGTGTCCTTATATTGCAGTGTAATTTCTATCATTTTATATTGAGATTAACATACTTCTTTTTTTCGTGGGAAATCAAAGGATTTATTATTTGTCGACAATAATATGGCCTTGCAATTTTACGGGCCGGGGATGTAGCTCAGTGGTAGAGCGTTCGCTTCGCATGTGAAAGGCCCCGGGTTCAATCCCCGGCATCTCCAAGGAAGGCGAATTTTGTTACAATATCTTGCACTATATTTCATCAATGGCGGGTTTTGGTAAATTTTTACCCCATTCAATCTCATACAAAATTTATAGCACTCGATCTATTTTATCAGAGGCTGCTTTTTGGTAATGTTTTGCACTATTCAAATCTCGCACAAAATCCCATGTGTACATTGTCCTGTATTTTTTATAATTTGTTTTATATATCAGTTCGTTTCATCCCATATTTTAGTTGCGGGAGGTAGCGTCTGTTTCACAGCATCACCCATAGAGACAAGTTGACGTCACAGACATGATGCACCATTCGTTCGCAATATGGACACCCAATAATTTAGTTGGTTGTTTGATTACGACATGTTCAAGATCGAAAATTGGGATCGTCAAGGTCGGTCTCGGAATATTGTTAAATGGACACAACTCGTTTAAACCTCAAACAGTACGTATACCTAATATGGAAGTCGGAACAATGCAGGTCGATAAATACACGAAACACCGTTTTACTCTAAAAATAGTCTTATCGAAATCACATTAATTTGACAGCTGTTTTCAATTATTTTTTCTCACAGATTGAGACAAACGCTCTTTATGCGTACCGTATAAGGAATATATAAACAATGAACGCTCGATCTTTATTGTCTCGTGCTGATTAATTTTCCGAAAACAATATGACTTGAATAAGTCACGACATGATATGTATACATTTCATGTATTTCTCGACACATTTTGACCCCGAACCGGGCCTGACGAGGAGGGTATGTTCTTTGGCCTGGGGATGTAGCTCAGTGGTAGAGCGTTCGCTTTGCATGTGAAAGGCCCCCGGGTTCGATCCCCGGCATCTCCAGCACAGTGCTTTCTTTTTATTTGTATGTATGAAGTTTTAATTGCACATGCCGCTGTTATGACTGACTGTCGTGATTTCATATACTGGAAAGTCACCATTTGTGAATCGAAACGTTCCGACATGTTCAAGATCGAAAATTGGGATCGTCAAGGTCGGTCTCGGAATATTGTTAAATGGACACAACTCGTTTAAACCTCAAACAGTACGTATACCTAATATGGAAGTCGGAACAATGCAGGTCGATAAATACACGAAACACCGTTATACTCTAAAAATAGTCTTATCGAAATCACATTAATTTGACAGCTGTTTTCAATTATTTTTTCTCACAGATTGAGACAAACGCTCTTTATGCGTACCGTATAAGGAATATATAAACACTGAACGCTCGATCTTTATTGTCTCGTGCTGATTAATTTTCCGAAAACAATATGACTTGAATAAGTCACGACATGATATGTATACATTTCATGTATTTCTCGACACATTTTGACCCCGAACCGGGCCTGACGAGGAGGGTATGTTCTTTGGCCTGGGGATGTAGCTCAGTGGTAGAGCGTTCGCTTTGCACGTGAAAGGCCCCGGGTTCGATCCCCGGCATCTCCAGCACAGTGCTTTCTTTTTATTTGTATGTATGAAGTTTTAATTGCACATGCCGCTGTTATGACTGACTGTCGTGATTTCATATACTGGAAAGTCACCATTTGTGAATCGAAACGTTCCGTCCTATATGCATAGCTATTAAATCACAACAAAGCAAATTTACCACTTCATCTGACTTCTCATGGAATAATAAATAGCTGTCTAATGTAGTCTCCAAACTTTGACGGACAAATTCTATCAGTTGGGGATGTAGCTCAGTGGTAGAGCGTTCGCTTTGCATGTGAAAGGCCCCGGGTTCGATCCCCGGCATCTCCAAGAAATACTTTTGCACGAAAGTTAAAATTCGATTATGACGGTTTTGGTGATATTAATGGATGTAAATAATAGAAACAGCTTTCCCCATCGTTTTTCCGCGTGAAATCACGAAAACGAAAAAATTACTTTTCTGTATGCTCCGATGATATGATCCGATGCTCCGTGGTATTGTGTCCTTATATTGCAGTGTAATTTCTATCATTTTATATTGAGATTAACATACTTCTTTTTTTCGTGGGAAATCAAAGGATTTATTATTTGTCGACAATAATATGGCCTTGCAATTTTACGGGCCGGGGATGTAGCTCAGTGGTAGAGCGTTCGCTTCGCATGTGAAAGGCCCCGGGTTCAATCCCCGGCATCTCCAAGGAAGGCGAATTTTGTTACAATATCTTGCACTATATTTCATCAATGGCGGGTTTTGGTAAATTTTTACCCCATTCAATCTCATACAAAATTTATAGCACTCGATCTATTTTATCAGAGGCTGCTTTTTGGTAATGTTTTGCACTATTCAAATCTCGCACAAAATCCCATGTGTACATTGTCCTGTATTTTTTATAATTTGTTTTATATATCAGTTCGTTTCATCCCATATTTTAGTTGCGGGAGGTAGCGTCTGTTTCACAGCATCACCCATAGAGACAAGTTGACGTCACAGACATGATGCACCATTCGTTCGCAATATGGACACCCAATAATTTAGTTGGTTGTTTGATTACGACATGTTCAAGATCGAAAATTGGGATCGTCAAGGTCGGTCTCGGAATATTGTTAAATGGACACAACTCGTTTAAACCTCAAACAGTACGTATACATAATATGGAAGTCGGAACAATGCAGGTCGATAAATACACGAAACACCGTTATACTCTAAAAATAGTCTTATCGAAATCACATTAATTTGACAGCTGTTTTCAATTATTTTTTCTCACAGATTGAGACAAACGCTCTTTATGCGTACCGTATAAGGAATATATAAACAATGAACGCTCGATCTTTATTGTCTCGTGCTGATTAATTTTCCGAAAACAATATGACTTGAATAAGTCACGACATGATATGTATACATTTCATGTATTTCTCGACACATTTTGACCCCGAACCGGGCCTGACGAGGAGGGTATGTTCTTTGGCCTGGGGATGTAGCTCAGTGGTAGAGCGTTCGCTTTGCATGTGAAAGGCCCCCGGGTTCGATCCCCGGCATCTCCAGCACAGTGCTTTCTTTTTATTTGTATGTATGAAGTTTTAATTGCACATGCCGCTGTTATGACTGACTGTCGTGATTTCATATACTGGAAAGTCACCATTTGTGAATCGAAACGTTCCGACATGTTCAAGATCGAAAATTGGGATCGTCAAGGTCGGTCTCGGAATATTGTTAAATGGACACAACTCGTTTAAACCTCAAACAGTACGTATACCTAATATGGAAGTCGGAACAATGCAGGTCGATAAATACACGAAACACCGTTATACTCTAAAAATAGTCTTATCGAAATCACATTAATTTGACAGCTGTTTTCAATTATTTTTTCTCACAGATTGAGACAAACGCTCTTTATGCGTACCGTATAAGGAATATATAAACACTGAACGCTCGATCTTTATTGTCTCGTGCTGATTAATTTTCCGAAAACAATATGACTTGAATAAGTCACGACATGATATGTATACATTTCATGTATTTCTCGACACATTTTGACCCCGAACCGGGCCTGACGAGGAGGGTATGTTCTTTGGCCTGGGGATGTAGCTCAGTGGTAGAGCGTTCGCTTTGCACGTGAAAGGCCCCGGGTTCGATCCCCGGCATCTCCAGCACAGTGCTTTCTTTTTATTTGTATGTATGAAGTTTTAATTGCAAATGCCGCTGTTATGACTGACTGTCGTGATTTCATATACTGGAAAGTCACCATTTGTGAATCGAAACGTTCCGTCCTATATGCATAGCTATTAAATCACAACAAAGCAAATTTACCACTTCATCTGACTTCTCATCGAATAATAAATAGCTGTCTAATGTAGTCTCCAAACTTTGACGGACAAATTCTATCAGTTGGGGATGTAGCTCAGTGGTAGAGCGTTCGCTTTGCATGTGAAAGGCCCCGGGTTCGATCCCCGGCATCTCCAAGAAATACTTTTGCACGAAAGTTAAAATTCGATTATGACGGTTTTGGTGATATTAATGGATGTAAATAATAGAAACAGCTTTCCCCATCGTTTTTCCGCGTGAAATCACGAAAACGAAAAAATTACTTTTCTGTATGCTCCGATGATATGATCCGATGCTCCGTGGTATTGTGTCCTTATATTGCAGTGTAATTTCTATCATTTTATATTGAGATTAACATACTTCTTTTTTTCGTGGGAAATCAAAGGATTTATTATTTGTCGACAATAATATGGCCTTGCAATTTTACGGGCCGGGGATGTAGCTCAGTGGTAGAGCGTTCGCTTCGCATGTGAAAGGCCCCGGGTTCAATCCCCGGCATCTCCAAGGAAGGCGAATTTTGTTACAATATCTTGCACTATATTTCATCAATGGCGGGTTTTGGTAAATTTTTACCCCATTCAATCTCATACAAAATTTATAGCACTCGATCTATTTTATCAGAGGCTGCTTTTTGGTAATGTTTTGCACTATTCAAATCTCGCACAAAATCCCATGTGTACATTGTCCTGTATTTTTTATAATTTGTTTTATATATCAGTTCGTTTCATCCCATATTTTAGTTGCGGGAGGTAGCGTCTGTTTCACAGCATCACCCATAGAGACAAGTTGACGTCACAGACATGATGCACCATTCGTTCGCAATATGGGCACCCAATAATTTAGTTGGTTGTTTGATTACGACATGTTCAAGATCGAAAATTGGGATCGTCAAGGTCGGTCTCGGAATATTGTTAAATGGACACAACTCGTTTAAACCTCAAACAGTACGTATACCTAATATGGAAGTCGGAACAATGCAGGTCGATAAATACACGAAACACCGTTATACTCTAAAAATAGTCTTATGAAATCACATTAATTTGACAGCTGTTTTCAATTATTTTTTCTCACAGATTGAGACAAACGCTCTTTATGCGTACCGTATAAGGAATATATAAACAATGAACGCTCGATCTTTATTGTCTCGTGCTGATTAATTTTCCGAAAACAATATGACTTGAATAAGTCACGACATGATATGTATACATTTCATGTATTTCTCGACACATTTTGACCCCGAACCGGGCCTGACGAGGAGGGTATGTTCTTTGGCCTGGGGATGTAGCTCAGTGGTAGAGCGTTCGCTTTGCATGTGAAAGGCCCGGGTTCGATCCCCGGCATCTCCAGCACAGTGCTTTCTTTTTATTTGTATGTATGAAGTTTTAATTGCACATGCCGCTGTTATGACTGACTGTCGTGATTTCATATACTGGAAAGTCACCATTTGTGAATCGAAACGTTCCGTCCTATATGCATAGCTATTAAATCACAACAAAGCAAATTTACCACTTCATCTGACTTCTCATCGAATAATAAATAGCTGTCTAATGTAGTCTCCAAACTTTGACGGACAAATTCTATCAGTTGGGGATGTAGCTCAGTGGTAGAGCGTTCGCTTTGCATGTGAAAGGCCCCGGGTTCGATCCCCGGCATCTCCAAGAAATACTTTTGCACGAAAGTTAAAATTCGATTATGACGGTTTTGGTGATATAATAGAAACAGCTTTCCCCATCGTTTTTCCGCGTGAAATCACGAAAACGAAAAAATTACTTTTCTGTATGCTCCGATGATATGATCCGATGCTCCGTGGTATTGTGTCCTTATATTGCAGTGTAATTTCTATCATTTTATATTGAGATTAACATACTTCTTTTTTTCGTGGGAAATCAAAGGATTTATTATTTGTCGACAATAATATGGCCTTGCAATTTTACGGGCCGGGGATGTAGCTCAGTGGTAGAGCGTTCGCTTCGCATGTGAAAGGCCCCGGGTTCAATCCCCGGCATCTCCAAGGAAGGCGAATTTTGTTACAATATCTTGCACTATATTTCATCAATGGCGGGTTTTGGTAATTTTTTACCCCATTCAATCTCATACAAAATTTATAGCACTCGATCTATTTTATCAGAGGCTGCTTTTGGTAATGTTTTGCACTATTCAAATCTCGCACAAAATCCCATGTGTACATTGTCCTGTATTTTTATAATTTGTTTTATATATCAGTTCGTTTCATCCCATATTTTAGTTGCGGGAGGTAGCGTCTGTTTCACAGCATCACCCATAGAGACAAGTTGACGTCACAGACATGATGCACCATTCGTTCGCAATATGGACACCCAATAATTTAGTTGGTTGTTTGATTACGACATGTTCAAGATCGAAAATTGGGATCGTCAAGGTCGGTCTCGGAATATTGTTAAATGGACACAACTCGTTTAAACCTCAAACAGTACGTATACCTAATATGGAAGTCGGAACAATGCAGGTCGATAAATACACGAAACACCGTTATACTCTAAAAATAGTCTTATCGAAATCACATTAATTTGACAGCTGTTTTCAATTATTTTTTCTCACAGATTGAGACAAACGCTCTTTATGCGTACCGTATAAGGAATATACAAACAATGAACGCTCGATCTTTATTGTCTCGTGCTGATTAATTTTCCGAAAACAATATGACTTGAATAAGTCACGACATGATATGTATACATTTCATGTATTTCTCGACACATTTTGACCCCGAACCGGGCCTGACGAGGAGGGTATGTTCTTTGGCCTGGGGATGTAGCTCAGTGGTAGAGCGTTCGCTTTGCACGTGAAAGGCCCCGGGTTCGATCCCCGGCATCTCCAGCACAGTGCTTTCTTTTTATTTGTATGTATGAGTTTTAATTGCACATGCCGCTGTTATGACTGACTGTCGTGATTTCATATACTGGAAAGTCACCATTTGTGAATCGAAACGTTCCGTCCTATATGCATAGCTATTAAATCACAACAAGCAAATTTACCACTTCATCTGACTTCTCATCGAATAATAAATAGCTGTCTAATGTAGTCTCCAAACTTTGACGGACAAATTCTATCAGTTGGGGATGTAGCTCAGTGGTAGAGCGTTCGCTTTGCATGTGAAAGGCCCCGGGTTCGATCCCCGGCATCTCCAAGAAATACTTTTGCACGAAAGTTTAAAATTCGATTATGACGGTTTTGGTGATATTAATGGATGTAAATAATAGAAACAGCTTTCCCCCATCGTTTTTCCGCGTGAAATCACGAAAACGAAAAAATTACTTTTCTGTATGCTCCGATGATATGCTCCGATGCTCCGTGGTATTGTGTCCTTATATTGCAGTGTAATTTCTATCATTTTATATTGAGATTAACATACTTCTTTTTTCGTGGGAAATCAAAGGATTTATTATTTGTCGACAATAATATGCCTTGCAATTTTACGGGCCGGGGATGTAGCTCAGTGGTAGAGCGTTCGCTTCGCATGTGAAAGGCCCCGGGTTCAATCCCCGGCATCTCCAAGGAAGGCGAATTTTGTTACAATATCTTGCACTATATTTCATCAATGGCGGGTTTTGGTAAATTTTTACCCCATTCAATCTCATACAAAATTTATAGCACTCGATCTATTTTATCAGAGGCTGCTTTTTGGTAATGTTTTGCACTATTCAAATCTCGCACAAAATCCCATGTGTACATTGTCCTGTATTTTTTATAATTTGTTTTATATATCAGTTCGTTTCATCCCATATTTTAGTTGCGGGAGGTAGCGTCTGTTTCACAGCATCACCCATAGAGACAAGTTGACGTCACAGACATGATGCACCATTCGTTCGCAATATGGACACCCAATAATTTAGTTGGTTGTTTGATTACGACATGTTCAAGATCGAAAATTGGGATCGTCAAGGTCGGTCTCGGAATATTGTTAAATGGACACAACTCGTTTAAACCTCAAACAGTACGTATACCTAATATGGAAGTCGGAACAATGCAGGTCGATAAATACACGAAACACCGTTTTACTCTAAAAATAGTCTTATCGAAATCACATTAATTTGACAGCTGTTTTCAATTATTTTTTCTCACAGATTGAGACAAAACGCTCTTTATGCGTACCGTATAAGGAATATATAAACAATGAACGCTCGATCTTTATTGTCTCGTGCTGATTAATTTTCCGAAAACAATATGACTTGAATAAGTCACGACATGATATGTATACATTTCATGTATTTCTCGACACATTTTGACCCCGAACCGGGCCTGACGAGGAGGGTATGTTCTTTGCCTGGGGATGTAGCTCAGTGGTAGAGCGTTCGCTTTGCATGTGAAAGGCCCCCGGGTTCGATCCCGGCATCTCCAGCACAGTGCTTTCTTTTTATTTGTATGTATGAAGTTTTAATTGCACATGCCGCTGTTATGACTGACTGTCGTGATTTCATATACTGAAAGTCACCATTTGTGAATCGAAACGTTCCGACATGTTCAAGATCGAAATTGGGATCGTCAAGGTCGGTCTCGGAATATTGTTAAATGGACACAACTCGTTTAAACCTCAAACAGTACGTATACCTAATATGGAAGTCGGAACAATGCAGGTCGATAAATACACGAAACACCGTTATACTCTAAAAATAGTCTTATCGAAATCACATTAATTTGACAGCTGTTTTCAATTATTTTTTCTCACAGATTGAGACAAACGCTCTTTATGCGTACCGTATAAGGAATATATAAACACTGAACGCTCGATCTTTATTGTCTCGTGCTGATTAATTTTCCGAAAACAATATGACTTGAATAAGTCACGACATGATATGTATACATTTCATGTATTTCTCGACACATTTTGACCCCGAACCGGGCCTGACGAGGAGGGTATGTTCTTTGGCCTGGGGATGTAGCTCAGTGGTAGAGCGTTCGCTTTGCACGTGAAAGGCCCCGGGTTCGATCCCCGGCATCTCCAGCACAGTGCTTTCTTTTTATTTGTATGTATGAAGTTTTAATTGCACATGCCGCTGTTATGACTGACTGTCGTGATTTCATATACTGGAAAGTCACCATTTGTGAATCGAAACGTTCCGTCCTATATGCATAGCTATTAAATCACAACAAAGCAAATTACCACTTCATCTGACTTCTCATCGAATAATAAATAGCTGTCTAATGTAGTCTCCAAACTTTGACGGACAAATTCTATCAGTTGGGGATGTAGCTCAGTGGTAGAGCGTTCGCTTTGCATGTGAAAGGCCCCGGGTTCGATCCCCGGCATCTCCAAGAAATACTTTTGCACGAAAGTTAAAATTCGATTATGACGGTTTTGGTGATATTAATGGATGTAAATAATAGAAACAGCTTTCCCCATCGTTTTTCCGCGTGAAATCACGAAAACGAAAAAATTACTTTTCTGTATGCTCCGATGATATGATCCGATGCTCCGTGGTATTGTGTCCTTATATTGCAGTGTAATTTCTATCATTTTATATTGAGATTAACATACTTCTTTTTTTCGTGGGAAATCAAAGGATTTATTATTTGTCGACAATAATATGGCCTTGCAATTTTACGGGCCGGGGATGTAGCTCAGTGGTAGAGCGTTCGGCTTCGCATGTGAAAGGCCCCGGGTTCAATCCCCGGCATCTCCAAGGAAGGCGAATTTTGTTACAATATCTTGCACTATATTTCATCAAT